>OX451735.1:106590515-106955515 GCA_948472305.1 Vicia faba
TATATATATATATATATATATATATATATATATATATATATATATATATATATATGTTTATATATATATATATATATATATATTTATATTATATATCTTTTTAATTTCTTAGTTTTGATATTAAATAAAAAATTAAATATTAATTAAACATATAGTTTAACCACTAATTTACTAAATACTACCAATTTAATAAACTAATTTATATGTTATTAATTATCAAATAATTTATTAATAATAAATGAGTTAATAGCTATTTATCCCCTATTATATTGTTTATTTTCAAAAAAATCCCCCTTAAAATAAAAGTTGCATGAATTCCCTCACATCCAATCACCAAAAATGTTGACGTGACAATTTTTTTTAATTGAGGTGGATGCCCAGTAAATTCTTTATTTTAATTTATTATTATTTTTAATTTCATGTAGGCATATTATTGTCCTTTCCCTAACAACACTAGCTCTTTACCACCGGACTGCAAGTTTTGTTTTGTAATATCAACGCATTGAGTGATTATTATAGCACTTTAATTGCTATGGTTATTCGATGGATGTCATCTAAACTACAATCAACATGTTTACTCTCTCATTAACTCCATTTTCCTTTCTCTGTAATCTCTTTGTCATCGTTATCCTTCTCACATCTAAATTCAAAGTAGACAACAACAACAAAAAATTCTACTACATAGGTAATTTCATAACCGGTGATACCTACGACAACAACCTCAAAATTGCTTTCATGCGCGTCACTTTAAACTAAAAACTCGATAACGATTTCACCAATACCATTTCCGGCGAAAACAAGGACAAAGTAAACCTGATAGAAATATGTAGAGGAGACATTAATCCTCAATATTGTCGCAAATGTCTCATTGGTTCTAAATCCAATATCACGCAAGCATATCCAAACAAAAAAGAAGCAATTGGTTGGTACTATTGGTACACAAGGAGAGATGAAAGACAAAATAAATATATTTAATGACGACTACAGAATAAGGAATAATGAATTATATTGACCTACCTACTACTAGGTTATTTATACACAAAAATAGGGTATAATAAAATTACTAAAATACCCTTTAACAAAGATATAAAAAGATATTCCTAGATTTTCCTAAAATATAATTTATTTCAAACATCGTCCCTTAATTTATATTTACACAAAAATGACAACACCAATTCCATCCCTCAAACGAAGAAATTGACCAGTCTTGATAGCCTTTGTTAGAACATCTTCCAACTGCTTCTGAGTGCTACAATGCACAACTTCTAATATTTCACTCTGAATCTGATTCCTTAGAAAGTGATACTTGGTCTCAATATGCTTGCTTCTCTCATGTAGCACTGGGTTCTTGGCAAGATTGATCGCAAACTTGTTATTAATCACCAGCTTCAGAGATTTATTTACCTCAATCTCCAGATCTTGCAGCAAGTTCAGAATCCACAAAGCTTGGCATGCAGTTAGAGCTCCTGCAATATATTCAGCTTCACAGGTTAACAGCGCAACAACAGGTTTCTTCTTGGAACACCAAGAAATAGGACCTCTCAGAAATTTGAATAAGTATCCAGAAGTACTTCTTCTGTCAACTCTATCTCCATACAAATCAAAGTCCGAGTAACTCAGAAGTTCTGATTCAATCTTTCTTCTAGAAGAAAATAACACTCCATACTTCAGAGTTCGCTTCAGATACCTCAGAATCCTGTCAACAGCTTGGTAAGGAGACAACTTTGGTTTACTCATAAATTTGCTAACCATTCCAACTGCATAGCAAATATCAGGTATGGTATCACACAAATACCTCAAAGAACCAACCATCTGTTTGAAGGTTGTAGCATTCACATCCTCTCCATCAGAACCAGATTCCAACTTTTGATTTGTATCAGCAGGTGTGATAGAAACTTTGTAATTCTCTAGCTTAAATCTCTTCAGAAGCTCAAGTTCATACTGCATCTGATGCAAAATGATTCCTTTCTCAGAGTATATAAACTCCATCCTTAGAAAGAAACTCATTTTCCCAAGATATGTCATCTCAAACTCATTCATCAGAACCTTCTTGAACTCAACTATCTCTTGTTTAGAACTTCCTGTAAGCAATATGTCATCAACATACAAATAATACCAGAATCATATTACCTTCTAAAGTATGTTGAACATAAACATCATACTCTATCTCACACTTCTGAAACCCTTGTCCCTTGAAAAATGAATCAATCTTCAGATTTCAGGCTCTGGGCGCTTGCTTCAATCCATACAAGGCTTTGTGTAATTTGAACACCATCCCTTCCTGATTATTTTTCTCAAATCCAGGAGGTTATGACACATATACCTCTTCTTGTAATGGACCATTCAGAAATGCAGGTTTTACATCTAAATACATCAGAAGCCAATTCCTCTTAGCAGCTACTGCAACCACTAGTCTGATTATTTCATGTCTTGCTACAGGTGCAAACACTTCAGAGTAATCTAGCCCAGGCTTCTGTAGAAAGCATCTTGCTACTAATCTTGCTTTGTTTTTTTCCAATTGATCCATCTGGCTTTAGCTTCTTCTTGAAAACCCATCTGACACTGATGTCTTTCTTGTCTTTCAGAAGTTCGGCCAGCTTCCAAGTCTTGTTTCTCTTTACAGCATCAAGTTCTTCTTTCATGACCTGCAACCAGAATTGCTGCTTAATAGCCTCTTCCGTACTCCCAGATTTAGAGTTTACTAATATTGCACACTGAATAACTTCTCCTTCGGAGTCTACTTCATTTTCTTGTAACATGTCAAACTCTGCAAATCTTCTTGGGATGCTTCTGACTCTTTGTTGCCTCTGAATTTAAACTTCAGAACCTTGGACACCAGAACTTTCCCCTTCAGAAGCTCTTGCTTTAGAAATTGGAATTTCTCTAGAACCTAGACTGTCTTCAGAGTCGTGAAAATTCCCAGAGTATGAATGACCATCGGAGTCAGAGTCAGAATCATCATCAAAAGTTGGATCACCTCTTCCTTCAGAAGTTCTACTTTCAGAATCATGATCACCGTTAAAGGTTGAATTTCCTTCAGAAGGTTTATCCTTAGAGTCACGATTTCCACCAGAAACATGATCATCTTTAGAAGCTTGTCCTCCAGAACCTACGTCTACAGATTTTTCCCTTCTAAAAGCATGATCATCTCCAGATTTTGGATCAACATCAAAATCTAGACCAGAATCAAATTCACCATCTGACTCACCTTCGGAGTTTCCAGAGTCATTATCTTCTGACTCATCATCGGAATCTTCAGCGTCATCTTCTGATTCTAACTCATATTCAAACACTTCTTCAGAGTCGGAATATTCAGAGTCATCTTCTTCCCCTTCATAATCAGAAAATGATAATTTCACTAGTTTCTCATCAGATTCATAAGCCATAAATAGCACATGTTCATCATCAGACTCTCCTTTGGCTATATTTTCTTCTTCTGACTTCCTTTCTTTTGTTTGACCAACAATCTTTGGCATAGTGACCAAATTTCTTGCAACAATAACACTGAACATTCTTCTTGTCGGACTTCTCCTTTCCCTTCTGGACATTCTTCTACTTATCAGAGTTTGAAGCTTCTGACCTTTGACCACCATTAGTTTTCTTCTTGGCTTCTGACCAAGTCTGCTTCTGATACTTCTTACCAGAAGTTACTTTTAGAGCCTGTTGCTCTACTTCCCTCTCAGAAGTTCTCTCATTCATACGCAACTCATGCGCCTCTAGACTACTTTGCAGCTTTTCAACTCTCATGGTGCTCAGATCTTTGGAATATTCAATTGCTACCACAATATAATTAAACTGAGAAGTTAAAAATCTCAATATCTTCTCAATGATTACTTGTTCAGAAAGAGTTTCTCCACAAGCTTTCATCTCATTAGTGATCAGAATCACTCTAGAGATGTACTCAGAAACCTTCTCGTTGTCCTTCATGTTGATATTCTCATATTGCTTTTTGAGAGACTAAAGCTTCACCTTCTTCACTGATGCGTCACCACCGTAACTTCTGACCAGTGTGTCCCACGCAGCCTTTGTTGTTTCAGAGTCAGCAATCTTCTCAAACATGTTCGCATCCATAAATTGATGGATATAGAACAACGCCTTTTGAGCTTTCTTCCTTAGCGCCTTCTGTGTAATATTTTGAGCCTCTGTCGCGTCTGCTGCTAACGGAGCATAGCCATCAGTGACAAGATCTAACACATCTTCAGAATCAAATAGCGCACGCATCTCGATCTTCTAACGATTCCAGTTTTTGCAATCAAACGCAGGAAGCTTGGAATTTATATCGTCATTTATATTCATCTTCAACCTTGTGCGATTCACTCAAAAATTCACTAAAAGTGTTTCCCAACTCCCACAGAATCAGAAAAATGATTCTCAATAATACCTCACTGTCCACTCGTATTTCCTATTTCCCCGTGACTTTCGAACCGGAGCTCTGATACCAATCATTGTTGCACAAGGAGAGATGAAAGACAAAAGAAATATATTTAATGACGGCTACAGAATAAGAAATAATGAATTACATTGACCTACCTACTACTAGGCTATTTATACACAAAAATAAGGTATAATAAATTATTAAAATACCCCCTAACAAAGATATTCCTAGATTTTCCTAAAATATAAATTATTTCTAACAGGTACAAGGACGAGAAATGCATGCTACGTTACTCAGATCGTTCGATTTTAAACCTAAATGAAATTGGACCTGCTTACTTTGCATGGAACATGAACATGGCAACATTGACAAATCAATATAATGTTGTTGTGAAACAGTTGTTGAATGTTTTGAAAAGCAAAGCTATAAAAGGAGACTTGAATCATAAGTATGTTGTGGGAATGTCAGAATTATTAGGCCAAGCTGTAATTTGAGATTTGAAACTTCGTATCAGTTCTATCAACCATCAGCAACACTGCAAATCTGTCATGATAGTGGTGTCATTGTTGAACTTGTTATTGTGCCTACTTTTATCTATGTGTGTTTGTAAATGAAAATAACAAGGGTGTGCTATAAGAATCATTCAATGCATTGATATTACAAAACAAAACATGCAACCCACCCAGTGTAAAGAGTTAGTGCTGCTAGGGGAATGGCGTGGATTTTTAAGTATTTAATAATGTTTTCAAACATAAACCAAAAATGAATTAAAATAATATATTTACATGACATTAAAAATAATCATAAATTAAAATAAAAAAGTCATTGAGCATCCACCTCAATTTAAAAATATAAAAAAAAACCTTCAGCGTTAGTATTTTTGGTGACAAGATATAATAAAGATAAAAAATAAAATAATTTTTAAATGTTAAAGAAATTCATACAATTTTTTTTTACGAGTAATTTTTCAAAAATAACTTATATAACATAAGATAAATGGCTTTTAACTTATTTATCTTGTATCAATTATCAAATAGTTTATTAGTTACAAATTTATCTAATATAAACTTCAATGGCTTAAACATAATTTTCTATTTAAAAAAAAGGTTTTAGACTTTCTTAATTTTCTTACCGTTTAATATAATGTCTCACAAAAATAATATTCAAATTAATATTTAAAATTTTCAGTACAACAAATTAGTTTTTCTGTTACTTTTAATTTATTATATCATTTTCATATTGTCCCCGTATGAAAATATCAGGACTAATTTAAATGTCTATTTTCAATTTATAGAAAAAGATTGTGAAGGACAAAGTGTTATTTTTAGTCAATAAATGACTATCGTAAATGCCATATATGTGACTACCCGTCTTTGAATTTTTGTTTTTTTCTTATTTTAGAAGCAATAGTATTTCTTAAATCACTATCAAAAGTTTATAGAACTTGTTTATCGTTGAACTTGCTGAAAATAACATTTTAGAATGATTTGTTAAAATTTACAAGTTATTCTTCTTGGTTTTGTTCACATCGCAAAGGAAAGAAAGAGTATTTCATTTTTCTTTATATTGTTTATTCATTTAAGGGCTAAGATTTATTTCTCTATGTTTTAAAATGATTTTCATTTTAATAAATAATTTTTGTTTCAAAACATTTAGGAAGAGAATAAATCAACCCTCCTATAAGGGGTAAGATCTATCTCTCTCTATTTTAAATTATTCTCATTTTAATAAATAAAATTTATTTTAAAATAACGATCATTTTTACTTTTTAATATAGTAATAATTACTATTTTTTAATTATGTCATTTACTTTTTACTTTACACTACCAGTCTACCACTATAAAAAAATATTATCATTTGCGACGTAAAAATCATATCACAACGTCTAATATCCCGTCACAAATGCTTTTTGTAACGTGACTGAATACGCCGCAGAGTGTTGCGATTGATTTTTAAATCTGAGTCGCCACTATTAGTTTTTATCTTAAGGAAGGGCATCTAATAGGAAACCCTAATTCGCAGACAGAGATTCTAGGTTTCGAATTTCATTAGACGAAAGGAAGGTGTTAGACACCTTTCATCTACTTTGTTCACAAGGATACTAGGTTTAGGTTTAGGTTTGGGGTAAACAGTGTTTTAAATTTTAATAGGGAAATTCGCCACGATTTTAGTCGTATGCATACGTATCCTCTTATGACAAACCAGAGTCTCAATTCGTAGTTCGTATGGGGTTGGTGTTTTTTAGGGGTTGCAAATGTATTTTGAATCACCTCGCATTTTGACCGGTTGTAGTAATTGCAGAGATTTTGGCTAAATACGCGATTAGTCAAAATTCGTTTGAAACCCTTTTGCAAAAATAGTTGTTTAGCTTAGTTTGTTGCGAAAAATAGTTTATTATTTGTTGCTATTTTTTAATCGTATTAACTGCAAAAAATCTTGATTAATGCATAATTAAAAATATTTAATGCAATATATAAAAAATAATATGTTCATGAGTCTTTGAATAAAAATAATATATAATAATATGAACATATGATAAATAATAAAATATGATCATTAATAATTATTATTATTATAATTATTATAGATAATAAAAATAATAATGAGAAAATATAATTAAAATATAATAATTATTATAAAAAGGAAATATAGAAAATAAATAATTATCAGCGGCGTATTTTCTAGTAAGCAAGTAAGACTAGGGGGTGCCTAAAAGAAATCTGGCTGGGCCCAAAAACAGTTTTGACAGGGGGGTGCTAATTTGTTTAGGAGTTTAGCAATTAAGCATCAGGGTGGTGGGAAGAGGAAACGTGCTTAGGCCCAAACGTTTGGGAGAGAGACTGAGGAATTGTGTGTAGCGCGGATGTATGGATTCTTATGCAGACCTGGCCTAGCGGTTGTCTGATCAGAAACAAAGGGACAAGATTGAGAGATCATGCTTATTACTATGGGTGCGCGTGCATATGATTGGGACGGAGAAATACATTGTGTTTTAACTTTTTTATTTCATTTCACTTTTGTTGTTTGAGTTACAGTCACGGTGCCTTGTTCCTCTCTCTCTCTCTCTCTCTCTCTCTCTCTCTCTCTCTCTCGCCGCAACACTCAAACCCTTAACCCTTCTCTTCACCAACCCTTCTCCGCGGCAGCGCTTAGAATCACCCTAACCCCCCATCGCAACTTTAACCCCCAAACACAAAAAAAAAACTAATAACTTCTTACCCACTCCGCGATTGTCTTGTTTTGCTTCTTGAGTTTGTTTCCCGAATCGGTCATTCTGGGTTTAATCCCTTCTCTCTTCTCCATTTTTTGCTGGTAGCAGTGGGCTAGAGGCGGCGCGGTGGAGCGGCTATCACGGTGGAGATGGCGGTTCACACGGTTAGGGTTTCAGAGATTGAAACCCCAACTATTCTCCTTCAATCTTCAACATCGAGCAGCAGCTTCAAGCTTGGTGTCGACCTCCTCTTCTTGTTGTTCTTCCCAATTCTTCTTCGGGTTCTTCAACATAATCCTCCCCTCGTCTCTGTATACGATTTTCCCCTTCTTCCGTACTGCTTAATTTTCTCCCTTTTTCATCTGCTCTTCTCATTCTGTATTTATAGGGTTCTCATTAGGTTTTGGATTATTGTTGGAGTTGCTATGATTTAGGGATTAGATAGAAAATTAGGGGTTGAAATTCTTTTGATTGATTATTGTAATTGATTCAATTTGTATTGAGGTTTCCGGATTTACTGTAATAGAGATTAGATTATTGTAGAAAGATTTGTACTGATTTTGTTTAACTGTAATTTTGGGCTTGAGATTGTGTAGATTCTACAGATTTGATTGAGTATATTGTAATTTTCTGGATTTAGATTTGTTTCAATTATACTGTAAAAAGATATGGTTTTTTGTTATAAAGTTGAACAATATCTGTTAGTAAAAACCTTGCGCTAATTTTGGTTATTGGGCCTTAGCTGTTATTTTTGTTTTACTATGGGCATGCGTTAATTATTGTATTATCAGCCCAACAACATTGTTTTTTCATTACAAAAAAAAAAAACAGTTTTTACTTAACCGGCCCACCACGTTTTTTTTTCAACACAACAATAAAAATAACATTTAATCTGACGACAAATTTAAACCTATTTTATCAGTAGTAAAAAACGTTTAGTTTTCTTTTAAAAAATAATATTTTATTTATTTTCTTTATTAAAATAAAATGTTAAACAGTTTTTTTAATAATAATAAAACCTCTTTATGCCATGAGACAACAAAATCCCAAGAAGACAAATGGGCCCAATTCAATTTGATCCAACAGATTCTCACCCAAGAAATAAAAACTCCTAACCAGCAAACATGATAAAAATGTCGTAGTGGACTTTGGCAAAAATGCAATGGGCTTATTATTAGCAATTGCACCTCCCTTTTTTACTAAAAATAAATAACACTTAAATGTCTTTAATAAATTTAATTATTAATTAATAGCAACTTAAACTTAAGTCACCTTAATAATTTAATAACTTAGTAATTACTAGTTTTGAAACAATTTTCCATTTTCGAATCTCATGGGCCATAGGCCAACATGCCTCACAAATGGGCTCACGGATACACGAGTCTTTCTGATTTAAAAAACCCTATTTTTCTGAATTTAAGCACACTCCCTAGTCTTAGATAAAGACGGGCCATCAGATACTGTTGTACCATCTTTAATTAAATAATTCTTCTATTTTAATCTTGAAAAATATAATCATCGAGGTAGGGCAAATTTGGGGTACGACAGCTGCCCATATTCAATTAACTTCCAATCGAATAGTGTGAGAATACACGAGTCTTGCGCATTCTTATTGGGAGTTTATTGAATACTTGGAATACCTAAAATTTGTCCGACCAATCATAAGGTTATGCTGATATAGCATAACCTCATGAGTCTTGAGGAAAATAGGCAAAGATGATGATATATCGCTTACCAGGGTTTGATAACGAGGCAAATGGTCTTAATCTTGAGAGTAATCTTGTGTCTTGGTTTGCTTTTACTTATTCATCCATTTGGGGGGATGAACGAAAAACAAAAATTGATTATGCATGGCTGCTTGGAGACTGATGCCATGGGTTATGTTCGTGAATCGCTGCATGATGTCTTAGGCGATAAGCTAGATTTTGTTTTCCGAACATCACTGCATGTCGTCTTAGGCGATGTTTGGGTTACACAATAAAGAAGCACATTGTTGCATGACATCTTAGGCAATGGTCAGTATCATCGAACAAGGAACCGCATTGTTGCACGATGTCTTAGGCAATGGGTTAGATTCGTGAATCGTTGCATGTCGTCTTAGGCGATAGGCTGAATTTTGGTTTTAGAACATCGCTACATGTCGCCTTAGGCGATGGTCTGTTTTGCGGAATAAAGAAGCACATTGTTGCACGACGTCTTAGGCAATGGTCTATATCACCGAACAAGGAACCACATTGTTGCACAATGTCTTAGGCAATGGGTTATGTTGCATTGCTGCCCGAGGTCTTAGGCAATGAACTAGGTTTTGTTTTCGAACATCGTTGCATGTCGTCTTAGGCGATGTCTGGGTTGCGGAATAAAGAAACACATTTCTGCACGACGTCTTAGACAATGGTCTTTATTATAAAACAAGGAACCACACTGCTGCACGATGTCTTAGGCAGTGGGTTAGATGAGGAGAATACATTGCTGCGTGGAGTCTTAGGCAATGTATCGAGCTTTGTACATTACTGCGTGGAGACTTAGGTAATGGACTACTTTGTAAGGAACTCATCCTTTGTCCTTTTTGTTGTTCTCTTCTTTGAGGGAGGAGGATTGTCTTCTAAACTTCATGAGATTATTGTCGGAATGTTTAACTCTATTTTTCCGAATATACCTATTATATTTCTTTACAAATAGTCTCATTTCTTCATCATCCAAAATCTCATCATCACTAGAGTCATTATCCTTACTTTGCTCTTCTTTTGAGAATTTAGAGCCAGGAGCCTTAAGAGATTTGGACTTCATAACTTCCTCCTTGTGATTTTCCTTATTCTTTTTTTTCTTCTCAAGCTTCTTTTCATGTTTATCTAAGCAATTGAGTTATTGCTCGTGTTCTTCAAGCTTACCAAAAAGTGCGGTGAGATCAAGTGTTTCAAGATTGTTAGCTTCCTTGATCGCGGTGGCCTTAGCTTGCCAACACCTAGTAAGACATCTCAAAACTTTATTAGTAGCAATAGCATTGGAAATAGTATTACCTAGTAAGTTCAAACGATTAATAAAATGAGAGAATCTCTTTTGCATTTCCGCAATGGTTTCACCATTTTTTATGCGAAAGAGTTCAAACTATTGAGTGATTATATTAATCCTAGCTTGTTTGACCTCATTAGTTCCCTCATGGGCAACTTGTAGAGTCTCCCACATAGCCTTAGCCGTTTGGCAATGGGAAATGTGATAGAACTCATCAACACCAAGTGCGTATACGATGATGTTCTTAGCTTTCCAATTGTAAGACCACTTTTTATTATCATTCTCATCCCAAATATTTTTCGGCTTAGGCATAGTAATACCATCAACATCATATGTCACCATTGTTGGACCATTTTGAATGGCTTCCCAAACACCAGTGTTAGACAATGGTGCGTATCTAGAGGTGCAAAAAATTTATTCTAGACACAAATCTAGAATTTAATTGTTTTCAAAACTTTTTGATGTGGAAGCAATTAACTGGATAAGTCATCTAAAAAAACTTATTGGAAACTCAGATATACAAATTATGAAATATAAATCTATGAGATAAAACCGAGTAATTGATCAGTGCAAACTCAAATCAATAATCCACGTATTTATTGTTTGAACACAATCACTTTGCAATGCTATTTCCAAGAATAAATAATCAAAGAACTGACTTGATCATTTTATCAAACACTTGGCGTGCAAGTGAATTTTCAGAATTTCTCTTTGAGTAGTGTTGATATACAAAACCACTTATAATCAAAATTAATTATAAGTTATATCCACACCTATTTGAAAAACATATTTTGAGAGAAAAATTCTTACAATTCAATTATTATCACAATGAAATTTGATAAAAAGATTGATGAAATTGAAAGCAAGTAAAAGCATAAAAGTAAAAACACACAAGAAATTTGTCTACACAGTTACCCATTGTCGTCCTCACATGTGGGTACGTCTGCGCCTAATTCCAATGGAACTAGGATAATTCTTATATGCAAAATTTTAATACAATGGAAGAGTTAAAAAAACAATACAAAATTCTCCAATTTGGTGTTGATTCTCCTTCTTCCAACCTTTGATCTTAAGCAAGATCAAATAAACCTAAAGATGCAACCTATTTTTTGCTTAAGCTACTTCCTTAAAAGGATTTCAAACACTCCAAGGTTCCTTGCAAAGATTTTAACCACTCCAAGAGATTTTTCACTCGAGTAGATCTGATTACACACTATCAACACAAGATCACTGATTCTATCATCCAACTCTTGCTACTTCCTTAAAAATATTTCAACCACTCTAAGGTTCCTGGAAAAGATTTCAAACACTCCAAGGGATTTTTCACATGGACAATTCCTTCTTGCACGATCTTGCACGAAAACCCCCAATTCAACAAATGATGTTGGAGGACAAACCCAATGGTTTTTCCGAATGAAGACCCCTACAAGAACTCAACCCAAACCAATTAGAAATCTTCAATTCTTCGTCTAGATGGCACCTCGGCAGAACATCATCACAATGTAATGTTGGTTTGTATGCATAGATTGGAAGGTTGAAGATAAAGAGAAAAGTAGGATAATTTTATGGTATCATCAAGTTAGAAATGATGCCTGAATGGGTATTTATGGTTTGGAAAATTTTAGGGAAAAAAGGACAAATTCAGAATAAAAGAAAATGAAAATTTGACCAAAACAAAATTTATGTGTCGACCTCAAACTTGTATGTGTCGGCACATACTGTATAAAAAAGGTGCATGTGTCGACCTGAAGGATTCTCTGTGTCGACCTGAGCAAGTCAGTAGCTACATGTTTTAAAATATGAGTAAATGCGTCGACCTAAAATATGGATGTGTCGACACATAAAATAATTTTTTTTTTCAATTTCACAAATCTTTCAGTATCTGTCGACATGTATGATGCATGTGTCGACCTATGACTTACAGAAGCTCACGGGCTTTAAAATGCAGTTACATGTGTCGACCTGAAACTCGGATGTGTCGACACATGCAAGATAAAAATGTGCAAAAAATGTTTTTCAATGAGCTTGGTCAATTTCAAAGTGCTTTTTGATGATTCCTAAGACCTATGATGTAGAGGAGTTCCACAAGACAAAGAGATGCAATTAGTTTTACCATTGTGCTATCTTTCCTGGTTTTGACAGCATACAAAACACCGTATATTAAAGTTGTACTCACACTCAGAACTTGTGTCTTTTGGAATTCATACACCCATAAATCATTATCTAGGTCATCATGCATATGTCACTTCCTTATCCTTTCCAATCCTTTGGAATAAAAATACAATGTCATTAATTAATTCTTCCAATGAGCTCCACCAAGAGGATTATCTCCATAATTTTTCATCATATGCATGAAAAAACTTTATTTTATATATTATACATTGTTTGTAGTGACTATTGGAACATCTCCATCAACATACTTCATTTATCACATCTCTCGTTTGCAAATGGCATGCTCATATTTTACAAAGCTAAAAATTAGGGGTGGCAAACGGGCATGCACGCCTCGTTTAGGCTCATGCCCACAAAATTCCGCAAAAAAAAAATGGAGGGCGTGTGGCAGTCATAGTTGAGGGTGTGCGCCTAAAACGTTGGTCCTCTCTGCAAAAAATATGAGGGCCCATGAGCACTGCACATTTTAAGCCTAAAGATGAAAAACTTTATGATAATGCCCACTCCTACAAATAAATGGGGAAGGGCAGACATATAATATGGTGCAAGTCTAAAACTTTGACTCGCCCCGTAAAAAAGTGTGGGCAAAATTGGAAATGCCCATTTTTTAACCCCTACTAAAAAGTACAAAATTAGATTTAATAATAACTTTTTATTGTTTTAGTCTTTTCTCTAGCCTAGAGATCAACCTTGTTAAGTCTCGTGTTTTCTTCTTCTCTTGCCTCCTTTGAGCCATAATTTACCAATTCAACGATATCTCAGGCATTTCAGCCCTACCACTTTACAAAATAATGGGTTTTCTTATCGTCAAAGGTAGAGTCTAAATAAATGGTTTCAATTTTGTATTGGTAAAAAAATATAGGAGTGTGTGGTGTCTCTACACGGGTAGGGTATAACTAGAGGTTTTAGTAGGTTTATCATAGCTATCACTTTCCCGCAATGGCGAGAGGCCTTGTATGGCGGTGTTATAGCATTTATGATGGTTTTGAAGGGCAGACATATAATATGGTGCAAGTCTAAAACTTTGACTCGCCCCGTAAAAAAGTGTGGGCAAAATTGGAAATGCCCATTTTTTAACCCCTACTAAAAAGTACAAAATTAGATTTAATAATAACTTTTTATTGTTTTAGTCTTTTCTCTAGCCTAGAGATCAACCTTGTTAAGTCTCGTGTTTTCTTCTTCTCTTGCCTCCTTTGAGCCATAATTTACCAATTCAACGATATCTCAGGCATTTCAGCCCTACCACTTTACAAAATAATGGGTTTTCTTATCGTCAAAGGTAGAGTCTAAATAAATGGTTTCAATTTTGTATTGGTAAAAAAATATAAGAGTGTGTGGTGTCTCTACACGGGTAGGGTATAACTAGAGGTTTTAGTAGGTTTATCATAGCTATCACTTTCCCGCGATGGCGAGAGGCCTTGTATGGCGGTGTTATAGCATTTATGATGGTTTTGGAGGGCCGACTCACGTGAGGTGAGAGGCTTTGTATGTAAGCATTGTGCTTAGGGTATGAATGACCTATCTTTTCTCCTGTTATGGGAGAAATATTTATAGAGGCCTTTGGCCCTTAGGGTTTTGGAAACCCTTTGAAGTAGTAATCACTTCCTCCTAACTGGGAGAGATTATTGACTACCTATTTTTTAGGAATTCGTGGTATGACTCTTTCTTATATGGATAATGGGAGGGTAACAGTACTATACACATCATATGTTCCAGCCCTATGTTCTGTGAAGATGTCGCCTGGGCGATGTCATGCTAGGCAGGAACCCTGGCATCGCCTTTGTTTGATACTATCACAAATATAACACTACAAATTCCATAATTGAAAGTATACAAACTCATTTAGTATCATGGAAAAAACTTTTAAACAAGTATGGAAGATTGGCTCTAGATTCCTTCATTCTTAATTCCATCCCATCTCACTACTTACAAAATATATGGCTCCCCAAGATCATTTGTTATACCATAAGATGAATGACTCGTAACTTTATTTAGAAGGATAATAACAACACAAGTGTAAAATCAACGGGTTGATACAAAAATTTTCTCCCCATATAGGGTTAATACCAATTCTTCCCCTGTCATATGGGTCATTTTCGGAAGAAGAAAAAAACCCTGTAAAAAAAAGATTTGATGAAATCCCCCAACATTTAAAGATTGCCTCACTTTTTACCTTCATCACGGTCATCAAAAAAGCTAACGTGACACTGTTATTATTTTTTAATTGACATGGAATGCCAAGTTGGCATTTTTTTAAATTTTTATATTTTAACGGCATGCTGATATTCATATTTTCTTTGTCTATTATTTTTTATCATTAATATTTTTAAAAAAAAACCCAAAAAATTAAATTTTTTACCTCCAACAAAACTTGCACTCAAGTCCTATTACCCACTCCTAGAACATGGGCCCTACCACTGGGTCATCTCTACTCTTTGTTTAACATCTTTCAGGAAAATTATATATTATATACTTTTTTTCTTGTTTTATTTTTTGTTTTATTTTCTTATTTTATTTATATTGTTTTATTTTTTGTTGATTTATTTAATAAAATGTTCCATTTTATTAGATGGTTTGAAAATTTTATTTTTTATAATATTATTATAATTTCAATTATTAACAATTTTACAATATGTAAATAAATAATATTTCAATTATTTATTTTAATCATTATTATTTTCTTTAATAAATAAATAAATGCTTGTATATTTATCTTATTTATGTATTATTTTAAATGAGTAAATGGATATGTGTCTTATTTATGCATTATCTTAAATGAAAAATGGTTACATATTTGTCTTATTTATTTATGTATTATCTTAAATAAGCTAATAGTTATTTATGTATTATTTTAAATAAATAAATATTTATTTGTATATTATCATAAAGTTAGTAAATATTTATTAATTTATTATTTTAATTATATTTTAAATATATTTGAATATTTTAGAATAAAGTTTATGTTTAATTAACCACTGAAGTATTTCCTAATTATGAAATTTTATCTTATCTTATTTAAAATATATTATTTATATAATATTTTAAATAAGTAAATATTTTTCGTGAAAATATTAAACAAGAAACTGAAATTGATACATAATAAATAATTGAAATTAAAATAAATATTATAAAAAATAAAACAAAAAAAATCTATAAAAATAAAGCATAAAATGAAACAAGAAAAAGAAAACAGTAAAAACAATAAGGAAAAATAATACAGAAAAAAATAAAACACAACAACAAAAAGGATAAATAAATCAAAAAATAAAACAAGAAAAAGAAAGTATGTAATATATAACTTTCGTGGAAGATGTTAATCAAATAATTGAGATGGCCCAATGGTAGGGCCCATGGTCATGGTGGGTAATTGGATCTGAGTTTAAGTTTTATTGGAGTCAAAAATTTTGATTTTTTAAAATACTAATGATTAAAAATAATAATATGAATATCAGCCTGGCATTACAAAAATTAGAAATTAAAAAAAAAATGCATATCAATTAAAAGAATTTTAAAAAATAATAACAATGTCACGTCGGCTTTTTGATGACAAGATATGGTAAATGTCAGAAGTAGAAGAATATTCAAATATTGAGGGATTTCATCAAAAAAAATTTACATGAGAGTTTTTCGAAAATGACCCATATTGCATAGGGAAGAATAGATATTAACCCAATAAAACATGATAGCCTTGAAATTTGATCATTTAGGAATGTCAACACATATATTATTGGAAACCTATTTGAGATGTCTAAGAAACTAATAAATTCAATCATGGTTTTAAATTGCGATTACAGATGCAGTTTTCATCATTGTGGTTGTTGCGATGCACATATAAAAAATGTTTGAAATATACAATTGAAAATTGATATGTTTAATTTTTTTCATTACATATAAAGAAAATTTGGAGTTAGAGTTCTAAAATTATAATTTGTTGTGAGAAGATATAAACTAACATAGTCGAAATTGTCTTATACAATTTCTAAAGAGTTTGCACATGTGATTTTAATTCACACTACAATTGTGTTTCTATGTTATTATAAAAGCTACTTCAATAGTAATATTGTAGCTGCAATTACGATTATAGGGCGAAACTAGATACGACGTGCTCTAAGCTAACATTTGATTTAACATTTATATGTCAGATGTTTGTATTCTTTCTCATATTACCATTGCATGTTCTCATACTTAAAATTTCATTAGCTAAAATAAGAATATGTTCAAAGATGATTGTGGTTGGAGATATAGATTAGGATCAGCATCCTTACACTACAATAAATAACATTTTTCATGATGAAGCTTTCACGTCATTCAGAAAAAAACTGAGGTTTAATTACAAGACGCGTCATATTTTATTTTATTTTTGTTAAAAGAAACAACTTGTTTCCTCGATTATTTTAAAAGCTGATGTGATATACCATTCCAGATATGTTTTGGATCCCAACTATTGCACTTTATGTTTTTATTTGTTTACAAGTGTAAAATAAATGATCTATCTTTTCGGTTTCTTTGATAATCCGAGGGATAAATTGATCATATTTTACTATAAAAACACTCGTTGAATAAATTTCACCCTAATGTTATTTTATTTGTAGCCGCCTCACCGTCGAATCATTTTTTGGATGGATTGCAAAACTAGAAAAAAAAAGTTCTTCTACCTTGAACAAAATATTTTTTCAGCTTTTGCAATCCATCTCAAACAATAGTATTGATGTTGTTGTTGTTGTTATTTCTAAAATTTGTTGTTGGTGGTGTTGTTGTTGTTATTCCTAAAAACTTTACCGATGAATTACAAGTGCAGAAAATATATTTTCCAATTTTTAGGAGAAACGCCTTATTAGAAGTTGGATTCATTCAACACATGCACATTATATACACTAGTGAAGGCATTGATAATGATAGTATCAATAATCAATCTTGGATGCAAACTTCTAATATTTAAGCATCAACACCTATATGATAGATTGCAAGTGCAGAAAAACCATTGAAGATATTTGTTGAAAACAATTTATTTTAATATTATGTGTAAACAATGTAATATTAAAAAAAACTATCATCTCAATTTTTAAAATTAACCGAGTTGATAGTTCAAAAAATAATAAATAATAATAACTATCACGTCGATTTTAAACTTTAAATCGAGGGGGTATAATAGTCAGATTTTACTATAAAAACAATCATTAGATTTTATCCTAATTCGTGTTAATATGAAGTCACCCAACTCGCATCATTATTCAAGATAGATTGCAAGACAGAAAAAAATCTCCAATGTTCTTTTATCTAGAACAAAACATTTTTCTGCTCTTGTAATCTATCTCACAAAATGGTATTGTATTTTTTTAGAGAAATGTTGTTGTTGTATTTTTGCTGATTTGGTAGATTGCATGTGCAGAAAATCATTCTTTCTTCAAATTAAGCAAAGAAGGGAGCCCAACCTTTGAAAGTTTAAACAAAGAAAGAAGTTTAACTTTTCATCAGATGAATATCAGCGAAACAGATCTCTAGCATCTTGTATGGGTCGTGGACATGCTATATTTTTAATATCCTAGGTAAACAATCTTGATATTCTACGAAGATTTGTTGTATACAATGTATTTTTAATATTTTGGGTAAACAATGTATCATTTTTGTAAATAAAAAATAAATTTTTTATCTAACCCCTCGGTTTTATTCCAAAACCGAGAGGATGGTTAAGTGTTATTTTTCACTATTCTCAACGGCCTTAAACAAATCTTTGTCGTTCATTTAAAGGTTATCAATGCTCAAGAATATGTCATTAGTGATCCGCGTAAAATCTAAAGGACATCTACTATATAAGTTCTCTTTCGTTATTGAAAATCTAACCTAAATAAAACATATGAAGCACTTGAAACCTAAGGATACTTGGAAAAATTCTCTATGATGTATTACAAGAGCAGAAAATCATTTGGGTTTAAGGTTCGTTTTGTTAAATTTTTATTTGTACCGAAAATATTTTTGATTATTGGTATTAATTATCTTACCTTTTTTTTCACCAGAAACAAATGCACGCAAGATCCGTAAATAATATTCAATAATTCAAATATCTGGATCTACATCTTGAGGGAATTTGATTTTCATCTTGATTCCTAGGGAGTTTGATTTTTATTTTGATTTAAATATTCTCGGTAAACAATGTAATATTCTGAATAAACAATGTAATATTTTAGGTAAACAATGTAACAAATTTTAAAATAAAATAAAGAATCATACCCCTCGGTTATTTTGATAAACCGAGATAAAAGATATGTTAATTTTGAAAATAATAAAATTTAATGTTGCTGGAGTTTGAACTCATGCACTAATAATATTTTATCTCGATATTTTAAACACTGGGGTGATAAATCTTTACTTTTTATAACGACCTTATTTACCTAACATCTACTTCACGTTCAACATTAGAATCAATATTTATAGAAGTGTTATGGTCTAACCACTTGATCTCTCATTGGTTTCTTTGCAAGCATTATCCTTTATGTACATATTCATAATCTTGTTCTAATGGGAAATATGTTTTCTCAACCAAGCCGCCTTGACTCAGTAATTTTTCTAGTGGGTAACAAAAATATAAGCTTAAATAATCACACCCAAGATGTCTTTGTTTGGTATGGGCATTATAATAGTAAATATTATAATAGTAGTGACACTTCCATAAATGGCCACCCTTGAATTCTAAATAACAAAGAAATGACCATTAATCTCCACTTAATTTTAGTTCAGTCTTGGTCTTAGATTTGGAAGCTTTGCCTCTCAAAAAAAGAAGTCAAGTTCTTGCTTTACCTCGCCAATCACAATTCTATCCCTACCCTATCAATGATGCATCACTACAATATGAGCATTTGACTTTTGTGCAATTGATGTGGTTTGAAAGATGAATCCTTCCTTTATTGAAGATTTATGTTATTCACGTAGGTATTTATATCACTAAGAATATGAGCTTCGACGATTTTGTTTGCAACACAGATTTATCCATATGTATCCGCCTTATTAAGACCTAGTAACAAGTACCACAAAATATGATGTTTTAATCCAAGTTATCAATGGTCAATTCATAATCACTCTCATTCTCTATGAAGCCAACAATTTATTGATTTCATCTTCCATCCAGGACCTCCTAGTTCACACTTCTACTAGTCTATACTTTAGCTTCATCATCATAGATGACACAACAAAAAATCTTATTTTTAAGAGTTTAATATGATTTTCTTTAACCTTTTCTTTAGCCTTGTAACAAAAAGTATACCAAAAAATGATTTATATCATTCAAATCATAATTAGATCTTATAAAAATTAAATTTTAAACATACTAACCATTTTTAATAAACTTTTAATAATAGACAAAACTTAAAAATGTTTATTTTAATGGAAATAAAGGACTTAAAATTTTTAACTGTCAATTTGTCTATGGATAATTGAATTCAGTTTAGTTTATTTTCATGTATCTTTTAGAGGGAAAATATTATATTATATAATAAAAAAGGTTTAAATACACTTTTAATCATCATTGAAATTCTGATATCAGATATGTGATGTTGAAGGAGATGTCACGTCACAAATATTTGAGGACAATGTAAAGTGCAACAATAATAAAACCAGTAAAAAAACACAGAGGATTGTTAACCCAGTTCGGTGTATAACAACACCTACTCTAGGGGCTACCAAGCCAGGGACAATTTCACTAAATAGTATCAATTTATAGACCCTCAGTAAACAACAAGTTTACGATCTAATCACTTAATCACTACCCGTGATATACTTCTACCTAAGACACGCCTAAGTATGATGCCCTCCTCAAATCCCTTCAATCACTAACCGTGAAGAACAACAGAAATATTAAGTTTTAAAGACTTCAATCATTCAATACTTAAAAGCTTATGAATGATCCATAATTAACAACTCAAATAGCAACTCATGTATTAAGTCAATACTAGAGTGTATGACAATTAAAAGACTTATACTTCTAAAACAGAAAGAATGTATTCTTCTTCAAAAGTTGCAGTGGTACGAATAAGGATGCAAGTCCTTATAAAGGCGCAACAGTGGGCTTGGGCTGAAAAATATATATTCTAATCTTTTGAATATTTCCATGAAAACAGGCCAAGATATAATCCATAAGGATAATGCAAATAGAAAAATATTCATCTATATTTTTCGTAAACTATGAGTCCTAAATCCTGAATGATGGCGCGCATAAAAACCAGAAACAGAAAACTTAAACCAGATATGAAGTTTTGTTCAGCTCAGGAGGCAGATGTCAAGACATCTGCTTTGACATTATTCAAAACAGTTTGCTTCAAATTTCAAGACATTTAGCAAAACATTATCAAGTCATTATTTTACCAAAATTGCTGCCAACAAACACTTACAAACTCCCCCTTTGGCAAAATTTGGCTAAAACATTATTTGAGCACATTATCAGAACATTATTAGAGCAGCAGCATAAGCAAAACATGCAAAACAAAAACTCAGTTAGCAGTTAGCAAATATCAAAGGAAGATGTCAGAACATCTTTTGAGACATGAGGCTCCCCCTCAAGTATTAAGCTCCCCCTCGGTCAGTGGCCAGTCAGTCAGAGGTCAGTCAGTTTCTCTCCCACTTTTTAGTCATAATATGCCAAATAAAAAATGCATTCAAGAGAATAGCAATAATATAATATGTCAAATAAGTACATACCATAGAATCCAAGCACATACAAGTGCCAAAAAGAAACAAAAGGGTCAAATAAATAAGCAGCAAATAGTCTAATTGTCTTCAGGACCAGTAGACTTGGAAGAGTCAGAACTTCCTTCCTCACTAGAATCTCCTCCTTCAGAGCTTACTCTATCATCAAAGTTGTTGTCCTTCTGCAGCTACTTGATCATCTTTTCAAAAGTTAACTTTCTTACTAAGCTAACTCTTATCACATTATCCAGTTCTTTGCAGGATTCCCTTAATTTAGTGATCATGTCATCCTTGGTTGAGGTCTTGTTTTCAGCAGATGTAGATGTCAAAACAATGTCTGGGACATGTTTTCCTAAAAGCGGTTTGAAGTGAAAGGTTAGAGCAGACTCCCTCTTGTAAGCTACATCATTACCACTTAGAATACCGAGATGTTGATTAAGAATAATTCCACAAATAAGGGATGGAAAGGCAATAGGCATCTTGATGGCACACGTTCCTGCATGCTTAATAGTCTGATCAAAAGTGTAAGTACCATAATCAAACAGTTTCTTATTTCCAACAGCATAAATAAACGTTCCTAAGCCAATAGTGATGGTTGAGGTATGATTGGTAGGAATCCAGTTAGCAGCTCCAATTCTATGCAAGATAGCATATTTCACACTTAGCTTGCTAACATGAAGCTTATTCTTCATGGGCCACTCACTCACTTGGTTAGCAGTGATGGCTTTGCACACTTGATTATCAGTTACTTCCAGCTCACAAGAATCATCTTCAAACCTAGCCAGAAATTTATTGATGATAGCAGGGGATAATTCTACACACCTACCTCTAACAAACACCTTTCTATAATCCTTACTTTTGTGATCAACACAGTCAATAGGAATATTAACAATAAATTCCTTAACAAGAGTTTCATAGCATTTTGCAAACCTGGTAATAGTTTTCATCAATCCAGCAGAAGATATCAGCTCCATAATTTCTTTGCACTCTAGTGCACCAGCTCCCAATTCTCTTTCAAGGGTAATTCTTCTTTGAAACACATATTTCCACTTTTCAGCATTCCCAATAGAATGGAAGGAAATGTTGTCAAGAGGAGCATTAGGTACCCTAACAGAAATTTTCTTGCTTGCAGACTTTTTAATAGGAGAGATGTCCTAGACATCTTGCTCGACATCATAATCATAGTCAGCTTCTTCAACTAATACAACTTTCTTCTTACTTTTAGATCTCTTCACAGGAGATATGTTCTGGATATCGTCCTCATCATCATCTGAAGAGTCATCAGGTCTAACCTTTCTTTTGTTAGAGGGAGGAACCACTTTACTTTCGGGCTTTGGGGGACCGTACATGGTTTTCTTCTTGATTATCTTGGCATGGGGTATGATATTCACAACCATCACTTTCCTGGATTTGAGCCTTTTAGCAATTCCACGAACCACATTAGAAATGAGCTCATTATCAGACAACTCATCAACATTAACCATATTCTCAGCATTTTGACCTTCTGCAACTTTGGAGTCAGTAGCATCTTCCTTAGCAGGGGAGTTCTTCTCAATAGCTTATTCAACATCAGCTTCCACTTCTTTTAGAGCAGAAGTAGCAAGCTTGTCAAGTTTGCTTTCAGCGGTATCTTTCTTGAAGATGGATGATCCAGCAGCACTTTTAGGGTCATTTCCTTTGTCATCCGGAGCAGGCATACGAGAAAGAGGAGTAAAAATCCCAGGCACAGCAAAACCTTTATTTAACACTCTATCTACTAGCCTTCTAATGCTTCTATCAACATTAATAATCTCCTTTTTTGTCCTATCATCAGTAGCAGTGGAAGCATTACCTTTATCGTATTTGGATTTCTTTGCAGGTGACGATCTGGGTTTATTGACCTTCTTCTCAAGAGGTGGGATAGTTGTTAGAGGAGTAACGTCAAGTACTTTGTTAAGGGAGAGTTCCTTAGGATGGTTGACAGATTTTGAGGGAAACGATGCATGATGTTGAGACATCTTTGAAGATTTTTTAGAAAAAAGATGAAGAATGATAAGGGTTGTTTTTCTGTAAAGGAGAATGAAGGGTTTTTGAAAGTAGAAGGATGTGATTTCATAACGTGTGGGAAAAACTTTAAGACAGTCTTGAAATGATTTCTTTCGAAATTTTATTTGTTGGAAACATAAATAATATAGTATCACTTTAATGATATTCCCACACGCCCTTAATTTCTACAAACCCTCATATAAGAAAATCCTTAATTTTCCTCTTAAGTTCTCAAACTGATTAGCATCCAAAGCCTTAGTGGAAATGTCAGCCAATTGCAATTCAGTGGCTACATGTTCTAAGACAACAATCTTTTCTTCAACAAGCTCCCTTATAAAGTGATGGCAGATATCAATGTGTTTGGTCCTGCTGTGTTGGATAGTATTTTTTGATATATTTATGGCACTTAGATTGTCACAGCATAATGTCATGACATCTTGTTTGACATTATATTCTGTTAACATTTGTTTCATCCAAACCAATTGAGAACAACTGCTTCCTGTAGCAATATACTCAGCCTCAGCAGTGGACAGAGACACACAATTTTGCTTCTTACTGAACCAATATATGATATTATTTCCCAAAAAGAAGCATCCTCCTGATGTACTTTTTCTATCATCAGCACTTCCTGCCCAATCAGCATCATAATAACCAATTAAGGCAGAACTAGATCCATGAGAGTATAGCATACCATAGTCACTTGTCCGACTCGCATATTTAAGAATTCTCTTCACATGGTTAGCATGGATAACTTTAGGATCAACTTGATATCTAGCACATACCCCTACAGCAAAGGAAATATCAGGTTTGCTAGCTGTGAGATGTAGAAGACTGCCTATCATAATTATGTAAAGACTTTGATTCACACTTACTCCTTTTTCATCTTTAGACAACTACAGATGTGTGGGTGCAAAAGTTCTTTTGTGAATGGAATTTTCCATTCCAAATTTCTTTACTATATTCTTAACATACTTGCTCTGAGATGAAAATGTGGAGTCTTCCATTTGTTTAACTTGCAGACCAAGAAAGTAGGTTAGTTCACCAACAGGGCTCATCTCAAATTCTGACTGCATTTGCTTGAAAAAATGTTGAACCATCTCATTTGACATCCCACCAAACACAGTATCATCAACATAAATCTGTGTAATCATGATCTTCCCTTCTTCTTCCTTGACAAAAAGATTTTTGTCTATGCCACCTTTCCTATATCCATTCTCACCAAGAAATTATGTCAATCTCTCATACCAAACTCTTGGAGCCTGCTTTAATCCATACAGAGCTTTCTTTAGTTTGTACACATGTTTAGGAAAACTTGGATCAACAAATCCCTTAGGTTGTTCCACATAAACTTCTTCATTCAGATAGCCATTTAAGAAGGCACTCTTTACATCCATTTGAAACAATTTAAATTTCAGTATGCATGCAACTCCCAAGAGTAGTCTGATTAATTCAAGTCCGGCCACATGGGAAAATGTTTCATTAAAGTCAACTCCTTCAATTTGAGTGTATCCTTGTGCAACTAACCTTGCCTTATTTCTAGTGACCACCCCTTTTTCATCAGAATTATTCTTGTACACCCATTTAGTGTCAATCACATTTGTCCCTTCAGGTCTTGGAACTAGATCCCAAACTTCATTTCTACTGAATTGTTCTAGCTCTTCCTACATGGAATTAATCCAAAAATCATCAGTTAGGGCCTCTTTGACATTCTTAGGCTCAATTTTTTACATAAAGCAAGAGTTTGATATCCCTTATCTTAATCTGATAGTAAATCCTTTATTTAGATCTCCTATGATAAGCTCCTTAGGATGATCTTTTTGAGTTCTAATTGAAGGCCCTTTATTGAGATGGCTGGGCTTAGGGTCTTCTTGAGGGAGATTAGAATCAATACTTCTGTCATTGGATTCTGTTGGAATATCAGATAAAGATGTTCCAACATCTTCTAAGACATCTTCTTCATCATTCCATCCTTTATCATCAATAATATCATTTATGGATTCCATCATAACCTTGGTTCTGGAGTTAAAGACTCTGTAAGCTCTGTTATTTGTAGAGTAACCCAATAATATTCCTTCATCACTCTTGGGATCCATCTTCCTCCTTTGTTCACGATCAGCTAAGATGTAACATTTACTTCCAAAAACATGAAAGTATTTGACAGTTGGTTTTCTTCCCCTCCATATTTCATACAAGGTGGCTGAAGTGCCTTTCCTTAGAGTGACTCTGTTATGGATATAACACATAGTATTCATAGCTTCATCCCAAAAGTGGTAGGGTAACTTCTTAGCATGAATTATAGCTCTGGCAGATTCTTGAAGGGTTATATTTTTATGTTCCACAATCCAATTTCGTTGAGGAGTAATGGGAGAAGAGAATTCATGACTGATTCCTTCAGAAGAGCAAAAGTCAGCAAATTTATTATTCTCAAATTCCTTTCCATGATCACTTCTGATTCTAATGACATGACTATATTTTTCCCTTTGAATTTTTTGACAGAGATCTTTAAACACTTTAAAAGTTTTTGATTTTTCTCTAATAAAACTTATCCATGTGTACCTAGAGAAGTCATCTACAAAAACATAGGCATACTTCTTTCCACCAAGACTTTCAACCTGCATAGGTCCCATCAATTCCATGTGAAGAAGTTCCAAAACTTTTGATGTAGTAAGATGTTGGATCTTCTGATGTGACATCTTAGTTTACTTTCCAAACTGGCAGTCACCATATATTGTTCCTTCTTCTATCTTGAGCTTAGGAATCCCTCTCACGGCTTCTTTAAATATAATTCTTTTCATTCCTTTCAGATGCAAGTGTCCCAATTTTGATTCCATAGTTTAACTTCATTTTCTTTGGCTAAAACACATGTTGAGGAGAAGTTCAACTCTTAGGGAACCCATAAATAATAGTTGTCTTTAGATTTGATTCGTTTCATAATAACTTCATTCTTTTCATTGCAAACAAGAAATTATTCCTTGGTCAAGTTAACTTTGAATCCTTGATCACACAATTGGCTTATACTTATCAGGTTAGCTGTTAACCCTTTAACAAGTAACACATCATCAAAATTAGGGACTCTTGAACATTCCAACTTGCCAACTCCTTTGATTTCACCTTTAGCTTCATCACCAAAATTCACATAACTGGTGGAATGAGATTTGATATCTATCAAAAGATTCTTGACACCTGTCATGTGTCTAGAATAGCCACTGTCAAAGTACCAGTCATCTTTGGTTTATACTCTGAGAGAGGTATGAGCTATGAAACTAGCAACATTAGACTTGGGAACCCACTGTTTCTTCTTTTTGCTATTTTGGGGAATCTGGTCAGTTTTGGGAAGAGAAGTAGTTTTAGGATACCCATACATCTTGAAATAGAAAGGCCTTATATTACCAAGTCTTCCACAGTGATGACATCTCCAGGGCTGGGAATTCTCTCTGGTGTGATTACACTTTTTCTTGCCATGATGTTTTCCATAATGTCCTTTCTTGTTATGATGTTTATACATTTGATTCGACATCCTTGGTTTAGACTTGGCATGAGTGGAATCTGATGAAGGTTCTTCTGAATTTGGTTCCATTTTCTCATTAAACCCAATACCACTCTTGTCTCCTATCACTCTTCCTGCTTGAATAATTTCATCTAATGTGTCATACCTATTATTCAGCATCTTGAGAGATTTTACCATTCTATCAAGGTTTAAATTTAGATAAGTCACTTCACTTTTCATATTATAAATAGTTTTTAAATGCTCTTCCCTTTCTGCCTTCAGTTGGGTTATGAGGGATTTCTGTTTCTCCCTTTCTTAGCACACTTCTGCACTTCTGAGACATAATTCTTTGTATGAAGCAGCTAGCTCATCAAAGGTTAGTTCCCCATCACTAGACTCTTCATCAGAGATATACTTGCCTATCAATGCTTTAACATATTTGGCAGATTCTTCATGATCACTCTCTGAGTCCTCTTCAGACTAAGTAACAAATAGATTCTTCTTCTGTTTATTGATATATGTAGGACATTCAGATCTAATGTGACCAAAGCCTTCACGTTCATGACATTGTATTCCCTTCCCTTGAGTGGATTTTTCTTCAGCCCTTTTTCTTCCAAACTCATTTGACTTATAGATGTCAGATGATATGTTCTTGACATTTGATCTTGGGTTCCTATCCATTCTTTTTATCACTTTGTTAAACTTCCTTCCAAGCATAATTAAGGCATTTGATATTCCTCCATCTGTATCCAGATCACAGTCCTCCTCTTCATCTTCAGTATTTGATACAAAGACTATGATTTTGTTCTTCTTTTCAGATCTTTCATTAATGCTTAATTCAAATGTCATAAGGGATCCAACAAGTTCATCCACTTTCATTTTGTCAATGTCTTGAGCTTCTTCTATAGTAATCACTTTCATATCAAATCTCTTGGGAAGAGACCTGAGCATCTTTCTCACCAATTTTTCTTCAGGTATTTTCTCTCCTAAAGCACTGGATGCATTAGCAATCTCAAGAATGTTCATATGGAAGTCATTAATACTTTCATCATCCTTCATTCTCAGATTCTCAAATTTTGTGATGAGCAACTGAAGTCTTGACATCTTAACTTTGAATGTTCCTTCATGAGTAGATTGAAGAATTCCCCATGCATCCTTAGCTATTTCACATGTGTTCACTAATCTGAAAATGTTCTTGTCAATTCCATTGAATATAGCATTCAAGGCTTTAGAATTTCCAAGAGAAATTTCATCTTCTTCTTTAGACCAATCTTCTTCTGGTTTTAACTCAGAAGTAGGTTCTCCATTTTCTCCCAATTTGACACGGTGTTTCCATCCTTTTAAGACATCTTTCCAAGCTCTGTTGTCTAGAGACTTTAGAAAGGCCACCATACGTGGTTTCCAATAGTCATAATTACTTCCATCTAGAATGGGTGGTCTGTTCACAAATCCTCCTTCCTTGTCCATAGTACCAAAAAGTTTCTTCCTTGTATCTCACCCAGATATAGAGCAGGATGCCTGCTCTGATACCAATTGAAATTCTGGTATCAGATATGTGATGTCGAAGGAGATGTCACAATACAAATATTTGAGTACAATGTAAAGTGAAACAATAATAAAAGCAGTAAAAACACAAAGGATTGTTAACCCAGTTCGGTGTACAATAACACCTACTATGGGGGCTACCAAACCAGGGACAAGTCCACTAAATAGTATTAATTCATAGACCCTCAGTAAATAATTAGTTTACGATCTAATCACTTAATCACTACCCGTGCTATACTTCTACCTAAGGCACACCTAGGTATGACGCCCTCCTCAAATCCCTTCAATCACTAACAGTGAAGAACAACAGAAATATTAAGTTTTAAAGACTCCAATCATTCAATACTTAAAAGCTTATGAATGATCCACAATTAACAACTCAAATAACAACTCAAGTATTAAACCAATACTAGAGTGTATGACAATTAAAAGACTTAGACTTCCAAAACAGAAAGAATGTATTCTTCTTCAAAAGTTGCAGTGGTAAGAATAAGGATGCAAGTCCTTATAAAGGCGCAACAATGGGCTTGGTCTGAAAAACAAATATTCCAATCTTTTGAATATTTCCATGAAAACAGGCCAAGATATAATCCATAAGGATGATGCAAATAGAAAAATATTCCTCCATATTTTTTGCAAACTATGAGTCCCAAATCCTGAATGATGGCGCGCATAAAAACAAGAAATATAAAACTTAAACCAGATATGAAGTTTCATTCAGCTCAGGAGGCAGATGTCAATACATCTACTTTGACATCATTCAAAACAGTTTACTTTAAATATCAAGACATTTAGAAAAATATTATCAAGTCATTGTTTTAACAAAATTGCTGCCAACAAACACTTACAATCATTCTTTAATTTTTAAGTTTCTCTTTAAAAAAATCAAGTTTTAGGTCCCTTCTATTCACTAATCTTGGGATTTTTTCGATCCCCTCCCAGAATTATATATGTGGAAGGTCCATTTATGATGTGTCAAAGCGAATGTTGACCAATTTTGAAATAATATTATCCATGTCATTAAGATCAATTTTAAAAATGTTTTAAAGAAACAGTAATTAAATTATTTTCATTTATTTATAAAACATTTTCTAGGAACCCATAAATCGTGTACTTATTCTTCCCCATTTGAAGTGCAAACCCATAAATCGATTCCTTCTTTTGTTGTTGCAGAAAACCCTTAAAATTTATCCTCAACTTCATGACCTCTCACTCATCACCTCTCATCATCATGTCCCAGCATTCAACATCAAGTAATCATTATGTTTCTCGCATCAGTCAAAGCGAATGTGAGTGTAGTCTTCCTTCTCCATTGATAACGACTTGAACATATTTGAACCCATGTCATTGCTTTTATGGTTGTGAGATGTATAAGATATTACTTTGATTTGTTATATTCATGAATTATATTTTTTGATATTTCCATAAAATCACTCATTTTTCTTCTCTAATTCTAGATTCAAGGATATAAGAGGTGTACTCACATCGTCTGGCATGATGAAGAGTTATCTGAAAGAGATAAGGAATTGATATCTTCATTGCATCCAAAATTAAACCAAGAAAAGGTCAAGTTGAATGATTCCATAACAAAGAGGATGAATTGAAGTTACAGATCAAGTACTTGAAGATGTTGGTGCACAAAGAAGAGATGAAAGGCAAAAGGAATATATTAAATGACAGCTACAAAATAAGAAATAATGATTTACAATGAATTACATTGAGCTACCTCACTAGGCTATTTATACATAAAATAAAATCCTAAATATCCTCTAACAAAGATATAAAAAGATATAATAATTTCCTTTAAAAAGATATTCCTAAAATATAGATTAATATCCAAAATATATTCCTAAAATATAGATTAAATTTAACACCATCCCTTAGTTTATATTTTATCCAAAACTGACAACACCAATTCCATCCCTCAAGCGAAGAAATTGATCACTCTTGATAGCCTTTGTTAGAACATCTGCCAGCTGTTTCTGGGTGCTACAGTGCACAACTTCTAATATTCCATTCTGAACCTGATTCCTTAGAAAGTGATATTTGGTCTCAATATGCTTGCCTCTCCCATGCAACACTGGGTTCTTGGAAAGATTGATTGCAGACTTGTTATCAATCATCAGCTTCATAGGTTTATTTACCTCAATCTTCAAATCTTTCAGCAAGTTCAGAATCTACACAGGTTGGCATGCAGTCAAAGCGCCTGCAATATATTCAGCTTCACAAGTTGATAGCGCAACAACAGGTTGCTTCTTGGAACACCAATAAATAGGACCTCCTATAAATTTGAATAAGTAACCAGAAGTAATTCTTCTGTTAACTCTATCTCCGCATCAATCAGAGTCAGAATAACTCAAAAGTTCTGATTTGATCTTTCTTCTAGACAGAAATAACACTCCATACTTCAGAGTTCCCTTCACATACCTCAATCCTGACAGCAGCTTGGTAATGAGACCATTTTAGTTTACTCATAAATATGCTAACCATTCCAACTGCATAGAAAATATCAGGTCTGGTATTACATAAATACCTTAGAGAACCAACCAACTGTTTGAAGGTTATAACATCTACATCCTCTCCATCAGAATCAGAGTCCAACTTCTGATTCGTATCAGCATGTGTGATAGCAACTTTGCAACTCTCTAGTTCAAATATCTTCAGAAGCTCAAGTTTATACTTCATCTGATGCAAAATGATTCCTTTCTGAGATTATATAAATTCCATCCCTAGAAAGAAACTCATTTTTCCAAGATCTGTCATCTCAAATGCATTCATCAGAACCTTCTTGAACTCAGCTATTTCTTATTCAGAACTTCATGTTAGCAATATGTCATCAACATACAAACATACTAGAATCATATTACCTTCTTAAGTGTGTTGAACATAAACACCATACTTCATCTCACACTTCTGAAACCCTTGTTCCTTGAAAAACGAATCAATCTTCAGATTCCAAGCTCTGGGAGCTTGCATCAATCCATACAAGGCTTTGTGTAATATGAACACCATCCCTTCCTGATTCTTTTTCTCAAATCCAAGAGGTTGTGATAAGTATATCTGTTCTTGTAATGGACCATTCAGAAATGCAGATTTTACATCTAAGTGCATCAGAGGCCAATTCCTATCAGCAGCTATTGCAATCACTAGTCTGATTGTTTCATGTCTCGCTACAAGTGAAAACACTTCAAAGTAATCCAGCCTAGGCTTCTATAGAAAGCCTCTTTCTACTAATATTGCTTTGTGTTTGCCAATTGATCCATCTGGATTTAGCTTCTGCTTGAAAGCCAAGTCTTGTTTCTCTCTATAGCATCAAGTTCTTCTTTCATGGTGTTGTACCCCAAAATTTGCCCTCCCCTATTCTTCAAGATTTTCCAAGAGCATGCTTCACAATCTCTCAAGAGTTGCACAGTTCAATGGTCTCCTAACAGTCAAAAATTAGGGTTTTGATTCTAGCAAAGAAGTTGAAGTTTCCAAGGGTCCAATCAAGTCCCACATGCCTACAAACATGGTCAAGCATCCATATGCTAAGTTTCAAGACTCACAATACAAAATTGCACAGTCAAAAACCCTAATTGCTCAACAGTCAACTACAGGGGCAAAATGGTCATTTGACAGTCAAAAGTCCAAATTTTTGGTCAACATCTTATTTTGAAGCCACAAACATCATTTGATCAATTCTTGATCATGATTCTCAAGGCATGGCTCAAAAAAAGTCTCAAGATGCAAAAGTTTCCATATTTGGACAGTTGGAAAAGTCAACTGTAACTTGACCAAGGCATAACTTCCACATGGTTCATCAGAAAAATTCCATCCAAATCTCATTTTGAAGAGAATGACATTTCCTACAACTCCTCTTCACACTTCAAGTACAAGAAATGCTCTCACAAAAAGTTATCAATCTCAACATTATAGGTCATTTTCAAAAGTCAACAAAAAGGCACTTTAAGTAAAAGACCATAACATGAGATTGGTAAATCAAAATGACATAGGACCAAATGAATTGGTTACAGGACTTCAAGACCTTTCCAAAATGTCCAAGAACATGATTAAAGCTTAAAAATTGAGCAAGATATGCCTTGTGGAAGTTGGGAAATTTTTGGGAATTTTGAAAAGTCAACTTTGCTTCAAATGCCTCAAAATTGCTAATGGGCCACATTTTCTTCCAAAAATCATTATCCAAATGCTATGCACGACCATTTGACCCAAAGGGGATTTATTTCATCATTTTTTATTATTTATTTGAATTTTTATCACCATTAATTCATTTAATTAAATAAAATATGACAAAAATACTAAACAAATGTTTTTGAATCCTTTTATGCAGCATATGCCCTCATTATTCACTCAAGATCTCGTGCACATCAAAAAAGGAAAGATTTTGTGCAAATTGGCATGTTCTTCATGAGGAAAAGATTGAAAAAAGATACCATGAGAATCAAATCTCAAAAACATCAATGCAAAGATTAATGGACTTGAATTCTTACCCTAATTCGTTCCATATACATACTCAAACACAACCCTAATGCTAGAGACCTGAAAGCTGCGCTCAGAAAAGAATACACACTTTGCATTTTTTGTCAAAATTTTCAAAATTGATTTCACACATAGAGCGTGATTCAAAGCTTATAACCAATTCTAAAAGCTTTCTGAGGCCTCCCTGAACGTCACTCAATCTTTTTCCAGTCCTCACGCATAAAGAAGTGGTAGAACAAAGTCCAATTTTCTCAAATATTTCTCATATTCGTGTTTTGATTTATACGCATCATCCTTGCATTTTTCTTGTTGATTTGTACTAATTCAATCATTCTAAAGCTAACAACATCATTTAATTGAGTTTTTGTGCCCTATACACGAATCCACCATGGGAGCTCGTTAGGGTTGCAGAGATGTGAAATTGGGGTTTCTTGCATAAGGAAAAATTAGGCAGCAGGACCAGGACCATTGAACTCAGTGCGTTTGGACGATTCAGAACCACTAGTCGCGCTCTTTTTATATTTACGTATGGCCTAATCGCTATTTTCATGTTCTTCATTTAGTGGGGGTTTAAAACCCCCGCTATCCATTCTGTATTTTTCAGGCAAAAAGCAAGGAAGCAAGGAAGAAGATGGACGTGGCTTTACCTGAGTGGTCCATTTAAACGTTGGCGCGTTTTTGAGTGTTCCAGCATAGTGGACATTATTGTTTTATATATTATTTCTTTTCCACTATAATAACAAACATGCTAAGCAGCTCAGTTGGTGGGACGTGATGTTGGCAAGCCTTGGGACCTGGGTTCGATTCCCAGGTCCCCCACTTTATTCAATATTTTCTTTTCTAACGTGATTCTGTGTAGCATACGTCCAAAGGCCTACCATACAGCCTGGATTCTCAACTCGCCACGCGCCCAACAAGACCAATCCAATGGTCAGAAGTTGCAGATCACCATGTGCGTCAGTCAACATCTCCACATGCAATCTGGAAAAGTCAAACGTGGTCAAGCTTCCATTGGGCCAATTTGCTTCAGCCATACCTCCTCCATTGGGTCAACACCCCCATCTGTTTGCATTTTCTTTCTCACTTTTATTTTCTTTTATTTATTCTTCTTAATTAATTATTTAATTTAATTCATAAATTAATTTTCATAAAATATAAAAAAAATCATAAAATCATAAAACAATGAAAAATATGCTTTGTTAATATTAATTAATATTATTTTGTAAATAAATTTAATAATTTACTTAGTTTTAATTCTAGGTTTTAACTTTAACTTATTTTCTTAAATAAATAAAAAAACATAAAAATTAGGGTTTCTAGCTTTTTGTTCTTTTTTTCAATAATTAAAATTTCTTCTTATTATTATCAATAATTAATTGTTTTTGCAAATAAATTTATCATTAAATAATTAGGTTAAAACTAGGTATAACTTAAACATTTTTTTTATAAATTAAAAATAGTTTAGAATTAGGGTTTTTAATTCCATTAATTTTCTTAATTTCATAAAGTACAAAAATACCAAAAAATAAGCTCTTTCCTTTATTTAACTTAATTAATTTATTAATTGTAATTTAATTTCTTTAAAAGGGTCCAACGCCCTCGCATTCTCGATTTTATTTCTTTTCGCATTTACTTTTAGTTCTTTTTGTGAATATAATGTATTTGCCCCAAAGGCTTGTAATAGATTAATTAGGGTATTTATTTTTCGCATTTTATTTTATTTCAAATCGGGTCTTGGATTAATTTGGCGATGTAGACCCGCGCCTTTGTAATAGCGTAGGACTTTTACCTTCTCGCATCTTTTAACTGTTAATAACTTGCATGAAAGAATGAATGCCAAAAATAAAAACAAAGCGTAGAACACCAATGCATGAACAAGACAAACATAATTGAAAATGACACACAAATCACACACCATCCCTAGGGTACGTCTCACTGTTGCCTTGCCCCTCGAAAAGTGGTCGTCGAGTAGAGGATGTTTTAGTAAGTCCTCATGTCCATGAACATGGCATGAGGGTAGCTTCTAAGGTGTCTTCCTATTGCTCTGGTGACCACAATGTCCCGAACCCTCGAATTGACCCGAACACCTCCAATGGTGGTGCTACCTACCTCTCAATGGTGGGATGGCACTACTTTAAGGACATTTACACAGACGAATTCCTTAGGGTAGGTAGATGACTCGTAGATACTTTCTCTAATTCAAAACAAATCAAAAACTTCTTTTCACACCGACACTTTTCAAAAAGCTTTCAAAACAACTTTTCAAACACTCTTGAGGACTGATACAAGAGTCGAACTGAAATTTTCAAAGAAACTTTTTTTAAACCCACAGTTGAAAAGCAAACAAACATTTTGAAAACACAAATGAGCAAGTATCTAAGAGCCCATGGATAACCATGGATAGAAAGGGTGCTAACACCTTCCCTTTCTATAAATTTACCTCCCGAACCGAGAGCAATCTCAATAAGGAATTTTTCTGTGCTTTTGTCCTTTCCATTTGGAGAAAATAAAAGACGATGGCGACTCTTGCTTCCGCGACATTTCGCGAACCAGCGTTAAACAGTCAGTTCCAGATCCACCGATCACAGAACTGGCGACTCTGCTGGGGAATATCTTTATAAAGTGAGGTGTACCTTAGGATTAGTTCATAACTATGTTTTCAATTGTTTTGACTTGTTTGCTTTAAAATTGTGGGTTGCATGGGAGTTACATAGATCCTAACCCGGATCTGGGGATACCCTATTAGGTAGCATAAGCTGTGAGGGACCTGTCCGGCGTAGACCGACATGGGTGAAACAGTGGCTACGTTGGTGTGGCACCTTGGTCTGTACCGATATCCCTTGTGTTGCAACGAGGAGAATATGGGTCTTCTGAGGAGTCATTAAGCACCAACCATCCTTAGAACCTTAAATGACCCAACTTGGCCAATAGAACAGTAGCAGTATGCTACGCCCATTGAGGCTAAACTCTCGTGATGGTTCTGGCTGCAAGAAAAGGTTGCGATGCTGGAGTTATGACCGATTGAGGGTAGTCAGTGATATTGGGATCCTCTAGAACCCGGTTACTTCTGATAGGACAGGTCTGAACCAACAAACTGAAAGAGGGTAATACCTAGACCCCATGCTGGCCTAAACTCTAAGGGTTTCTCTTGTGTGACTTGTGTGCCTTCCAACTTGACTATTCGCATGCTTGTTATCTGACACTTGAGTTCCTTGCAGGTTTTGTTTATAGTCCTTAATTGGGACTCATAATAGGGTTTACTGAATTTCTTGCAGGTTTTATTTACAGTCCTTAATTGGGACTCATAATAGGGTTACTTACATTACCCCATGCATAGCATAACATCATACCATTGCATGCATCCTGCATGAGGACTAACCCATTTCAAGGATCTCAAGGGCTTGTGATGCAAGTCATGATGAACCAACATGTCTGGCAAGGAGGAAAGGGGATTTATTTTCCTCTAGCCAAGGTTGTCGGGGCTATGACCCACTCGATATGGTGAGCCTTGACTCTTGAAGAAGGACTCTCAACAACAGGAAGTTCCTTCAATCAAGCTACCGGATCCCAGCTCTAACAAATTTCTTGTTTACCCCGCGAGATTCTTGAAAGCATTGCATGCATATATATACATTATTGCATTACAGGTACCCTTGTTACAGGTCACTTACCTTCTCCGTTGTTTATTTCAGTAATGGCTTGCCAACAAGATAACCAGGACCTCCATGCTCAAGAGACTCGACTCGAGGAAATCCTCCTGAATCTATCCAAGGGGCAGGAAGAGCTGAGAACCCTTCTCATGGGGACCTTGGTCAGGAACAGTGCTGAGGATGATAAGGACGAACGGCTGAAACATCTGCAAGCCGAGGTGGATGCAATGAGAGCCCAGATACTGGGGAAGGTGACTATCATTCAAGACTTAGCTCAAAGACAAGATGAGCTCGGGGTTCTCGTCAACCAACTGCTTCAGGGTAACCAACTGGGGCAAACATCTAAGGTTGAAGGGCCAGTCATCATTCAACCACCTTTGAGACAAGAGGATAGGAGAGCTCCTCAAATGGCTTCAGTGTCACAAATTCAGCATCAACCTCACCAGCTTCAGCCAGACAAGCCCAGGAGGCAATTCACCCAGCTCAATATGTCGTTGTTTCAAGCTCTACAACGCCTGTTGAGATTGAATCTAATCACATTAAAGGCTCATCCCCGGAAACCCAACACAGCAGCTCCTACCTACCATCCCAATAAAAGGTGTGCCTACCACTCTGCCAGTCCAGGACATGATACAAATGAGTGTTGGGCTCTGAAGAACAAGATCCAGGACCTGATTGATGAAGGAGCATTGGAGTTCACACAAGATGGTCAGGCTGAGTTTTTCTACCATCCCTCCAAGGCTCACCATTTGAAGTGACAAGCCCTGAGACTAGAAAACTTTTGTTCATTCGAATGTTCAAGTTGTGTTGTTCTTTGATTGTTTAAACATTTATTCATGTTAAACGTTGTTATTCCATTAATGCATCGCATATGTTTGTTTTGAATCAATATATTCGCATTCGCTATTTTCAAAATTGCTTTCATTTTTTGATGTCAACTCTCAATTAATAATTCTAAGCCTCTTGAGGGAGGATGACGAAAACGATACCACGATCTTTACAGTATGCTTTTGAACAGACCCCGCTGATGAGGTACAGGCATTGTTTCAATTCCTAAACACTGGAGTTATAAGAAAGATAATCCCTCGTCAACCCCTTTGAGCCAAAGAAGTAGGAGTTTTTCTTTTCGAAAATTAAAACCCTTAATCATAACCTGGGGCATGGTAGTTCTCTCAGTTGATCCAAGTGCATAACAAATGGCACCAAAGAGGTCCTTACAAAAAAAAAAGACAGTGATGGTTCCGAACAATCATAAAGACAGGCAGTCATTACTTCTCAAAATAAAAAAAACCCAATAAGTCAAAAAACCTATAAAGGAGACTTACGAAGCTGGGGCATCCCGCTGACTGTAATTCCAAAAAAGGAAACAGTTCAGGCAAAAAACAGGGATAACAAAATAAAAAAGAAAGAGGTCCTACAAACCCTCGACAAAAAAAGGAAATGACTGCCTAGTCAAAATAAACTGTCAATATCCGAACCATCACTGGAGCATCAAAGCAAAGACTCAAACAAGGTCTAACGCACGATCAACTGAGCTTAGGTTTGAAGAACATCACGAAGAACGGGTGGGTACAAATAATTTGAGCCTTTATCCTTTGTTTATTAAACCGTGAGCCAGGCCACGTTATAACCCTCAAAAGTCCTAGCTGAAGCATGGGTTAGTTCGAAAGCATACTGTTGTACCCCAAAATTTGCCCTCCCATATTCTTCAAAGATTTGCCAAGTCAAGCTTCAAATCTCCCCCAAGGGTTGCACAGTGCAAAGGTCTCCTATACAGTCAAGATTAGGGTTTGTGTTCTGATCAAGAAAATGAAGTTTTCAAAGGCCCAATCAAGTCTCACATGCCTACAAATATGGTCAAGCATCCTCATATCAAGTTTCAAGGCATTCAGCACAAAATTGCACAGTCAAAACCCTAGATTGCACTACAGTCAACTGTAGGGGCAAAATGGTCATTTGGCAGTCAAAAGTTCAAATTTTTGGTCAACATATCATTTTGAAGCCACAAACATCATTTGATCAATGCTTGATCATGATTCTCAAGATTTGGCTCAGAAATCATCAAGATGCAAAAGTTTCCTTATTTGGACAGTTGAAAAAGTCAACTGAAATTGACCAGGGCATCACTTTCACATAGATTATCAGAAAAATTCCATCCAAAGCTCATTTTGAAGAGAAAGACATTTCCTACAACTCATCTTCATACTTCAAGTCCAAGAAATGCTCTCACAAAAAGTTATCAATTTCAACATTATAGGTCATTTTAAAAAGTCAACAAAAGGGGACTTTAAGTCAAAGGCCATAACTTGAGATTGGTAAATCAAAATGACATGGGACCAAAGGCATTGGTTAGAGGACTCAAAGACCTTTCCAAAATGTCCAAGAACATGAGAAAAGCTTAAACATTGAGCAAGTTATGCCTTGTGGAAGTTAGGAAATTTTTGGATATTTTGAAAAGTCAACATTGATTCAAATGACCTAAAATTGCTAATGGGCCCATTTTTCTTCCACAATTCATCATTCCAAGCATGTGCACGACCACTTGGCCCAAAGGGAAGTATTTTCTCATTTTTTATTTATTTATTTGAATTTTTATTTATAATAATTCACTTAAATCAATTAAATATGTGAAAAATATTTAACTTAACCTAACCAATCTTTTTATACATGTTTTAGCCTCAAGATTTCGTGTATATGCAGATAAGGAAAGATTTGGAGAGATTGGAGATGATTTGAACCAAAAACACATGGAAAAAGATATGAAAAAATCTTAGAAAATCAAATTTCCAAAATCAATGAATGCAATGGATTTGATTGATTTTTCTTGACCTAATTCACTACTACATATGCTAGGATCACAACCCTAATCAGGATAGACACTGAGCTGCGCCCAAAAGCCATTCACAAACTTGAAAAAATTGTCAAAAAAGTCAATTCTGAAAACATCCTTCCAGGACGATTCAAGACCTAATTCTTGTTCCATTAGCTTCCTTGGAGATCACTGAGCATATTCCAATCAAAAACCTTCATCAAAGCTCAAGGAATCAGTATACAGGACTCCAAATATTCCATGAAAAACTCACAATCGTGTTCTCAAATCTAAGCATTTTCATAGCATTTTATTCATTGATTCATGTTCCTTATAAAATTCTGAAGCTAACCAATATACTTAATTGCCTTTTTATGTGTTGTATGCAAATATGCCATGTTTGAGTTTTAGGGTTTGCAGAGTTTGAAATTGGGGATTTTGAAACGAGGAAAAATTGAGACTCAAGACTACCACCATTCAAACCAGCGCATTTGGACGAAGGCAATGGAACCCTCGCGCTCAATTTATGAGCGTCAGAGGGCTAATCGTTATTTTCCCATAAGCTGCCTAAGAGAACGCATGAGAAACCGTGGCCAATGTGTTCTTGTTTCAGAAAAAAATAAAACACGCGAGGAAGATGAATGCGTGGCATGCGTTGGTTGGTCCTTTTAAATTTCGCGCGCAGAAACCCACTAATGCGTTGTTTCATATTATATTATTTATTGTTTATTTATTTAACAAACGCGTGGTAGTGGTCCAGTGGCAAGTGTATGTATTGGCAATCCTCATGACCTGGGTTCGAGACCCAGGTCCTCACTTTCTTTCATATTTTTCTTCATATAACGCTCCTATGCAGCTTCAGCGTTGTGGTTCACCATACGCCTTCCAGAATCCAACATCCACGTGCCCCTGGAGATCAGATCAAAGGTTGAGAATTGATGAACACCTTAAGCTTGAGTCAACGTGCCAACACGTGAGCAAAAAAGGTCCACAAAGTCAGAAATTCAAATGGGCCAGAATTGCTTGGATTCAACCTCCACTTTGGGGACTACCACCCCCCTGGTTTGCAAATTCTCTATATTTTCCTTATGTCTTATTTTCAATTATTATTTTATTTTCTTTATTGTTTTTACTTAATTAACTATTTTTACAAAATATAAAAAATGCATAAAAATCAGAAAAGATAAAAAAATACAATAAATATTTTTGTTTTAATATTTTCTTGTAGATAAATACATGTAAATTTAGTTTCAAATTAGGTTAATTTTAATTCTTTTAATAACAAAAATCTAAAAAATATATAGAATAGGTTTAATTAATAATTTTTCACCCCTTTTATTTTTCTTTCAAATAATTAAATATTTATTTTATTTATTTTTATAATCAAATTTGCATGTAAAAATTAGGTTTAATTTAGGTTAAATTTTAACGTCTTCTTAATAAATTAAAATCAAATAGAATTAGGGTTAGCGTTTAATTGCAATTAATTTTTTTCATTAAATCATAAAATACTAAAAAATACCAAAAAAAAGTCCTTTCTTTCTTTTTAATTAATTAATTTCTCATTAATTTAATTTTTGCAAAAGGGTCCAATGCCCTCGTTCTTAATTTTTATTCTAATTCGCATATTTATTTTATTTCTTTATAACATTCTGTATCTCTCCCGAAGCCATGTAAATTACTTCTTGCACTTTAAATTCTTTTACTTTCTTTATTTTTCTGTCAAATCGGGTCCTGGTTAATTTTGGCGATGTGGACCCACGCCATTTGTAATAGCTTTAGATTTACTTTTCCTCGCAACTTTTAACTGTTAATCAAAAGCATGAAAGAATGAATGACAATAAATAAAAACAAACGCGTAGCTCACTCATAACATGAACAAGACAAAATATCTGAAAACGACACACAAATCACACACCACCCCTAGGGTACGCCTCACTGTTGCCTTGCCTCGAAAGGTGATCGTCGAGTAGAGGATGTCTTAGTAAGTCCTCATGATCCGGGAACCCGGCATGAGGGTAGCTTCTAAGGTGTCTTCCCATTGCTCTGGTGATCACCATGTCCCGGACCTCGAATTGACCCGAACACCTCCAACGGTGGTGCTACCTACCTCTCAATGGTGGGATGGCACTACTTTAAAGGACATTTACACAGATGAATTCCTTAGGGTAGGTAGATGACTCGTGGATACTTGCTCTAAATTCAAAACAAAACAAATCAAAAATACTTTTCACACCAACACATTTTCAAAAAGCTTTCGAAAGCATTTTTCAAACACTCTTGAGGACCGATACAAGAGTCGAACTGAAATTTTCAAAGAAACTTTTTAAAACCCACAGTTGAAAAGCAAACAAACCATTTTTGAAAACACAAGTGAGCAAGTATCTAAGAGCCCATGGATAACCATGGATAGAAAGGGTGCTAACACCTTCCCTTTCTATAATCTACCTCCCGAACCGAGAGCAATCTCTTTAAGGAATTTTTCTGTGCTTTTGTCCTTTCCATTTGGAGAAAATAAAAGATGGTGGCGACTCTTGCTTCCGCGACATTTCGCGAAACCAGCGTTAAACAGTCAGTTCCAGATCCACTGATCACAGAACTGGCGACTCTGCTGGGGACTTAAACTTAAAGTGAGGTGTACCTTAGGGTTAGTTCATAACTGTGTCTTCAATTGTATTGACTTGTTTGCTTTAAATTTGTGGGTTGCATGGGAGTTACATAGATCCTAACCCGGATCTGGGGATACCCTGTTTAGGTAGCATAATCTGTGAGGCACCTGTCCGGCGTATACCGACATGGGTGAAGCAGTGGCTACGTTGGTATGGCGCCTTGGTCTGTACCGATATCCCTCGTGTTGAAACGGGGAGAATATGGGTCTTCCAAGGAGTCATTAAGCACCAACAGACCTTAGAACCTTAAATGACCCAACTTGGCCATTAGAACAGTAGCAGTATGCTACGCCCATTGAGGCTAAACTCTCGTGATGGTTCTGGCCGCAAGAAAAGATTGCGATGCTGGAGTTATGACCGATTGAGGGTAGTCAATGATATTGGGATCCTCTAAGAACCCGGTTACTTTGATAGGACAGGTATGAACCGACAAACTGAAAGAGGGTAGTACCTAGACCTCATGCTGGCCTAACTCTAAGGGTTCCTCTTGTGTGACTTGTGTGCCTTCGTACTTGCCTACTTGCATGCTTGTTAAACTGACACATGAACTGCTTGCAGGTTTGGTCCATAGTCCTTAATTAGGACTCATAACAGGGTTTACCGAATTTCTTGTAGGTTTTGTTTTAGTCCTTAATTAGGACTCATAACAGGTTGTACTAAGTTTCTTGCAGGTTGTTTATAGTCCTTAATTGGGACTCATGACAGGTTTTACTTGAGTTTCTTGCAGGTTTTGGTTTGTAGTCCTAAATGGGGACTCATAACAGGGTTACTCACATTACCCCATGCATCATGACATCATACCATTGCATACATCCTAACCCATTTCAAGGATCTCAAGGGCTTGTGACGCAGGTCATGATAAATCAAACGTCTAGCAAGGGGCAAAGAGGATTTATTTTCCGCTAGCCAAAGTTGTCAGGGGCTATGACCCACTTGATATGGTGAGCCTTTGACCCTTGAAGAAGGACTCTCAACAACACGCAGTTCCTTCAATCAAACTACCGGACCCGAGTTCTAACAAATTTTCTTGTTTATCCCGCGGGATCCTTGAAAACATTGCATGCATGTCATACACATCATTACATAACAGGTATCTTTGTTGCAGGTCACTTACCTTTCTCGCTGTTTATTTCAGCAATGGCCTTCCAACCAGATAACCAGGACCTTCTTGCTCAAGAGACTCGGTTCGGGGAAATCCTCCTGAATCTATCCAAGGGGCAGGAGGAGCTAAGGACACTTCTCATGGAGACCTTTGTCAGAAACAGTGCTGAGGGTGAAAGGCTGAAACACCTACAAGCTGAGATGGATGCAATGAAAGCCCAAATGCTGGGGCAGAGGAATGCCATTCAAGGGTTAGCTCAAAGACAAGATGAGCTCCGGTTTCTCGTCAACCAACTGCTTCAGGGTAACCAACTGGGGCAAACGTCTAAGGGTCAAGAGCCAGTCATCGTTCGACCATCTTTGAGACAAAGAGGCAAGGAGAAAGCTCCTCATATGGCTTCAGTATCACCAATTCAGTATCAACCTCACCAGCTTCAGCCAGACAAGCCCCAAAGGCAATTCACAGAGCTCAACGTGTCGCTGCCTCAAGCCTTACAACAATTGCTGAGGTTGAACTTGGTAACTCGAAAGAATCCTCCTAAGAATCCCAACAGGACACCTTCGAGGTATAACCCCAACGCTCACTGCGCTTATCATTCTGACAGCCCGGGGCATGCTACAGAGGATTGTTGGACTTTGAAGAATAAAATCCAGGACTTGATCGAGGAAGGAGCTGTGGAATTCACACAAGATGGTCAGGCTGAATTTTTCTACCATCCCTCCAAGGCTCACCATTTGAAGTGACAAGCTCTGAGACGAGGAAACTTTTGTTCATTCGAATGTTCAAGTTGTGTTGTGCTTTGATTGTTCAAACATTTACTCATGTTAAACATTGTTATTTCATTAATGCATCGCATATGTCTGTTCTGAAGCAATATATTCGTATTCACTATATACAAATTGTTTTCATATTTTTTCTGATGTCAACACTCGATTAATAATTCTAAGCCTCTTAAGGGAGGATGACGAAAACGATACCACGATCATTACAGTATGCTTTTGAACAGACCCCGCTGATGAGGTACAGGCATTGTTTCAATCCCTAAACACTGGAGTTATAAGGATGATAATCCCTCGTCAACCCCTCTGAGCCAAAGAAGTAGGAGTTTTTATTTTCGAAAATCAGAACCCTTAATCATAACCTGGGGCAGGGTAGTTCTCTCAGTTGATCCAAGTGCATAATGAACAACATCAAAAGAGGTCCTTACAAAACAAGGAAAGACAGTGATGGTTCAGAACAATCAATAAAGAGAGACAGTCATTACTTCTCAAAATAAAAGCCCAATAAGTCAAAACCTATGAAGGGGACTTACAAAACTGGGGCATCCCGCTGACTATAACCACAAAAGAAACAGTTCAGACAAAAAATAGGGATAACGAAATCAAAAAGAAAGAGGTCCTACAAACCCTCAACAAAAAAAGAAATGACCGCCCATTCAAAATAAATCATCAATATCCGAACCATCATTGGAACATCAGGACAAAGACTCAAACAAGGTCTAACGCACGATCAGCTGAGTTTAGGTTTGGAGAACATCACGAAGAGCGGGTGGGTACAAATAAAATTTGAGCCTTTATCCTTTGTTTCTTAAACCGTGAACCAGGCCACGTTATAACCCTCAAAAGTCCTAGCTGAAGCAAGGGTTAGTTCGAAAGCATACTGTTACAAAAGGTATCCTGACTCCTTAAGGCCTACGGTAAATACGGAGTTGACATCACGTTTTACAAACATTCATTTGTTTTATGAAAAAAAAGAATGCATTTTCAAAATCTTCAAGACAGACATAGGCTTTGCATTTTTAACATAACTTTGTTTGCATATGACTTTTTGTTTGAACAGTATAGAAGTTCGCACGACGAATGCCTAATGAACAGAAGTACCTCCAATCAAGGGGCATGACATGACCATGGTCCATTATCTGGGGCAGTCCAATCAAGATTCGGAGAATCTCTCAGAGGCCAAATAGCCTGGGGCAAATCTCCGCCTGAGTCACTCGGGGCATTTCAACAATGAATCTTGCCTGGTCAAAAATCTTCTGGTGGCATGACAAAACACTTCTAACAGGGGCAACTCCCTACATTCTAAGAGCACGGATATAGTCGAAAAAATACTGCGCACAATCAAAGACCCGCTAGGTTGACATACCTAGGAAAAAATAAGGACTTCCCGTCGAACCAAAAGGGTTCGGGCAAAATGAAGGGATGAAATAAAAAAAATCTGTACACCCGGCAAGTCGAAAACCTGAAAAGGCGGCTTGGGCAAAAATGGGTACCCCGGTGGACCGAAAACCCGAAAGGACGGTCCAGGCAAAAATTAGGGATAAAAGCGTAATACTATGTCTCATTGATCACTTTGCATCCAGAATCCGGTATCTACAGCAAGCTCAAATGGCATCGATCAGTCAGCTTCACCTTCAACCAAGGTCATCAAGTGATGAGACGCTCGGAGTTATAAAGGCAATAGCAGAGTTGAAACCCAGTGGGATCATTCATTTCACACAGCTGTTTTATTTTCTTTTGTACAAAATTTGTATAAACTCTTTTGTTCGGCGGCGTTCCTCTTACTAGGACGTCAGCCTCTTGTACACAAAACGCCTATTTTCAGGCCATTCAAAATCAATACAAATATATTTTTCAGTTAAACGTGCCAATTGTTTTTCTTTTTCTGTTTTGTTTTGCGAAGAACGTCCAAGGTTCAATTTGTGATATACGCATTGACAATAATTTGCTAACTCATAAATATTTGCATACGAAACAAAGGAGTTAATTACAGGTGACACTAGAAACAGGGGCAATAAAGAGTTGTCTAAAGCAATTTAATTGTTCTATCCTCCAAGGTACCAAGGTAGGTTCAGCTAAAGAACACGACCAATACATATTAATGCCCCAGAGAGTGATTCAGCAAAACAGTGCATCCTTCTCCAAGCAGAGTTATCAAATCTCAAGGAAGTTGGGTATCCTCCAGCAGATATCAACATTCCCCAGCAGCAATACATATATTCTTAACAAGCATCCCCGGCAGTCTTGGTCTAAAGATTGTTCCCCGGCGGCAGACCAACATTCAAAGGAATCGCTTCCCCAGCATATCAAAACTTCCCCAGGAGAGTCCAATCCAGTTCCCCAGGAAGGTTGGAATTCATATCCCCAAGCAGTAAGCTTATCCCCAGTAGATTCTGGAAGCTTATCCCTCGCAAAACGCGAATGCATCGACCGTCTTTATTTAAAGAGTTATTTCCTTAACAGGATATAACTGGGTTATCCTCAGCCAAAAGCCACGGAAAGATCGTCCTCGACGAAACCTTCTTATCCCCAGCAAATTATTATCAACACTCAGCAAGACATCCCTCTTCCCACAGAGTATTGCTTCCCAGCATGGTCGCTAGAGTATCTTTTCTCCCCGCAGAATCTTCCATTTGCCAAGTTTATTCCGCAACGGAGTCATCTTCTCCTACCGGTATCCTTGCAACTATCATCCCCAGCGGAAGCAAAAATCTATTCTTCAACATCAGCCCAGGAGCGACTTCCCGACACCCGTCAAGGATTTATTTTTCTCAGACAAAAACATACATAAAACATCACATACATCATTATAGCATGCATAGACGCATCATATCATACAAATCTCATTTATGGTGAGAATATCATTGCTTGGTCCATATCATGCATTGCATATGACTGACCTTTACCTTTCAGGAAAGATGCAGTTGAAATTCTCAATCATATTTCAAGACCTAGACCGGTTCAATTAATCGACGCCAAAGATTTCTTATCCAGTCCCAGGCCTTCTCTAGTCCAGCTAAATCGACTCCCAACAGATTTTTCTGATAAAGACTCAGTAGAAGTTATCCCAGATTATAATTTCCTATTGGTTCTCTCTCCGATAGTGCATGAGATTTCCATTTTAGGGTTTTCCTTCAGATTATAATTTCCTAGGGTTCCCTCTCTGACGGTGAGTGAGGTGACAATTCCTTTTCAAGTGGTTCCCTCTCCGACGGTGAGTGAGGTGATAGTCTCCTATGGTTCCCTCTCCGACGGTGAGTGAGGTGGTAATTCCTTTTCAGATGTTTCCCTCTCCGACGGTGAGTGAGGTGATAGTCTCCTATGGTTCCCTCTCCGACGGTGAGTGAGGTGGTAATTCCTTTTCAGATGTTTCCCTCTCCGACGGTGAGTGAGGTGATAATCTCCTACGGTTCCCTCTCCGACGGTGAGTGAGGTGGTAAGTCCTTTTCAGATGTTTCCCTCTCCGATGGTGAGTGAGGTGATAATCTCCTATGGTTCCCTCTCCGACGGTGAGTGAGGTGGTAATTCCTTTTCAGATGTTTCCCTCTCCGACGGTGAGTGAGGTGATAGTCTCCTATGGTTCCCTCTCCGACGATGAGTGAGGTGGTAATTCCTTTTCAGATGTTTCCCTCTCCGACGGTGAGTGAGGTGATAATCTCCTATGGTTCCCTCTCCGACGGTGAGTGAGGTGGTAATTCCTTTTCAGATGTTTCCCTCTCCGACGGTGAGTGAGGTGATAGTCTCCTATGGTTCCCTCTCCGACGGTGAGTGAGGTGGTAATTCCTTTTCAGATGTTTCCCTCTCCGACGGTGAGTGAGGTGATAATCTCCTACGGTTCCCTCTCCAACGGTGAGTGAGGTGGTAAGTCCTTTTCAGATGTTTCCCTCTCCGACGGTGAGTGAGGTGATAATCTCCTATGGTTCCCTCTCCGACGGTGAGTGAGGTGGTAATTCCTTTTCAGATGTTTCCCTCTCCGACGGTGAGTGAGGTGATAATCTCCTACGGTTCCCTCTCCGACGGTGAGTGAGGTGGTAAGTCCTTTTCAGATGTTTCCCTTTCCGACGGTGAGTGAGGTGATAATCTCCTACGGTTCCCTCTCCGACGGTGAGTGAGGTGGTAAGTCCTTTTCAGATGTTTCCCTCTCCGACGGTGAGTGAGGTGATAATCTCCTATGGTTCCCTCTCCGACGGTGAGTGAGGTGGTAATTCCTTTTCAGATGTTTCCCTCTCCGACGGTGAGTGAGGTGATAATCTCCTACGGTTCCCTCTCCGACGGTGAGTGAGGTGGTAAGTCCTTTTCAGATGTTTCCCTCTCCGACGGTGAGTGAGGTGATAATCTCCTACGGTTCCCTCTCCGACGGTGAGTGAGGTGATAATTCCTTTTCAGATGGTTCCCTCTCCGACGGTGAGTGAGGTGATAATCTCCTATGGTTCCCTCTCCGACGGTGAGTGAGGTGATAATTCCTTTCCAGATAGTTCCCTCTCCGACGATTATAATGACCTATGGTTCTCTTCCCGATCCTGCGAAGATGGTATTTTCCACCAAGATTTTCTCAACGAGCGTTGTTGAAGTTAAAATCACCCAAGGTTCTCTTACCATTCATGCTAAGGTAGCAACCATCCCTGTTTCATTCATCATCTTTTGAAGCTCCAGACCCAGCTCCTGTAACCAGTCAGGACATATCTATGCCAAGCATCTGAAACCAGCTCCTGCAACATGTCAGGTACTCATTTTTTCTATTTTGCAGGTATACAGGTTCTCGCTAAGGAATCTCGTACGCGATCAACATCCAGATGGCATCTATAATCCCATCACCCTATTCATCAATCTCCAAATGGCATCTGTAAGCCCATTCCCATCATCACTGCTACTATGTGAGCGCAAATTTCTGGGCACTCTAGTGTTCAATCATTTTCCACACTCGGATTACGAAAGGCACGTCAGCCAATCTGCATCCTCAGGTCTAAGAAGATTGAACAGGGGCAACTGTTGTACCCCAAAATTTGCCCTCCCATATTCTTTAAAGATTTGCCAAGTCAAGCTTCAAATCTCCCCCAAGGGTTGCACAGTGCAAAGGTCTCCTATACAGTCAAGATTAGGGTTTGTGTTCTGATCAAGAAAATGAAGTTTTCAAAGGCCCAATCAAGTCTCACATGCCTACAAATATGGTCAAGCATCCTCATATCAAGTTTCAAGGCATTCAGCACAAAATTGCACAGTCAAAACCCTAGATTGCACTACAGTCAACTGTAGGGGCAAAATGGTCATTTGGCAGTCAAAAGTTCAAATTTTTGGTCAACATATCATTTTGAAGCCACAAACATCATTTGATCAATGCTTGATCATGATTCTCAAGATTTGGCTCAGAAATCATCAAGATGCAAAAGTTTCCTTATTTGGACAGTTGAAAAAGTCAACTGAAATTGACCAGGGCATAACTTTCACATGGATTATCAGAAAAATTGCATCCAAAGCTCATTTTGAAGAGAAAGACATTTCCTACAACTCATCTTCATACTTCAAGTCCAAGAAATGCTCTCACAAAAAGTTATCAATTTCAACATTATAGGTCATTTTCAAAAGTCAACAAAAGGGGACTTTAAGTCAAAGGCCATAACTTGAGATTGGTAAATCAAAATTACATGGGAACAAAGGCATTGGTTAGAGGACTCAAAGACCTTTCCAAAATGTCAAAGAACATGAGAAAAGCTTAAACATTGAGCAAGTTATGCCTTGTGGAAGTTGGGAAATTTTTGGATATTTTGAAAAGTCAACATTGATTCAAATGACCTAAAATTGCTAATGGGCCCATTTTTCTTCCACAATTCATCATTCCAAGCATGTGCACGACCACTTGGCCCAAAGGGAAGTATTTTCTCATTTTTTATTTATTTATTTGAATTTTTATTTATAATAATTCACTTAAATCAATTAAATATGTGAAAAATATTTAACTTAACCTAACCAATCTTTTTATACATGTTTTAGCCTCAAGATTTCGTGTATATGCAGATAAGGAAAGATTTGGAGAGATTGGAGATGATTTGAACCAAAAACACATGGAAAAAGATATGAAAAAATCTTAGAAAATCAAATTTCCAAAATCAATGAATGCAATGGATTTGATTGATTTTTCTTGACCTAATTCACTACTACATATGCTAGGATCACAACCCTAATCAGGATAGACACTGAGCTGCGCCCAAAAGCCATTCACAAACTTGAAAAAATTGTCAAAAAAGTCAATTCTGAAAACATCCTTCCAGGACGATTCAAGACCTAATTCTTGTTCCATTAGCTTCCTTGGAGATCACTGAGCATATTCCAATCAAAAACCTTCATCAAAGCTCAAGGAATCGGTATATAGGACTCCAAATATTCCATGAAAAACTCACAATCGTGTTCTCAAATCTAAGCATTTTCATAGCATTTTATTCATTGATTCATGTTCCTTATAAAATTCTGAAGCTAACCAATATACTTAATTGCCTTTTTATGTGTTGTATGCAAATATGCCATGTTTGAGTTTTAGGGTTTGCAGAGTTTGAAATTGGGGATTTTGAAACGAGGAAAAATTGAGACTCAAGACTACCACCATTCAAACCAGCGCATTTGGACGAAGGCAATGGAACCCTCGTGCTCAATTTATGAGCGTCAGAGGGCTAATCGTTATTTTCCCATAAGCTGCCTAAGAGAACGCATGAGAAACCGTGGCCAATGTGTTCTTGTTTCAGAAAAAAATAAAACACGCGAGGAAGATGAATGCGTGGCATGCGTTGGTTGGTCCTTTTAAATTTCGCGCGCAGAAACCCACTAATGCGTTGTTTCATATTATATTATTTATTGTTTATTTATTTAACAAACGCGTGGTAGTGGTCCAGTGGCAAGTGTATGTATTGGCAATCCTCATGACCTGGGTTCGAGACCCAGGTCCTCACTTTCTTTCATATTTTTCTTCATATAACGCTCCTATGCAGCTTCAGCGTTGTGGTTCACCATACGCCTTCCAGAATCCAACATCCACGTGCCCCTGGAGATCAGATCAAAGGTTGAGAATTGATGAACACCTTAAGCTTGAGTCAACGTGCCAACACGTGAGCAAAAAAGGTCCACAAAGTCAGAAATTCAAATGGGCCAGAATTGCTTGGATTCAACCTCCACTTTGGGGACTACCACCCCCCCTGGTTTGCAAATTCTCTATATTTTCCTTATGTCTTATTTTCAATTATTATTTTATTTTCTTTATTGTTTTGACTTAATTAACTATTTTTACAAAATATAAAAAATGCATAAAAATCAGAAAAGATAAAAAAATACAATAAATATTTTTGTTTTAATATTTTCTTGTAGATAAATACATGTAAATTTAGTTTCAAATTAGGTTAATTTTAATTCTTTTAATAACAAAAATCTAAAAAATATATAGAATAGGTTTAATTAATAATTTTTCACCCCTTTTATTTTTCTTTCAAATAATTAAATATTTATTTTATTTATTTTTATAATCAAATTTGCATGTAAAAATTAGGTTTAATTTAGGTTAAATTTTAACGTCTTCTTAATAAATTAAAATCAAATAGAATTAGGGTTAGCGTTTAATTGCAATTAATTTTTTTCATTAAATCATAAAATACTAAAAAATACCAAAAAAAAGTCCTTTCTTTCTTTTTAATTAATTAATTTCTCATTAATTTAATTTTTGCAAAAGGGTCCAACGCCCTCGTTCTTAATTTTTATTCTAATTCGCATATTTATTTTATTTCTTTATAACATTCTGTATCTCTCCCGAAGCCATGTAAATTACTTCTTGTACTTTAAATTCTTTTACTTTCTTTATTTTTCTGTCAAATCGGGTCCTGGTTAATTTTGGCGATGTGGACCCGCGCCATTTGTAATAGCTTTAGATTTACTTTTCCTCGCAACTTTTAACTGTTAATCAAAAGCATGAAAGAATGAATGACAATAAATAAAAACAAACGCGTAGCTCACTCATAACATGAACAAGACAAAATATCTGAAAACGACACACAAATCACACACCACCCCTAGGGTACGCCTCACTGTTGCCTTGCCTCGAAAGGTGATCGTCGAGTAGAGGATGTCTTAGTAAGTCCTCATGATCCGGGAACCCGGCATGAGGGTAGCTTCTAAGGTGTCTTCCCATTGCTCTGGTGATCACCATGTCCCGAACCTCGAATTGACCCGAACACCTCCAACGGTGGTGCTACCTACCTCTCAATGGTGGGATGGCACTACTTTAAAGGATATTTACACAGATGAATTCCTTAGGGTAGGTAGATGACTCGTGGATACTTGCTCTAAATTCAAAACAAAACAAATCAAAAATACTTTTCACACCAACACATTTTCAAAAAGCTTTCGAAAGCATTTTTCAAACACTCTTGAGGACCGATACAAGAGTCGAACTGAAATTTTCAAAGAAACTTTTTAAAACACACAGTTGAAAAGCAAACAAACCATTTTTGAAAACACAAGTGAGCAAGTATCTAAGAGCCCATGGATAACCATGGATAGAAAGGGTGCTAACACCTTCCCTTTCTATAATCTACCTCCCGAACCGAGAGTAATCTCTTTAAGGAATTTTTCTGTGCTTTTGTCCTTTCCATTTGGAGAAAATAAAAGACGGTGGCGACTCTTGCTTCCGCGACATTTCGCGAAACCAGCGTTAAACAGTCAGTTCCAGATCCACCGATCACACATACTGTTTTCTAACGTTATTCAATATTTTGTTTTCTAACGTGATTCTGTGTAGCATACGCCCAAAGGCTTACCATACAGCCTGGATTCTCAACTCGCCACGCGCCCAACAAGACCAATCCAATGGTCAGAAGTTGCAGATCACCATGTGCGTCAGTCAACATCTCCACATGCAATCTGGAAAAGTCAAACGTGGTCAAGCTTCCATTGGGCCAATTTGCTTCAGCCATACCTCCTCCATTGGGTCAACACCCCCATCTGTTTGCATTTTCTTTCTCACTTTTATTTTCTTTTATTTATTCTTCTTAATTAATTATTTAATTTAATTCATAAATTAATTTTCATAAAATATTAAAAAAAAATCAGAAAATCATAAAACAATGAAAAATATGCTTTGTTAATATTAATTAATATTATTTTGTAAATAAATTTAATAATTTACTTAGTTTTAATTCTAGGTTTTAACTTTAACTTATTTTCTTAAATAAATAAAAAAACATAAAAATTAGGGTTTCTAGCTTTTTGTTCTTTTTTTCAATAATTAAAATTTCTTCTTATTATTATCAATAATTAATTGTTTTTGCAAATAAATTTATCATTAAATAATTAGGTTAAAACTAGGTATAACTTAAACTTTTTTTTTATAAATTAAAAATAGTTTAGAATTAGGGTTTTTAATTCCATTAATTTTCTTAATTTCATAAAGTACAAAAATACCAAAAAATAAGCTCTTTCCTTTATTTAACTTAATTAATTTATTAATTGTAATTTAATTTCTTTAAAAGGGTCCAACGCCCTCGCATTCTCGATTTTATTTCTTTTCGCATTTACTTTTAGTTCTTTTTGTGAATATAATGTATTTGCCCGAAAGGCTTGTAATAGATTAATTAGGGTATTTATTTTCCGCATTTTATTTTATTTCAAATCGGGTCTTGGATTAATTTGGCGATGTAGACCCGCGCCTTTGTAATAGCGTAGGACTTTTACCTTCTCGCATCTTTTAACTGTTAATAACTTGCATGAAAGAATGAATGCCAAAAATAAAAACAAAGCGTAGAACACCAATGCATGAACAAGACAAACATAATTGAAAATGACACACAAATCACACACCACCCCTAGGGTACGTCTCACTGTTGCCTTGCCCCTCGAAAAGTGGTCGTCGAGTAGAGGATGTTTTAGTAAGTCCTCATGTCCATGAACATGGCATGATGGTAGCATCTAAGGTGTCTTCCTATTGCTCTGGTGACCACAATGTCCCGAACCCTCGAATTGACCCGAACACCTCCAATGGTGGTGCTACCTACCTCTCAATGGTGGGATGGCACTACTTTAAGGACATTTACACAGACGAATTCCTTAGGGTAGGTAGATGACTCGTAGATGCTTGCTCTAATTCAAAACAAATCAAAAACTTATTTTCACACCGACACTTTTCAAAAAGCTTTCAAAACAACTTTTCAAACACTCTTGAGAACTGATACAAGAGTCGAACTGAAATTTTCAAAGAAACTTTTTTTAAACCCACAGTTGAAAAGCAAACAAACATTTTGAAAACACAAATGAGAAAGTATCTAAGAGCCCATGGATAACCATGGATAGAAAGGGTGCTAACACCTTCCCTTTCTATAAATCTACCTCCCGAACCGAGAGCAATCTCAATAAGGAATTTTTTGTGCTTTTGTCCTTTCCATTTGGAGAAAATAAAAGACGGTGGCGACTCTTGCTTCCGCGACATTTCGCGAACCAGCGTTAAACAGTCAGTTCCAGATCCACCGATCACAGAACTGGCGACTCTGCTGGGGAATATCTTTATAAAGTGAGGTGTACCTTAGGATTAGTTCATAACTGTGTTTTCAATTGTTTTGAATTGTTTGCTTTAAAATTGTGGGTTGCATGGGAGTTACATAGATCCTAACCCGGATCTGGGGATACCCTATTAGGTAGCATAAGCTGTGAGGGACCTGTCCGGCGTAGACCGACATGGGTGAAACAGTGGCTACGTTGGTGTGGCACCTTGGTCTGTACCGATATCCCTTGTGTTGCAACGAGGAGAATATGGGTCTTCTGAGGAGTCATTAAGCACCAACCGTCCTTAGAACCTTAAATGACCCAACTTGGCCAATAGAACAGTAGCAGTATGCTACGCCCATTGAGGCTAAACTCTCGTGATGGTTCTGGCCGCAAGAAAAGGTTGCGATGCTGGAGTTATGACCGATTGAGGGTAGTCAGTGATATTGGGATCCTCTAGAACCCGGTTACTTATGATAGGACAAGTCTGAACCAACAAACTGAAAGAGGGTAATACCTAGACCCCATGCTGGCCTAAACTCTAAGGGTTTCTCTTGTGTGACTTGTGTGCCTTCCAACTTGACTACTCGCATGCTTGTTATCTGACACTTGAGTTCCTTGCAGGTTTTGTTTATAGTCCTTAATTGGGACTCATAACAGGGTTTACTGAATTTCTTGCAGGTTTTATTTACAGTCCTTAATTGGGACTCATAATAGGGTTACTTACATTACCCCATGCATAGCATAACATCATACCATTGCATGCATCCTGCATGAGGACTAACCCATTTCAAGGATCTCAAGGGCTTGTGATGCAGGTCATGATGAACCAACATGTCTGGCAAGGAGGAAAGGGGATTTATTTTCCTCTAGCCAAGGTTGTCAGGGGCTATGACCCACTCGATATGGTGAGCCTTGACTCTTGAAGAAGGACTCTCAACAACAGGAAGTTCCTTCAATCAAGCTCCCGGATCCCAGCTCTAACAAATTTCTTGTTTACCCCGTGAGATTCTTAAAAGCATTGCATGCATATATATACATTATTGCATTACAGGTACCCTTGTTACAGGTCACTTACCTTCTCTGCTGTTTATTTCAGCAATGGCTTGCCAACAAGATAACCAGGACCTTCATGCTCAAGAGACTCGACTCGAGGAAATCCTCCTGAATCTATCCAAGGGGCAGGAAGAGCTGAGAACCCTTCTCATGGGGACCTTGGTCAGGAACAGTGCTGAGGATGATAAGGACGAACGGCTGAAACATCTGCAAGCCGAGGTGGTTGCAATGAGAGCCCAGATACTGGGGCAGGTGACTATCATTCAAGACTTAGCTCAAAGACAAGATGAGCTTGGGGTTCTCGTCAACCAACTGCTTCAGGGTAACCAACTGGGGCAAACATCTAAGGTTGAAGGGCCAGTCATCATTCAACCACCTTTGAGACAAGAGGATAGGAGAGCTCCTCAAATGGCTTCAGTGTCACAAATTCAGCATCAACCTCACCAGCTTCAGCCAGACAAGCCCAGGAGGCAATTCACCCAGCTCAATATGTCGCTGTTTCAAGCTCTACAACGCCTGTTGAGATTGAATCTGGTCACATTAAAGGCTCATCCCCGGAACACCAACACAGCAGCTCCTACCTACCATCCTAATAAAAGGTGTGCCTACCACTATGCCAGTCCAGGACATGATACAAATGAGTGTTGGGCTCTGAAGAACAAGATCCAGGACCTGATTGATGAAGGAGCATTGGAGTTCACACAAGATGGTCGGGCTGAGTTTTTCTACCATCCCTCCAAGGCTCACCATTTGAAGTGACAAGCCCTGAGACTAGAAAACTTTTGTTCATTCGAATGTTCAAGTTGTGTTGTTCTTTGATTGTTTAAACATTTATTCATGTTAAACGTTGTTATTCCATTAATGCATCGCATATGTCTGTTTTGAATCAATATATTCGCATTCGCTATTTTCAAAATTGCTTTCATTTTTTGATGTCAACTCTCAATTAATAATTCTAAGCCTCTTGAGGGAGGATGACGAAAACGATACCATGATCTTTACAGTATGCTTTTGAACAGACCCCGCTGATGAGGTACAGGCATTGTTTCAATTCCTAAACATTGGAGTTATAAGGAAGATAATCCCTCGTCAACCCCTTTGAGCCAAAGAAGTAGGAGTTTTTCTTTTCGAAAATTAAAACCCTTAATCATAACCTGGGGCAGGGTAGTTCTCTCAGTTGATCCAAGTGCATAACAAATGGCACCAAAGAGGTTCTTACAAAAAAAAAGAAAGACAGTGATGGTTCCGAACAATCATAAAGACAGGCAGTCATTACTTCTCAAAATAAAAAAAAAACCCAATAAGTCAAAAAACCTATGAAGGAGACTTACGAAGCTGGGGCATCCCGCTGACTGTAATTCCAAAAAAGGAAACAGTTCAGGCAAAAAACAGGGATAACAAAATCAAAAAGAAAGAGGTCCTACAAACCCTCGACAAAAAAAGGAAATGACTGCCTAGTCAAAATAAACTGTCAATATCCGAACCATCACTGGAGCATCAAAGCAAAGACTCAAACAAGGTCTAACGCACGATCAACTGAGCTTAGGTTTGAAGAACATCATGAAGAACAGGTGGGTACAAATAATTTGAGCCTTTATCCTTTGTTTCTTAAACCGTGAGCCAGGCCACGTTATAACCCTCAAAAGTCCTAGCTGAAGCATGGGTTAGTTCGAAAGCATACTGTACGAAAGGTATCCTGACTCCTTAAGGCTTGTGGTAAAATAACGAGTTGACACCACAATTTACAAAACTTGCTTGCTTTACTAAAAAAATTCATTTTCAAAAATTTCAAGACAGACATAAGCTTTGCATTTTTAACATAACTTTGTTTGCATATGACTTTTTGAACAGCAGGGAAATTCACACGATGAATACCTAGTGAACAAAAGCACTTCCAATCAAGGGGCACGACATGATCATGGTCCATCATCTGGGGCAATCCAATCAAGATTCGGAGAATCTCTCAAAGGCCAAATAGCCTGGGGCAAATCTCTGCCTGAGTCACTTGGGGCATTCCAGCAACGAATCTGGCCTGATGAAACATCTTCTGGGGCATGACAAAACACTTCTAACAGGGGCAACTCCCTACATTCTGAGAGAATGGATATAGTCAAAAATACTACGCCAAATCAAAGACCCGCTAGGTTGACACACCTAGGCAAAAATAAGGGATGAAAAGAAAAAAAATTGTACACCCGGCAAGTCGAAAACCTGAAAAGGCGGCTTGGGCAGAAATGGGTATCCCGGTGGACTGAAAACCCGAAAGGGCGGTCCAGGCAAAAATTAGGGATTAAAGCGTACGACTATTGTGATCGGTGGATCTGGAACTGACTGTTTAACGCTGGTTCGCGAAATGTCACGGAAGCAAGAGTCGCCACCGTCTTATATTTTCTCCAAATGGAAAGGACAAAAGCACAGAAAAATTCCTTATAGAGATTGCTCTCGGTTCGGGAGGTAGGTTATAGAAAGGGAAGGTGTTAGCACCCTTTCTATCCATGGTTATCCATGGGCTCTTAGATACTTGCTCATTGTGTTTTCAAAAATGGTTTGTTTTTCAAGTGTGAGTGGGTTTGAAAAAAAAGTTTCTTTGAAAATTTCAGTTCGACTCTTGTATCGGTCCTCAAGAGTGTTTGAAAAGTTGCTTTCGAAAGCTTTTGAAAAGGTGTCGGTGTGAAAAGTATTTTTGAATTTGTTTTGAAATTAGAGCAAGTATCTAGAGTCGTCTACCTACCCTAAGGAATTCGTCTGTGTAAATGTCCTTAAAGTAGTGCCATCCCACCATTGAGAGGTAGGTAGCACCACCGTTGGAGGTGTTCGGGTCAATTCGAGGTTCGGGACATGGTGATCACCGGAGCAATAGGAAGACACCTTAGAAGCTACCCTCATGCCAGGTTCCCGGATCATGAGGACTTACTAAAACATCCTCTACTCGACGATCACCTTTCGAGGGGCAAGGCAACAGTGAGGCGTACCCTAGGGGTGGTGTGTGATTTGTGTGTCATGTTCATTTGCATTTATCTTGTTCATGTCATAGGTGATCTACGCTTTTGTTTTTATTTTAACATTCATTCTTGCATGCAAATTTATTAACAGTTAAAAAGTTGCAAGAAATATAAAGTTCCTACGCTATTACAAAGGCGCGGGTCCACATCGCCCAATTAAATCCAGGACCCGATTTGAAAAATAAGATAAAGAATGCGGAAAAGATAAATGTCTGATTTACACGGCTTTGGGAGAATTACATGAATATGATAAGAACGGAAATAAATGCGCGAAACGAACTAATAATCGAAAGCGAGGGCGTTGGACCCTTTTTAATGAAATTAAATTATGATTAACAAATTAATTAAATTAAAATAAAAAGAAAAGACTTTTGAGTTTTTGTATTTATGGATTTTTATGAGAAGATTATGGAAATTAAACCTAATTCTAGCTATTTTTATTTTATTAAAAAAATGTTAAAATTAGACCTAAAGTTAACCTAATTAATTAATATAATTTGATTTATAAAAATAAATAATTAATAATTAATAATTAATATGGTGAAAAAGAAAAAAGGATAAAAATATAAAACCCTAATTCTACAATTTTTAAGTTTATGAAAAAAAATATCAAAATTAATCCTAGAATTAAAGAACTAAATTAATTAACAAGATTTATTTACAAAAAAAAAGTTTAAATGAAATATATTTTTATTTTTGGGACTTTCTGATTTTTTTTATTATTTTTATATTATGAAAATATTGATTTAAAGAATTAAATTAAAACTAATTAAAACAAATAAAAATAGAAAATAAATATAAAAAAAGAATGGAAAAGCAAACCAATGGGGGGTTCTGTCCCCAAACTGGAGGTGTGATCCAGCAATTCTGGCCCAATAGACCCTTGGCCTTGTTGACTTTCATGCTGCCGTGTGGCTTCGTTGACTGAGACATATCATAGGCTTTGAACCCTGGCCACTTGATGGATGCAATGGGACATGTGGCATGGCAGATCATGAGGTTGCATGGTATACCTCAGGGAACGAGCTACATGGAAACACGTTTAGAAGAAAAATATAGAATAAAGGAGGGGGACCTGGGAATCGAACCCAGGTCCCAGTGTTTACGTGACAACACAGCTACCAACCGTGCCAAGCGCTTTCTTTGTAATATTATTGGAACGTAATTATTATAAAAAAGATAAAACACTAATGCTAACAATAAAAAAAAGCGCGCTGAATTTAAATAGACCAATCTCATGGAGACAAGTCACCATCTTCTCCGTTTGTGCATTGTACCTGAAACAAAAACAAACTGAATATCGGGGGTTTTGAACCCCCACTAAATGGCACAAGGAAAAATAGCGAATAGGCCATCTTTGATCAGAAATTAGGCGCGATAGGGTAGTTGGATTCGTATGAAGCTTCTCGTTCCAATGGTTCAAGTCTTGTGTCTCAATTTTTCCATAACAGGGAAACCCTAAATTTGAACCTCTGTAACCCTAAAACGCTCCAATGGTGGATTCTCATATGATGCATGAAAACTCAATTAAAACATATGGTTAGCTTTAGAATGATGAACTGAATATAAATCAAACATTAAAAACTGAAAATAATGCGTGAATCATGATACATGAATATGAAAAAAAACATGAACGGGACGAAGTCGTTCTACCAATTCCTTGCGTTAGAGATAATGGTTTTGATCCAGAAACGTCTCTTGAGACCTTTGCAAGCTAATGGAATCAATGTTTTGCCTTGAAACGCCTTAGAATCGTGTTTTCAGTTTTGGAATTTTTCACAAAAAGTGCAATGTTCTTCTTCAGCTTTGGGCGCAGCTTCCAGGTCTCTTGCACTAGGTCTAGCATCTGGCTTATGTAAGGAATGAATTAGGGTTGAGTTTTGATCCAAAAAATCCTTGCATTGATGGAATGAATATTTGATTTTCATGCATAATTTTTCAAATCTTTTTCACATGTTTTTGATACCAATCATGTCCAAATCACCTTGATTCTTTCCATATCAGATAATGCACGAAATCTTGAAGTTATTCCATGCATAAAAAGATTTGAAAAGCTTGTTTTAGTATTTTTCACATATTTTATTTTATTAAATGAATTAATAGCAATTAAAAATTCAAATAAATAAATAAAAATGATGAATAAATCCCCTTTGGGCCAAATGGTCGTGCATATGCTTTGGATGATGATTCTTGGAAGAAAATGTGGCCCATTAGCAATTTTGAGGCATTTGAAGCAAAGTTGACTTTTCAAAATACCCAAAAATTTCCCAACTTCCACAAGGCATATCTTGCTCAATTTTTAAGCTTTGATCATGTTCTTGGACATTTTGGAAAGGTATTGAAGTCCTCTAACCAATTCCTTTGGTCCCATGTCATTTTGATTTACCAATCTCAAGTTATGGTCTTTGACTTAAAGTCCCTTTTTGTTGACTTTTGAAAATGACCTATAATGTTGAAATTGATAACTTTTTGTGAGAGAATTTCTTGGACTTGAAGTATGAAGAGGAGTTGTAGGAAATGTCTTTCTCTTCAAAATGAGCTTTGGATGGAATTTTTCTGATAATCCATGTGGAAGTTATGCCTTGGTCAAGTTACAGTTGACTTTTTCAACTGTCCAAATATGGAAACTTTTGCATCTTGAGTCTTTTTGAGCCATGCCTTGAAAATCATGATCAAGATTTGATCAAATGATGTTTGTGTCTTCAAAATAAGATGTTGACTAAAAATTTGAACTTTTGACTGTCAAATGACCATTTTGCCCCTGCAGTTGACTGTAGGGCAATTAGGGTTTTTGACTGTGCAATTTTGTGCTGTAAGTCTTGAAACTTGGTATGATGATGCTTGACCATGTTTGTAGGCATGTGGGACTTGTTTGGACCCTTGAAAACTTCAATTTCTTTGCCAGAACCAAAACCCTAGTTTTTGACTGTTAGGAGGCCCTTGAACTGTGCAACCCTTGGGGAATTTTGAAGCATGCTTTTGGCAAATCTTGAAGAATATGGGAGGGCAAATTTTTGGGTACAACAGTTGCCCTTGTTAAATCTTCTTAGACTTGAGGATGCAGATTGGCTGACGTGCCTTTCGTAATCCGAAGGTGGAAGATGATTGAACACTAGAGTGCCCAGAAATTTGCGCTCACATAGTAGTGTGATGGTGGGGAATGGGCTTACAGATGCCATTTGGAGATTGATGAATAGTATGATGGGCTTATAGATGCCATGCTAAGAGATGATGGAAGGTGGATGGGCTTATAGACGCCATCTGGGTGTCAATCGCGTAAGAGATTCCTTAGCGAGAACTTACGTACCTGCAAAAGAAAAGGATTACCTGACCCGTTACAGGAGCTGATCTTCAGATTCTTTGTATAGATGTGTCCTGACTGGTTACAGGAGTTGAATCTGTAACTTCAAACGGCGATGAATGAACCAGGGATGGTTACTACCTCAACAGGAACGCTGAGAGAACCTTGGACGATTACTACCTCAACAGTAACACTGAGAGAATCTTGGGCGATTACTACCTCAACAGGAACGCTGAGAGAACCTTGGACGATTACTACTTCAACAGGAACGCTGAGAGAACCTTGGACGATTACTACCTCAATAGTAACGCTGAGAGAATCTTTGGATATCTTCTACTGAGTCTTTATCAGGAAAATCTGTTAGGGGTCGATTTAGCTGGACTAGAGAAGGCCTTTGACTGGATAAGAAACAGAAAAATCTTAGGGTCGATTTAACTGAACCGGTCTAGGTCTTGAAATCTTCAACTGGATAAGAAACAGGGAGATCTTAGAGTCGATCTGACTGAACCAGAGAAGGCCTTTAACTGGATAAGAAACAGGAAAATCTTAGGGTCGATTTAACTGAACCGGTCTAGGTCTTGGAATCTTCAACTGGATAAGAAACAGGGAGATCTTAGGGTCGATCTGACTGAACCAGAGAAGGCCTTTGACTGGATAAGAAACAGAAAAATCTTAGGGTCGATTTAGCTGAACCAGTCTAGGTCTTGAATATAGCTGAGAACCTAACTGGATCTTTCCTGAAAGGTAAAAGTCAGTCATATGCAATGCATGATATGGATCAAGCAATGATGTTCCCAACATAAATGAGATTTGTAAGATATGATGCGTATATGCATGCTATAATGATGTATGTGATGTTTATGAATGTATGTTTTCATCTTAGGAAAATAAATCCTTGACGGGTGCCGGGAAGTCACTCCTGGGCTGATGTTGGAGAATAGATTTTGCTTCTGCTGGGGATGATAGTTGCAAGAATACCGGTAGGAGAAGATAACTCCGTTGGGGAATAAACTTGGCGAATGAATTACGCTGCGGGGAGAAAAGATACTCTAGCGATCTTGCTGGGAAGCAATACTCTGTGGGAGAGAGGTGCTTGCTGAAATGTTGATGGTAACTCCGCTGGGGGTACCGTTGTTGTGTTGGAAGTGTTAATAGACTTCGCTGGGGGTAAGAAGACTTTGCCGAGGATGATCTTTCCGTGGCTTTTGGCTGAGGATAACCCAGTTATATCCTGGTAAGGAAATAATTCTTTGAATAAAGCCGGGAGACGCGTTCGTGCTCTGCAAGGATAAGCTTCCAGAATCTACTGTGGATAAGCTTACTGCTTGGGGAGATGAATTCCAACTTTCCTGGGGAACTAGATTGGACTCTCCTGGGGGAGTTTTGAATTGTATTGGAAGTAACTCCACTGAATGTTTGATATACCGCCGGGGAACAATCTTTAGACCCAGATTGCCGGGGATGCTTGTTAAGAATGTATGTATATTGCTGGGGAATGTTGAGATCTGCGGGAGGATACCCAACTTCCTTAAGTTTGATAATAGCTTTGCTTGGGGAGAGTGCACTGACTTGCTGGCTCACTCTCTGGGGAATTAAGATATCTGGTTATGTTCTTTAGCTGAACCTACCTTGGTACCTTGGAGGATAGAATAATTAGATTGCTTAAACAACTCTTTATTGCCCCTGTTTCTAATGTTACCTGTAATTAATCCTTTGTTTCGTATGCAAATATTCATGAGTTAGCAAATTATTGTCAATGCATATATCACAAATTGAACCTTGGACGTTCTTCGCAAAACAAAACAGAAAAGGAAAAACAATTGGCAATTTTAACTGAAAAGTATATTTTTGTATTGATTTTTTGAATTTGCCTGTAAAATAGGCGTTTATGTACAAGAGGCTGACGTCCTAGTAAGAGAACACCGCCGAACAAAAGAGTTTATACAATTTTGTACAAGATAAAATAAAACAGCTGTGTGAAATGAATGATCCCACTGGGTTTCAACTCTGCTATTGCCTTTATATCTCCGAGCGTCTCATCACTTGATGACCTTGGTTGAAGATGAAGCTGACTGATCGATGCCGTCTGAACTTGATGTAGATACCGGATTCTGGATGCAAAGTGATCCAATGAGACATAGTATTACGCTTTATACCTAACTTTTGCCTGGACCGCCCTTTCGGGTTTTTCAGTCCACCGGGATACCCATTTTTGCCCAAGCCGCCTTTTCAGGTTTTCGACTTGCCGGGTGTACAGATTTTTTCATTTCATACCTTCATTTTGCCCGAACCCTTTTGGTTCGCCGGGAAGCCCTAATTTTTGCCTAGGCATGTCAGCCTAGCGGGTCTTTTTCATGCGTAGTATCTTTTTACTATGTCTGCATTAGCGGGGTGAGGAAGGTCGTCACCATCCATGTTGGTTAGAATCATGGCTCCTCCTGAGAACACATGTTTAACCACAAATGGCCCTTCGTACGTAGGGGTCCATTTGCCCCTTGGATCACTCTGAGGAAGGATGATTCGCTTGATTACCAGATCCCCAACTTGATATTCTTGTGGTCTGACCTTTTTGTTAAATGCCCTGATCATCCGTTTTTGGTACGTCTGACCATGACAAATAGCAGCAAGTCTCTTTTCATCAATAAGGTTTAACTGATCAAGTCGTGTCTAGATCCAATCATCTTCATTCAGATCTGCATCCTTCATTATCTGGAGAGAGGGTATTTGCACTTCGATCGGTAACACTGCCTCCATACCGTAGACCAAGGAGAAAGGAGTTGCCCCGGTTGACGTCCTGGCTGAGGTACGGTACCCATGTAGAGCGAACAGTAACATCTCGTGCCAATCTTTATAAGTCACTGTCATCTTCTGCACGATTTTCTTGATATTTTTATTCGCTGCTTCTACAGCCCCATTCATCTTCGGTCTGTAAGGAGAAGAGTTGTGGTGCTGTATCTTAAACTGCTCACAGAGCTCAGTGATCATCTTGTTATTGAGATTGGTACCGTTGTCTGTAATAATTCTCTCTGGGACGCCGTATCGACAGATCAGGTTATGCCGAATGAACCGTTCCACAACAGTCTTGGTTACTGTAGCGTAGGAAGCCGCTTCGACCCACTTTGTGAAGTAATCAATCGCCACCAGGATAAAGCGATGCCCATTAGACGTTGTAGGCTTAATCTCACCGATCATGTCTATGCCCCACATTGCAAACGGCCAAGGCGCAGTCAGAACATTCAGAGGGACTGGAGGAACATGCACCTTGTCTGCATATATCTGGCATTTATGGCATGTCCGAGAGTGTTGGTAGCAGTCAGCTTCCATTGTGGACCAGAAATACCCTGCCCGAAGGATTTTCTTTGCCATAGTGTGTCCACTGGAATGTGTTCCGAAGGTCCCTTCATGTAACTCTTCCATGATCCTTTCTGCTTCTGTCTTATCCACACAACGCAGTAAGGTCGAATCATGATTTCGCTTATACAGGATGCCGTTGCTAAGGAAGAATTTCGCTGCGAACCTTCTCAGAAACTTTTTATCGTTGACAGACGCACCTTCAGGGTATTCCTGAGCTTCCAAATATCTCTTCACCTCATGGTACCAAGGCTTCTCAGTCACCAATTCAGTCTCGAGATCACAACAGTATGCCGGTTCATCCAGTTTCCAGATAATGATCCGGGGAGCCTCATTGTCCCATTTGACCTTGAACATGGAAGACATCGTAGCTAACGCGTCCGCCAGCTGATTCTCCTCTCTTGGGAAATGTTCAAAGGTTATCTTCGTGAAGTGGGGGATCAATGTCAACACACATTCTTTGTAAGGAATAAGATTCGGATGTTTCGTATCCCACTCTCCTTTGATATGATTGATCACGAGAGCGGAATCTCCGAAGACACTCAGAAACTTGATCCTTAAGTCGATCGCAGCTTGGAGACCCATGATGCATGCCTCATACTCCGCCATGTTGTTGGTGCAGTTGAAACATAGCCGGGCAGTGAGTGGAGTATGAGTACCTTGAGGGGATATTATCACAGCGCCGATACCGTTACCCAAAGCATTGGAGGCTCCGTCAAAGTGCATAGACCATCGGGATCCTTCCTCAGGTCCTTCATCCGGTCCAGGTACTTCGCAATCAGTCACTATCATGATGCTCTCGTCTGGAAACTCGAAGTTCATTGACTGATAGTCGTATACTGCCTGATGTGCCAAGTGGTCTGCCAATACACTTCCCTTGATGGCCTTCTGAGTCGTGTACTGGATGTCGTATTCTGTCAAGATCATCTGCCATCTTGCTATTCTCCCAGACAGAGCAGGCTTTTCAAATATGTACTTTATCGGATCCATCTTTGAGATCAACAAGGTAGTGTGAGTCAGCATATACTGTCTCAGCCGGCGAGCAGCCCATACCAAAGCGCAGCAAGTTTTCTCAAGCAGTGAGTATCGGGTCTCACAGTCGGTAAACTTTTTGCTAAGGTAATAAATGGCATGCTCTTTTCGGCCAGACTCGTCATGCTGCCCCAGCACACACCCCATTGAGTTGTCAAGCACTGTTAGGTATAGTATCAGAGGTCTCCCCTCAACCGGTGGCATAAGGATGGGTGGTTCTTGGAGATACTCCTTGATTCTGTCAAAAGCAGCCTGACATTCATCATTCCAACGTACTACCTGATCTTTCTTCAGTAGCTTGAAGATTGGCTCACAGGTAGCAGTCAGGTGCGAGATGAATCGAGCAATGTAATTCAGGCGTCCTAAAAAGCCTCTGACCTCCTTCTCTGTCTTAGGAACTGGCATCTCTTGAATAGCTTTAACCTTGGCAGGGTCCACTTGAATACCCTTATCACTTACGACGAAGCCTAGCAACTTCCCAGATCTTACCCCGAAGGTGCACTTGTTCGGGTTCAACCTCAGCTTGTACAATTTCAACCAGTCAAATAGTTTCTGCAGATGATCTAGGTGTTCTTCCTCAGTCTGGGACCTTGCGATCATGTCGTCAACATACACTTCTATCTCATGATGGATCATATCATGAAATAAAGCAACCATGGCACGTTGGTAGGTTGCCCCAGCGTTCTTCAGTCCAAAAGGCATGACCTTGTAGCAGAAGGTGCCCCACTGAGTAACAAAGGTAGTCTTCTCCTTGTCTTCAGGAGCCATCTTGATCTGATTATAGCCTGAAAAACCATCCATGAAAGAGAACACCTTATGCTGAGCTGTATTGTCAACAAGGACATCAATGTGAGGTAAAGGGAAGTCATCCTTGGGGATGGCCCTGTTCAGATCCCTGTAGTCAACACACATTCTGACCTTTCCGTCTTTCTTTGGTACTGGCACCACGTTAGCAACCCACTGAGAGTAAGAAGTCACTGCAAGAAACCCGGCATCAAACTGTTTCATAACCTCGGCCTTGATCTTCTCAGACATCTCTGGACGCATACGGCGGACCTTTTGCTTAACCGGAGGGCAGTCTTCCTTGGTAGGCAAGTGATGGACCACAATATCAGTATTCAACCCGGGCATGTCTTCTTAGGACCAGGCAAATATCTCTATATAATCATGTAGCATCTGAGTCAACCGTTGCTTCACGCTGAGCTCTAGGTTGGCACCAATCTTTACCTCCTTTCTGTCCGTCTCAGTGCCCAGATTTATTGTTTCCACTGGCTCTTCGTGTGGTTGAATTACCCTCTCTTCCTGGAGCAACAGTCTTGCAAGCTCGCCAGGCACTTCGCAATCATCTTCACCTTCGTCTTCGGCTAAGTTGATCGGATTTTCGAAGTCATAACTGGCAGTAGCAGAGTCGTTACCAGTGAGATCCAGAGTGGATTGAAACCTGTATGAGTGAGTGTGTGTAAATACAACTGTTTTGTAATATAGAAAGGAAAGAAAGAAAAGGAGCATAAGATTTGAAATGCGAGAAAACGTCCAAGGTCTTTATTCATGATATATGAAATGACAATTTATATGCCCTCACAAATGAAGCCACGGTGCCCCGGGTAAGATATCGGGCCATAAAGTTTTTAATTGTTTATTACAGATAACAAAACAAAAGAATTCATTACTCAGTAACAAGAGAAAAAAGTAGGTTGTCCTTTGCAATCCAATTGCTAGGTTCACCGTCGGTTGCCGGGTAAATCCAGCTGTCGAACTCAGCTTCATCCACTTCATCCTCATCCCCAACAGCATTCACTCCATGAGCAGGCAAGGGAGCTGTCACCACATTAGGCTTCTCAGATGCCTCAAATTGTATCTCCTTGGCGTCAATAAGATCCTGCAGCTTATTCCTTAAGGCCCAACAGTCATCAGTGGAATGCCCCAGGCTATCAGAGTGATAAGCACAGCGGGCATTCGGATTGTATTTGGGAGAATCCGTATTCACAACCTTCGGGGCCTCTCTAACAGTCACCAGGTTGGTGGACAGCAACTGCGGCAAGATTTGAGATAAGGTCATACTCAAACGGGTAAACTCTCTCCTGAGTCTTTCAGCACTTTGAGGATTGGTTTGCCGAGGAGCGGCAGCAGGCTTAGCAATCATCACCGCGTTGACAGATTGGCGGCGCTCCGGCTTCTCTTGTCTTCTAGACCCATATACCGCACTGGCCTCCTTCTTAAAGGGTTTCTTTTCAGAACTTGCAGATGCACCCTTCTGAATTTTACCAGATTTCATCCCAGCCTCTATTCTCTCTCCAGTCAGGATAAGATCAGTAAACCCTGCAGATGAGTTACCGATAAGATGATTGAAAAACGGCCCCGAGAGGGTCCCCAAGGACATGTCTACCAACTCCCGGTCAGTCAACGGAGGTTGCACCCTGCCAGCCAGATCCCTCCACTTCTGTGCATACTCTTTAAAACCTTCGCTTGACCCTAGCGACATACCCTGGAGTTGGGTACGTGTAGGAGCAAGGTCGGCATTATATTGATACTACTTGTAGAAAGCAGTAGCCAACTCCTCCCAGTTACGAACTTTGGTCCCATCCAGCTGATAGAACCATTCGAGATGAGTCCCTGAAAGACTCTCCTGGAAGAAGTGGATCCACAAGTTCTTGTCCACTGAGTACGGTTGAATCTTCCGCACGTAGGATCTGAGATGTAGCTTGGGACAAGACGCCCCGTCATACTTGGTGAAAGATGGTGCTTTGAACTTATGAGGAATGATCACACCAGTAGATAAGCCCAAATCTCCGAAATCCAGCCCCGGCACTTGTTGGATCTCCATAGCATTCAATCTGTCTTCCAACTGCTTGTATCGGTCTTCAGACGGAGGATACTGTTCCTCATCAAAATCAGTCTCGTTGTCAGAGACTACCAGACTAGGACCTTTTCCCCCTTGGGGACTGCTCTTGCCTATAGAAGAACCAGCCTCTTCATTCTGCAGAGTGTTGCCAAACCTTCGGCCCGAGTTGAAAAGAACAGTTCTCTTCTTCTTCTTCTTCTCCTTCTTCAGGAGCAGAGCCTTCAGCTCTTCTTGGCCCTGAGCCAAACCCATGATTAGTTCCTGAAATTGCGCATTATGCGCCTGAAGAGCCTTGATGGACATCTCGGTTGATGATGAGTCAGGATTCATGATGCTGAAATAAACAGCGAAGAACGGTAAGCAACCTGAAAAGAAGAAAACCTGTTATGCACATGATGAATGATATGTGTTTATGCAATGCATTCAAGGGTTCGAAAATTCAAATTTGTTGTAGACAAAAAGGAACACACGTTATCATTAAGGAAATAATTGTTCAGTACGTCAGAGCCTCATGGGCAAAAAAATACAAAAGCAAATCAATCCCAAAATACACTACGCATCCTCTTTGGAGCTATATAGGTGTTGAGATTCCTCTCCTCATGCAATAGGCGAGTGAGCTCCAGGACCTTCTTTTCACTAGCATGTAGACTGGTCTCAAGAGAATTCCGTTCTTCCTTAAGCTGGATCCAGCTCTTCTGCATCTCTTCCCAGGATGTGGGCATATCAGGATGTTGAATGGTGTAGGACACTTCTCCTTCCAAGACTGGTTCTTTGATCACAGGGAGCATATGAGGATAAGGCATCACTAACTTCTGGGAGCGGGCTCGTACCCACTTGAGATAAGGTTCCAACGGGATGGAGTTCATGTGCCCCAGTGTCTTGCTGTCTATCCTACTTGGCATCCTCCAGGCTCTGATAAATCTCTGGCGAAGTCCTTGTGCATCATTGTCGAAGTCAAAAACTATGTCAGGAATTAACATGTCATGAGGGCCATCCCTCCGAGCATAACCAAACTGTCTCCAAGCCAAGCATGGGTTGTAAGTAATACCTCCTCTGATTCCAAGTAAAGGAACATTAGGGTACTCCCCGCAACGATCAATGATAGTGACATCCTCTCTGGACCGAGGGCACCAATGTATATCTGCATGTGTAAGAGTCATCAACCGTTGTGACCATCTCAAACCCCGCTCGTTCTTCAAAACTGATTGTGGAAGGTGCGAAATAAACCACCTTCCCAGGAGAGGAGTGCAACACATAAGGACACCTCTTTTTCTCATGGTTCGAGTGTAACATGAGTGAAGGATGTCCCCCAGCAACGTAGGTATAGGATTCCTGGACATGAAGATCTGGACAGCACTGATATCTATAAGCTGATCTGGGTTAGGGAACAACACCAAACCATAGACAAGGAGGGCCACAACTTCTTCAAAAGCTTGTAAGTCAAGGGAGTTCCAAAATTCATGGGCTTTTTCAAACAGAAACCTGGCTAAGAACCCTTTGATACCACTTCTAACTTCCCAATGTCCCTTGAGGTCAGATGATTGTAGGTGTAAGGCTTTAGCAATCTCTTCAAGCTTGGGTTCCTTTTCTGTACCGTTGTAGGGTAGTTGATCAAGGATAGGGATCTTCAGGAGCCGGGAGAACTCCTCCAATGTAGGTACCAGCTGATAATCTAAGAAGGTGAAACAGTGATGCAGAGGGTCAAAGAACTGGAACAGGACCTTTATCATATCTTCCTCAATGTTGGTATTGACCAGGCTGATGAGTCTTCCATGTCTCTCACTGAATGAAGAGCTCTCGGGAATCCTGGATATAAGTTCCTTAAGCTGAGGAGGGATCCTTACAAGGTTGATTTGAATTGTCTTTCTGCGAACAATTTCCATGTCCTACAAAACAAGAACAAAGATGAAGATTCGAACCCCTGAAATGGTTAGTCAATGCATATGATGCTGGATGATGTCATGATGCTATGATTAAACACACCACAGATATTTACAAAGGCAAACATGTAAGGCACACAAGTCACACAAGATAAACCCTTAGAGTTTAGGCCAGCATGGGGTCTGGGTATTACCCTCTTGAAGTTGGTGGGTTCAACCTGTCCTATTAGAAGTAACCGGGTTCTAAGGGTCCCAATATCACGGGATTGCTTTCGTTGTTCATCGTTTCGATTTAGCCACTGAACTGGCGACCGAAATATTCCAGGAAAGCAACCCTCAATTGAGTGTAGTATCGAGTATCAACCAACCTCGGACTGCACCAAAGTCAGTTATCTCACTATCCTAAAGAGGCCAAGATGGTTCAATTAAGGTTCCTAAGGTCTGTTGATGCTTCACGACACCACGCGGAGGCCCCGTACTCTCCTTGACTGAACTCAAGGGTTACCAGTACACACCAAAGTGCCACATCAACGTAGCAGACTGTTTCAACCATGTCGATATACCCCGCACAGTTCCCTCACAGCCTTGTTGCTACTTTCTAAGAAGGTATCCCCATATCCGGGTTAGGATCTATAGAACTCCCAAGACAGTCCCACAATAATAAAGCAAGCAAATCAATACAATTGAAAACACAGTTATGAACTAACCCTAAGGTACACCTCACTTTATAAGTATCCCCAGCAGAGTCGCCAGTTCTGTGATCGGTGGATCTGGAACTGACTGTTTAACGCTGGTTCGCGAAATATCGCGGAAGCAAGAGTCGCCACCGTCTTATATTTTCTCCAAATGGAAAGGACAAAAGCACAGAAAAATTCCTTATAGAGATTGCTCTCGGTTCGGGAGGTAGGTTATAGAAAGGGAAGGTGTTAGCACCCTTTCTATCCATGGTTATCCATGGGCTCTTAGATACTTGCTCATTGTGTTTTCAAAAATGGTTTGTTTTTCAAGTGTGAGTGGGTTTGAAAAAAAAGTTTCTTTGAAAATTTCAGTTCGACTCTTGTATCGGTCCTCAAGAGTGTTTGAAAAGTTGCTTTCGAAAGCTTTTGAAAAGGTGTCGGTGTGAAAAGTATTTTTGAATTTGTTTTGAAATTAGAGCAAGTATCTAGAGTCGTCTACCTACCCTAAGGAATTCGTCTGTGTAAATGTCCTTAAAGTAGTGCCATCCCACCATTGAGAGGTAGGTAGCACCACCGTTGGAGGTGTTCGGGTCAATTCGAGGTTCGGGACATGGTGATCACCGGAGCAATAGGAAGACACCTTAGAAGCTACCCTCATGCCAGGTTCCCGGATCATGAGGACTTACTAAAACATCCTCTACTCGACGATCACCTTTCGAGGGGCAAGGCAACAGTGAGGCGTACCCTAGAGGTGGTGTGTGATTTGTGTGTCATGTTCATTTGCATTTATCTTGTTCATGTCATAGGTGATCTACGCTTTTGTTTTTATTTTAACATTCATTCTTGCATGCAAATTTATTAACAGTTAAAAAGTTGCGAGAAATATAAAGTTCCTACGCTATTACAAAGGCGCGGGTCCACATCGCCCAATTAAATCCAGGACCCGATTTGAAAAATAAGATAAAGAATGCGGAAAAGATAAATGTCTGATTTACACGGCTTTGGGAGAATTACATGAATATGATAAGAACGGAAATAAATGCGCGAAACGAACTAATAATCGAAAGCGAGGGCGTTGGACCCTTTTTAATGAAATTAAATTATGATTAACAAATTAATTAAATTAAAATAAAAAGAAAAGATTTTTGAGTTTTTGTATTTATGGATTTTTATAAGATTATGGAAATTAAACCTAATTCTAGCTATTTTTATTTTATTAAAAAAATGTTAAAATTAGACCTAAAGTTAACCTAATTAATTAATATAATTTGATTTATAAAAATAAATAATTAATAATTAATGATTAATATGGTGAAAAAGAAAAAAGGATAAAAATATAAAACCCTAATTCTACAATTTTTAAGTTTATGAAAAAAAATGTCAAAATTAATCCTAGAATTAAAGAACTAAATTAATTAACAAGATTTATTTACAAAAAAAAGTTTAAATGAAATATATTTATATTTTTGGGACTTTCTGATTTTTTTTTATTATTTCTATATTATGAAAATATTGATTTAAAGAATTAAATTAAAACTAATTAAAACAAATAAAAATAGAAAATAAATATAAAAAAAGAATGGAAAAGCAAACCAATGGGGGGTTCTGTCCCCAAACTGGAGGTGTGATCCAGCAATTCTGGCCCAATAGACCCTTGGCCTTGTTGACTTTCATGCTGCCGTGTGGCTTCGTTGACTGAGACATATCATAGGCTTTGAACCCTGGCCACTTGATGGATGCAATGGGACATGTGGCATGGCAGATCATGAGGTTGCATGGTATACCTCAGGGAACGAGCTACATGGAAACACGTTTAGAAGAAAAATATAGAATAAAGGAGGGGGACCTGGGAATCGAACCCAGGTCCCAGTGTTTACGTGACAACACAGCTACCAACCGTGCCAAGCGCTTTCTTTGTAATATTATTGGAACGTAATTATTATAAAAAAGATAAAACATTAATGCTAACAATAAAAAAAAAAAGCGCGCTGAATTTAAATAGACCAATCTCATGGAGACAAGTCACCATCTTCTCCGTTTGTGCATTGTACCTGAAACAAAAACAAACTGAATAGCGGGGGTTTTGAACCCCCACTACATGGCACAAGGAAAAATAGCGAATAGGCCATCTTTGATCAGAAATTAGGCGTGATAGGGTAGTTGGATTCGTATGAAGCTTCTCGTTCCAATGGTTCAAGTCTTGTGTCTCAATTTTTCCATAACAGGGAAACCCCAAATTTGAACCTCTGTAACCCTAAAACGCTCCAATGGTGGATTCTCATATGATGCATGAAAACTCAATTAAAACATATGGTTAGCTTTAGAATGATGAACTGAATATAAATCAAACATTAAAAACTGAAAATAATGCGTGAATCATGATACATGAATATGAAAAAAAACATGAACGGGACGAAGTCGTTCTACCAATTCCTTGCGTTAGAGATAATGGTTTTGATCCAGAAACGTCTCTTGAGACCTTTGCAAGCTAATGGAATCAATGTTTTGCCTTGAAACGCCTTAGAATCGTGTTTTCAGTTTTGGAATTTTTCACAAAAAGTGCAATGTTCTTCTTCATCTTTGGGCGCAGCTTCCAGGTCTCTTGCACTAGGTCTAGCATCTGGCTTATGTAAGGAATGAATTAGGGTTGAGTTTTGATCCAAAAAATCCTTGCATTGATGGAATGAATATTTGATTTTCATGCATAATTTTTCAAATCTTTTTCACATGTTTTTGATACCAATCATGTCCAAATCACCTTGATTCTTTCCATATCAGATAATGCACGAAATCTTGAAGTTATTCCATGCATAAAAAGATTTGAAAAGCTTGTTTTAGTATTTTTCACATATTTTATTTTATTAAATGAATTAATAGCAATTAAAAATTCAAATAAATAAATAAAAATGATGAATAAATCCCCTTTGGGCCAAATGGTCGTGCATATGCTTTGGATGATGATTCTTGGAAGAAAATGTGGCCCATTAGTAATTTTGAGGCATTTGAAGCAAAGTTGACTTTTCAAAATACCCAAAAATTTCCCAACTTCCACAAGGCATATCTTGCTCAATTTTTAAGCTTTGATCATGTTCTTTGACATTTTGGAAAGGTATTGAAGTCCTCTAACCAATGCCTTTGGTCCCATTGCATTTTGATTTACCAATATCAAGTTATGGTCTTTGACTTAAAGTCCCTTTTTGTTGACTTTTGAAAATGACCTATAATGTTGAGATTGATAACTTTTTGTGAGAGCATTTCTTGGACTTGAAGTGTGAAGAGGAGTTGTAGGAAATGTCATTCTCTTCAAAATGAGCTTTGGATGGAATTTTTCTGATGAACCATGTGGAAGTTATGCCTTGGTCAAGTTACAGTTGACTTTTCCAACTGTCCAAATATGGAAACTTTTGCATCTTGAGACTTTTTTTGAGCCATGCCTTGAGAATCATGATCAAGAATTGATCAAATGATGTTTGTGGCTTCAAAATAAGATGTTGACCAAAAATTTGGACTTTTGACTGTCAAATGACCATTTTGCCCCTGCAGTTGACTGTAGGGCAATTAGGGTTTTTGACTGTGCAATTTTGTGCTGTAAGTCTTGAAACTTGGTATGATGATGCTTGACCATGTTTGTAGGCATGTGGGACTTGTTTGGACCCTTGAAAACTTCAATTTCTTTGCCAGAACCAAAACCCTAGTTTTTGACTGTTAGGAGGCCCTTGAACTGTGCAACCCTTGGGGAATTTTGAAGCATGCTTTTGGCAAATCTTGAAGAATATGGGAGGGCAAATTTTGGGGTACAACAGTTGCCCCTGTTCAATCTTCTTAGACTTGAGGATGCAGATTGGCTGACGTGCCTTTCGTAATCCGAAGGTGGAAGATGATTGAACACTAGAGTGCCCAGAAATTTGCGCTCACATAGTAGTGTGATGGTGGGGAATGGGCTTACAGATGCCATTTGGAGATTGATGAATAGGATGATGGGCTTATATATGCCATGCTAAGAGATGATGGAAGGTGGATGGGCTTATAGACGCCATCTGGGTGTCAATCGCGTAAGAGATTCCTTAGCGAGAACTTACGTACCTGTAAAAGAAAAGGATTACCTGACCCGTTACAGGAGCTGGTCTTCAGATTCTTTGTATAGATGTGTCCTGACTGGTTACAGGAGTTGAATCTGGAACTTCAAACGGCGATGAATGAACCAGGGATGGTTACTACATCAACAGGAACGCTGAGAGAACCTTGGACGATTACTACCTCAACAGTAACGCTGAGAGAGTCTTGGGCGATTACTACCTCAACAGGAATGCTGAGAGAACCTTGGACGATTACTACCTCAACAGGAACGCTGAGAGAACCTTGGACGATTACTACCTCAACAGTAACGCTGAGAGAATCTTTGGATATCTTCTACTGAGTCTTTATCAGGAAAATCTGTTAGGGGTCGATTTAGCTGGACTAGAGAAGGCCTTTGACTGGATAAGAAACAGAAAAATCTTAGGGTCGATTTAACTGAACCGGTCTAGGTCTTGAAATCTTCAACTGGATAAGAAACAGGGAGATCTTAGAGTCGATCTGACTGAACCAGAGAAGGACTTTAACTGGATAAGAAACAGGAAAATCTTAGGGTCGATTTAACTGAACCGGTCTAGGTCTTGGAATCTTCAACTGGATAAGAAACAGGGAGATCTTAGGGTCGATCTGACTGAACCAGAGAAGACCTTTGACTGGATAAGAAACAGAAAAATCTTAGGGTCGATTTAGCTGAACCAGTCTAGGTCTTGAATATAGCTGAGAACCTAACTGGATCTTTCCTGAAAGGTAAAAGTCAGTCATATGCAATGCATGATATGGATCAAGCAATGATGTTCCCAACATAAATGAGATTTGTAAGATCGTCCTCGGCGAAGTCTTCTTATCCCCAGCGAAGTTACCATCAACATCCCAGCAAAGTACTTCTCTCCCCACAAAGTACTGGTCCCCAGCAACGTAGCTAGAATAATTTCCTCCCCACAGAGTGCTGGTCCCCAGCAAGGTAGCTAGAATAATTTCCTCCCCGCAGAGTAATCCATTCGCCAAGTTTATTCCCCAACGGAGTTATCTTCTCCTACCGGTATTCTTGCAACTATCATCCCCAGCGGAAACAACAAAGCACTATTCTCCAACATCAGCCCAGGATGTGACTTCCCGGCACCCGTCAAGGATTTACTTTCCTAGACGAAAAACATACATTCACTAACATCACATACATCATGATACATGCATAAACGCATCATACCTTACAATCTCATTTATGTTGAGAACATCATTGCTTGATCCATATCATGCATCGCATATGATTGACCTTTACCTTTCTGGAAAGATCCAGTTAAGTTCTCAGCTATATTTCAAGACTTTAGTCTGGTTCAGTTAAATCGATTCTAAGATTTTCCTGATTCTTATCCAGTCAAAGGCTTTCTCTGGTTCAGTCAGATCGACCCTAAGATCTCCCTGATTCTTATCCAGTTGAAGATATTCCAAGACCTTTCCCGGTTCAGTTAAATCGACCCTAAGATTTTCCTGATTCTTATCCAGTCAAAGGCCTTCTCTGGTTCAGTCAGATCGACCCTAAGATCTCCCTGATTCTTATCCAGTTGAAGTTATTCCAAGACCTTGCCTGGTTCAGTTAAATCGACCCTAAGATTTTCCTGATTCTTACCCAGTCAAAGGCCTTCTCTGGTTCAGTCAGATCGACCCTAAGATCTCCCTGATTCTTATCCAGTTGAAGTTATTCCAAGACCTTGCCTGGTTCAGTTAAATCGACCCTAAGATTTTCCTGATTCTTACCCAGTCAAAGGCCTTCTCTGGTTCAGTCAGATCGACCCTAAGATCTACCTGATTCTTATCCAGTTGAAGTTATTCCAAGACCTTGCCCGGTTCAGTTAAATCGACCCTAAGATTTTCCTGATTCTTATCCAGTCAAAGGCCTTCTCTGGTTCAGTCAGATCGACCCTAAGATTTTCCTGATTCTTATCCAGTTGAAGTTATTCCAAGACCTTGCTCGGTTCAGTTAAATCGACCCTAAGATTTTCCTGATTCTTATCCAGTCAAAGGCCTTCTCTGGTTCAGTCAGATCGACCCTAAGATTTTCCTGATTCTTATCCAGTTGAAGATTCCAAGACCTTGCCCGGTTCAGTTAAATCGACCCTAAGATTTTTCTGATTCTTATCCAGTCAAAGGCCTTCTCTGGTTCAGTCAGATCGACCCTAAGATCTCCCTGATTCTTATCCAGTTGAAGATATTCCAAGACCTTGTCCGGTTCAGTTAAATCGACCCTAAGATTTTCCTGATTCTTATCCAGTCAAAGGCCTTCTCTGGTTCAGTCAGATCGACCCTAAGATTTTCCTGATTCTTATCCAGTTGAAGATTCCAAGACCTTGCCCGGTTCAGTTAAATCGACCCTAAGATTTTCCTGATTCTTATCCAGTCAAAGGCCTTCTCTGGTTCAGTCAGATCGACCCTAAGATCTCCCTGATTCTTATCCAGTTGAAGATATTCCAAGACCTTGTCCGGTTCAGTTAAATCGCGCCCTAAGATTTTCCTGATTCTTATCCAGTCAAAGGCCTTCTCTGGTTCAGTCAGATCGACCCTAAGATCTCCCTGATTCTTATCCAGTTGAAGATTCCAAGACCTTGCCCGGTTCAGTTAAATCGACCCTAAGATTTTCCTGATTCTTATCCAGTCAAAGGCCTTCTCTGGTTCAGTCAGATCGACCCTAAGATCTCCCTGATTCTTATCCAGTTGAAGATATTCCAAGACCTTGTCCGGTTCAGTTAAATCGACCCTAAGATTTTCCTGATTCTTATCCAGTCAAAGGCCTTCTCTGGTTCAGTCAGATCGACCCTAAGATCTCCCTGATTCTTATCCAGTTGAAGATATTCCACGACCTTGTCCGGTTCAGTTAAATCGACCCTAAGATTTTCCTGATTCATATCCAGTCAAAGGCCTTCTTCGGTTCAGTCAGATCGACCCTAAGATCTCCCTGATTCTTATCCCAGTGGAAGACATCCAAGATTCTCTCAGCGTTCCTGTTGAGGTAGTAATCGCCCAAGATTCTCTCAGTGTTCCTGTTGAGGTAGTAATCGCCCCAAGATTCTCTCAGCGTTCCTGTTGAGGTGGTAATCGCCCAAGGTTCTCTCAGCGTTCCTGTTGAGGTAGTAATCGCCCCCAGATTCTCTCAGCGTTCCTGTTGAGGTAGTAATCATCCAAGGTTCTCTCACCGTCCCGTTGAGGTAGTAACTATCCCTGATCCATTCATCACCTTTTGAAGCTCCGGATTCAATCCCTGTAACCTGTCAGGGCACATCTACAAAGAGTCTGAAGACCAGCTCCTGTAACAGATCAAGTAATCATTCTCTTTTTCAGGTACGCAAGTTCTCGCTAAGGAAACTCTTACGCGATCGACACCCATATGGCATCTATAAGCCCATCCACTCATCCATCATCTCTTAGCATGGCATCTATAAGCCCATCATCCTATCCATCAATCTCTAAATGGCATCTATAAGCCCATTCCCACCATCACACTGCTAACATGTGAGCGCAAATTTCTGGGCACTCTAGTGTTCAATCATCTTCCACCCTCGGATTACGAAAGGCACGTCAGCCAATCTACATCCTCAGGTTTAAGAAGATTGAACAGGGGCAACTGTTGTACCCCAAAATTTGCCCTCCCATATTCTTCAAGATTTTCCAAGAGCATGCTTCACAATCTCTCAAGAGTTGCACAGTTCAATGGCCTCCTAACAGTCAAAAATTAGGGTTTTGATTCTAGCAAAGAAGTTGAAGTTTCCAAGGGTCCAATCAAGTCCCACATGCCTACAAACATGGTCAAGCATCCATATGCTAAGTTTCAATACTCACAGCACAAAATTGCACAGTCAAAAACCCTAATTGCTCAACAGTCAACTGCAGGGGCAAAATGGTCATTTGACAGTCAAAAGTCCAAATTTTTGGTCAACATCTTATTTTGAAGCCACAAACATCATTTGATCAATTCTTGATCATGATTCTCAAGGCATGGCTCAAAAAAAGTCTCAAGATGCAAAAGTTTCCATATTTGGACAGTTGGAAAAGTCAACTGTAACTTGACCAAGGCATAACTTCCACATGGTTCATCAGAAAAATTCCATCCAAAGCTCATTTTGAAGAGAATGACATTTCCTACAACTCCTCTTCACACTTCAAGTCCAAGAAATGCTCTCACAAAAAGTTATCAATCTCAACATTATAGGTCATTTTCAAAAGTCAACAAAAAGGCACTTTAAGTCAAAGACCATAACTTGAGATTGGTAAATCAAAATGACATGGGACCATAGGCATTGGTTAGAGGACTTCAAGACCTTTCCAAAATGTCCAAGAACATGATCAAAGCTTAACAATTGAGCAAGATATGCCTTGTGGAAGTTGGGAAAGTTTTGGGAATTTTGAAAAGTCAACTTTGCTTCAAATGCCTCAAAATTGCTAATGGGCCACATTTTCTTCCAAAAATCATTATCCAAAGGCTATGCACGACCATTTGACCCAAAGGGGATTTATTTCATCATTTTTTATTATTTATTTGAATTTTTATCACCATTAATTCATTTAATCAAATAAAATATGACAAAAATACTAAACAAATGTTTTTGAATCCTTTTATGCAGCATATGCCCTCATTATTCACTCAAGATCTTGTGCACATCAAAAAAGGAAAGATTTTGTTCAAATTGGCATGTTCTTCATGAGGAAAAGATTGAAAAAAGATACCATGAGAATCAAATCTCAAAAACATCAATGCAAAGATTAATGGACTTGAATTCTTACCCTAATTCGTTCCATATACATACTCAAACACAACCCTAATGCTAGAGACCTGAAAGCTGCGCTCAGAAAAGAATACACACTTTGCATTTTTTGTCAAAATTTTCAAAACTGATTTCACACATAGAGCGTGATTCAAAGCTTATAACCAATTCTAAAAGCTTTCGGAGGCCTCCCTGAACGTCACTCAATCTTTTTCCAGTCCTCACGCATAAAGAAGTGGTAGAACAAAGTCCAATTTTCTCAAATATTTCTCATATTCGTGTTTTGATTTATACGCATCATCCTTGCATTTTTCTTGTTGATTTGTACTAATTCAATCATTCTAAAGCTAACAGCATCATTTAATTGAGTTTTTGTGCCCTATACACGAATCCACCATGGGAGCTCGTTAGGGTTGCAGAGATGTGAAATTGGGGTTTCTTGTATAAGGAAAAATTAGGCAGCAGGACCAGGAGCATTGAACTCAGTGCGTTTGGACGATTCAGAACCACTAGTCGCGCTCTTTTTATATTTATGTATGGCCTAATCGCTATTTTCATGTTCTTCATTTAGTGGGGGTTTAAAACCCCCGCTATCCATTCTGTATTTTTCAGGCAAAAAGCAAGGAAGCAAGGAAGAAGATAGACGTGGCTTTACCTGAGTGGTCCATTTAAACGTTGGCGCGTTTTTGAGTGTTCCAGCATAGTGGACATTATTGTTTTATATATTATTTCTTTTCCACTATAATAACAAACATGCTAAGCAGCTCAGTTGGTGGGACGTGATGTTGGCAAGCCTTGGGACCTAGGTTCGATTCCCAGGTCCCCCACTTTATTAAATATTTTATTTTCTAATGTGATTCTGTGTAGCATACGCCCAAAGGCCTACCATACAGCCTGGATTCTCAACTCGCCACGCGCCCAACAAGACCAATCCAATGGTCAGAAGTTGCAGATCACCATGTGCGTCAGTCAACATCTCCACATGTAATATGGAAAAGTCAAACGTGGTCAAGCTTCCATTGGGCCAATTTGCTTCAGCCATACCTCCTCCATTGGGTCAACACCCCCATCTGTTTGCATTTTCTTTCTCACTTTTATTTTCTTTTATTTATTCTTCTTAATTAATTATTTTATTTAATTCATAAATTAATTTTCATAAAATATAAAAAAAAATCAGAAAATCATAAAACAATGAAAAATATGCTTTGTTAATATTAATTAATATTATTTTGTAAATAAATTTAATAATTTACTTAGTTTTAATTCTAGGTTTTAACTTTAACTTATTTTCTTAAATAAATAAAAAAACATAAAAATTAGGATTTCTAGCTTTTTGTTCTTTTTTTCAATAATTAAAATTTCTTCTTATTATTATCAATAATTAATTGTTTTTGCAAATAAATTTATCATTAAATAATTAGGTTAAAACTAGGTATAACTTAAACATTTTTTTTTTATAAATTAAAAATAGTTTAGAATTAGGGTTTTTAATTCCATTAATTTTCTTAATTTCATAAAGTACAAAAATACCAAAAAATAAGCTCTTTCCTTTATTTAACTTAATTAATTTATTAATTGTAATTTAATTTCTTTAAAAGGGTCCAACGCCCTCGCATTCTCGATTTTATTTCTTTTCGCATTTACTTTTAGTTCTTTTTGTGAATATAATGTATTTTCCCCAAAGCCTTGTAATAGATTAATTAGGGTATTTATTTTCCGCATTTTATTTTATTTCAAATCGGGTCTTGGATTAATTTGGCGATGTAGACCCGCGCCTTTGTAATAGCGTAGGACTTTTACCTTCTCGCATCTTTTAACTGTTAATAACTTGCATGAAAGAATGAATGCCAAAAATAAAAACAAAGCGTAGAACACCAATGCATGAACAAGACAAACATAATTGAAAATGACACACAAATCACACACCACCCCTAGGGTACGTCTCATTGTTGCCTTGCCCCTCGAAAAGTGGTCGTCGAGTAGAGGATGTTTTAGTAAGTCCTCATGTCCATGAACATGGCATGAGGGTAGCTTCTAAGGTGTCTTCCTATTGCTCTGGTGACCACAATGTCCCGAACCCTCGAATTGACCCGAACACCTCCAATGGTGGTGCTACCTACCTCTCAATAGTGGGATGGCACTACTTTAAGGACATTTACACAGACGAATTCCTTAGGGTAGGTAGATGACTCGTAGATACTTGCTCTAATTCAAAACAAATCAAAAACTTCTTTTCACACCGACACTTTTCAAAAAGCTTTCAAAATAACTTTTCAAACACTCTTGAGGACTGATACAAGAGTCGAACTGAAATTTTCAAAGAAACTTTTTTTAAACCCACAGTTGAAAAGCAAACAAACATTTTGAAAACACAAATGAGAAAGTATCTAAGAGCCCATGGATAACCATGGATAGAAAGGGTGCTAACACCTTCCCTTTCTATAAATCTACCTCCCAAACCGAGAGCAATCTCAATAAGGAATTTTGCTGTGCTTTTGTCCTTTCCATTTGGAGAAAATAAAAGACGGTGGCGACTCTTGCTTCCGCGACATTTCGCGAACCAGCATTAAACAGTCAGTTCCAGATCCACCGATCACAGAACTGGCGACTCTGCTGGGGAATATCTTTATAAAGTGAGGTGTACCTTAGGATTAGTTCATAAATGTGTTTTCAATTGTTTTGACTTGTTTGCTTTAAAATTGTGGGTTGCATGGGAGTTACATAGATCCTAACCCGGATCTGGGGATACCCTATTAGGTAGCATAAGCTGTGAGGGACATGTCCGGCGTAGACCGACATGGGTGAAACAGTGGCTACGTTGGTGTGGCACCTTGGTCTGTACCGATATCCCTTGTGTTGCAACGAGGAGAATATGGGTCTTCTGAGGAGTCATTAAGCACCAACCATCCTTAGAACCTTAAATGACCCAACTTGGCCAATAGAACAGTAGCAGTATGCTACACCCATTGAGGCTAAACTCTCGTGATGGTTATGGCCGCAAGAAAAGGTTGCGATGCTGGAGTTATGACCGATTGAGGGTAGTCAGTGATATTGGGATCCTCTAGAACCCGGTTACTTCTGATAGGACAGGTCTGAACCAACAAACTGAAAGAGGGTAATACCTAGACCCCATGCTGGCCTAAACTCTAAGGGTTTCTCTTGTGTGACTTGTGTGCCTTCCAACTTGACTATTCGCATGCTTGTTATCTGACACTTGAGTTCCTTGCAGGTTTTGTTTATAGTCCTTAATTGGGACACATAACAGGGTTTACTGAATTTCTTGCAGGTTTTATTTACAGTCCTTAATTGGGACTCATAATAGGGTTACTTACATTAACCCATGCATAGCATAACATCATACCATTGCATGCATCCTGCATGAGGACTAACCCATTTCAAGGATCTCAAGGGCTTGTGATGCAGGTCATGATGAACCAACATGTCTGGCAAGGAGGAAAGGGGATTTATTTTCCTCTAGCCAAGGTTGTCAGGGGCTATGACCCACTCGATATGGTGAGCCTTGACTCTTGAAGAAGGACTCTCAACAACAGGAAGTTCCTTCAATCAAGCTACCGGATCCCAGCTCTAACAAATTTCTTGTTTACCCCGCGAGATTCTTGAAAGCATTGCATGCATATATATACATTATTGCATTACAGGTACCCTTGTTACAGGTCACTTACCTTCTCCGCTGTTTATTTCAGCAATGGCTTGCCAACAAGATAACCAGGACCTCCATGCTCAAGAGACTCGACTCGAGGAAATCCTCCTGAATCTATCCAAGGGGCAGGAAGAGCTGAGAACCCTTCTCATGGGGACCTTGGTCAGGAACAGTGCTGAGGATGATAAGGACGAACGGATGAAACATCTGCAAGCCGAGGTGGATGCAATGAGAGCCCAGATACTGGGGCAGGTGACTATCATTCCAGACTTAGCTCAAAGACAAGATGAGCTCGGGGTTCTCGTCAACCAACTGCTTCAGGGTAACCAACTGGGGCAAACATCTAAGGTTGAAGGGCCAATCATCATTCAACCACCTTTGAGACAAGAGGATAGGAGAGCTCCTCAAATGGCTTCAGTGTCACAAATTCAGCATCAACCTTACCAGCTTCAGCCAGACAAGCCCAGGAGGAAATTCACCCAGCTCAATATGTCGATGTTTCAAGCTCTATAACGCCTGTTGAGATTGAATCTGATCACATTAAAGGCTCATCCCCGGAACCCCAACACAGCAGCTCCTACCTACCATCCCAATAAAAGGTGTGCCTACCACTCTGCCAGTCCAGGACATGATACAAATGAGTGTTGGGCTCTGAAGAACAAGATCCAGGACCTGATTGATGAAGGAGCATTGGAGTTCACACAAGATGGTCAGGTTGAGTTTTTCTACCATCCCTCCAAGGCTCACCATTTGAAGTGACAAGCCCTGAGACTAGAAAACTTTTGTTCATTAGAATGTTCAAGTTGTGTTGTTCTTTGATTGTTTAAACATTTATTCATGTTAAACGTTGTTATTCCATTAATGCATCGCATATGTCTGTTTTGAATCAATATATTCGCATTCGCTATTTTCAAAATTGCTTTCATTTTTTGATGTCAACTCTCAATTAATAATTCTAAGCCTCTTGAGGGAGGATGACGAAAACGATACCACGATCTTTACAGTATGCTTTTGAACAGACCCCGTTGATGAGGTACAGGCATTGTTTCAATTCCTAAACACTAGAGTTATAAGGAAGATAATCCCTCGTCAACTCCGTTGAGCCAAAGAAGTAGGAGTTTTTCTTTTCGAAAATTAAAACCCTTAATCATAACCTGGGGCAGGGTAGTTCTCTCAGTTGATCCAAGTGCATAACAAATGGCACCAAAGAGGTCCTTACAAAAAAAAAGAAAGACAGTGATGGTTCCGAACAATCATAAAGACAGGCAGTCATTACTTCTCAAAATAAAAAAACCCAATAAGTCAAAAAACCTATGAAGGAGACTTACGAAGATGGGGCATCCCGCTGACTGTAATTCCAAAAAAGGAAACAGTTCAGGCAAAAAACATGGATAACAAAATCAAAAAGAAAGAGGTCCTACAAACCCTCGACAAAAAAAGGAAATGACTGCCTAGTCAAAATAAACTATCAATATCCGAACCATCACTGGAGCATCAAAGCAAAGACTCAAACAAGGTCTAACGCACGATCAACTGAGCTTAGGTTTGAAGAACATCACGAAGAATGGGTGGGTACAAATAATTTGAGCCTTTATCCTTTGTTTCTTAAACCGTGAGCCAGGCCACGTTATAACCCTCAAAAGTCCTAGCTGAAGCATGGGTTAGTTCGAAAGCATATTGTACGAAAGGTATCCTGACTCCTTAAGGCTTGTGGTAAAATAACGAGTTGACACCATAATTTACAAAACTTGCTTGCTTTACTAAAACATTTCATTTTCAAAAATTTCAAGACAGACATAAGCTTTGCATTTTTAACATAACTTTGTTTGCATATGACTTTTTGAACAGCAGGGAAATTCGCACGATGAATACCTAGTGAACAAAAGCACTTCCAATCAAGGGGCACGACATGATCATGGTCCATCATCTGGGGCAATCCAATCAAGATTCGGAGAATCTCTCAAAGGCCAAATAGCCTGGGGCAAATCTCTGCCTGAGTCACTTGGGGCATTCCAGCAACGAATCTAGCCTGATGAAACATCTTCTGGGGCATGACAAAACACTTCTAACAGGGGCAACTCCTTACATTCTGAGAGCGTGGATATAGTCAAAAATACTACGCCTAATCAAAGAACCACTAGGTTGACACACCTAGGCAAAAATAAGGGATGAAAAGAAAAAAATCTGTACACCCGGCAAGTCGAAAACCTGAAAAGGCGGCTTGGGCAGAAATGGGTATCTCGGTGGACTGAAAACACGAAAGGGCGGTCCAGGCAAAAATTAGGGATTAAAGCGTACGACTATGTCTCGTCATCTCGTCACTTGCCTACCAGAAGAAGATTGGTCAATCGACAGTCATCAAGGCCTCCACAGGTACCTTCTCCCGCAGAAACTGGGGCAATAAGAGTTGTCTAAGCGATCTAGTCGCTCTGTCCATCAAGGTATCAAGGTAGGTTCAGCTGAAGAACGCAACCAGTATATCTTAACCCCCGGAGAGGGAGCCAGCAAGTCAGTACACTCTCCCCAAGCAAAGCTATTATCAGCCTTAAGGAAGTTGGGTACCCCCGCAGATCTCAACATTCCCCAGCACGATATACATATATTCTTAAACAAGCATCCCTGGCAGTCTTGACCTAAAGATTGTTCCCCGGGGGTATATCAAACATTCAATGGAGTCACTTCCCCAATATAGTTCAAAATTTCCCCAGGAGAGTCCAATCCAGTTTCCCCAGGAAAGTTGGAATCCATCTCCCCAAGCAGTAAGCTTATCCCCAGTAGATTCTGGAAGCTTATCCCCGTAGAACACGAACGCGTCTCCCAGTTTTATTCAAAGGTTGTTTCCCTACTAGGATATAACTGGGTTATCCTCAGCCAATAACCACGGAAAGATCGTCCTCGGCGAAGTCTTCTTATCCCCAGCGAAATTACCATCAACATCCCAGCAAAGTACTTCTCTCCCCACAAAGTACTGGTCCCCAGCAACGTAGCTAGAATAATTTCCTCCCCACAGAGTGCTGGTCGCCAGCAAGGTAGCTAGAATAATTTCCTCCCCGCAGAATAATCCATTCGCCAAGTTTATTCCCCAACGGAGTTATCTTCTCCTTCCGGTATTCTTGCAACTATCATCCCCAGCGGAAACAACAAAGCACTATTCTCCAACATCAGCCCAGGATGTGAATTCCCGGCACCCGTCAAGGATTTACTTTCCTAGACGAAAAACATACATTCACCAACATCACATACATCATGATACATGCATAAACGCATCATACCTTACAATCTCATTTATGTTGAGAACATCATTGCTTGATCCATATCATGCATCGCATATGACTGACCTTTACCTTTTAGGAAAGATCCAGTTAAGTTCTCAGCTATATTTCAAGACTTTAGTCTGGTTCAGTTAAATCGATTATAAGATTTTCCTGATTCTTATCCAGTCAAAGGCCTTCTCTAGTTCAGTCAGATCGACCCAAAGATCTCCCTGATTCTTATCCAGTTGAAGATATTCTAAGACCTTGCCCGGTTCAGTTAAATCGACCCTAAGATTTTCATGATTCTTATCCAGTCAAAGGCCTTCTCTGGTTCAGTCAGATCGACCCTAAGATCTCCCTGATTCTTATCCAGTTGAAGTTATTCCAAGACCTTGCCTGGTTCATTTAAATCGACCCTAAGATTTTCCTGATTCTTACCCAGTCAAAGGCCTTCTCTGGTTCAGTCAGATCGACCCTAAGATCTCCCTGATTCATATCCAGTTGAAGTTATTCCAAGACCTTGCCTGGTTCAGTTAAATCGACCCTAAGATTTTCCTGATTCTTACCCAGTCAAAGGCCTTCTCTGGTTCAGTCAGATCGACCCTAAGATCTACCTGATTCTTATCCAGTTGAAGTTATTCCAAGACCTTGCCCGGTTCAGTTAAATCGACCCTAAGATTTTCCTGATTCTTATCCAGTCAAAGGCCTTCTCTGGTTCAGTCAGATCGACCCTAAGATTTTCCTGATTCTTATCCAATTGAAGTTATTCCAAGACCTTGCCCGGTTCAGTTAAATCGACCCTAAGATTTTCTTGATTCTTCTCCAGTCAAAGGCCTTCTCTGGTTCAGTCATATCGACCCTAAGATTTTCCTGATTCTTATCCAGTTGAAGATTCCAAGACCTTGCCTGGTTCAGTTAAATCGACCCTAAGATTTTTCTGATTCTTATCCAGTCAAAGGCCTTCTCTGGTTCAGTCAGATCGACCCTAAGATCTCCCTGATTCTTATCCAGTTGAAGATATTCCAAGACCTTGTCTGGTTCAGTTAAATCGACCCTAAGATTTTCCTGATTCTTATCCAGTCAAAGGCCTTCTCTGGTTCAGTCAAATCGACCCTAAGATCTCCCTGATTCTTATCCAGTTGAAGATTCCAAGACCTTGTCCGGTTCAGTTAAATCGACCCTAAGATTTTCCTGATTCTTATCCAGTCAAAGGCTTTCTCTGGTTCAGTCAGATCGACCCTAAGATCTCCCTGATTCTTATCTAGTTGAAGATATTCCAAGACCTTGTCCTGTTCAGTTAAATCGACCCTAAGATTTTCCTGATTCTTATCCAGTCAAAGGCCTTCTCTGGTTCAGTCAGATCGACCCTAAGATCTCCCTAATTCTTATCCAGTTGAAGATATTCCAATACCTTGTTCGGTTCAGTTAAATCAACCCTAAGATTTTCCTGATTCTTATCCAGTCAAAGGCCTTCTCCGGTTCAGTCAGATCGACCCTAAGATCTCCCTGATTCTAATCCTAATAGAAGACATCCAAGATTCTCTCAGCGTTCCTGTTGAGGTAGTAATCGCCCAAGATTCTCTCAGCGTTCCTGTTGAGGTAGTAATCGCCCCAAGATTCTCTCAGTGTTCCTGTTGAGGTGGTAATCGCCCATGGTTCTCTCAGCGTTCCTGTTAAGGTAGTAATCGCCCCAGATTCTCTCAGTGTTCCTGTTGAGGTAGTAATCATCCAAGGTTCTCTCACCGTCCCGTTGAGGTAGTAACCATCCCTGATCCATTCATCACCTTTTGAAGCTCCGGATTCAATCCCTGTAACCTGTCAGGGCACATCTACAAAGAGTCTGAAGACCAGCTCCTATAACAGATCAGGTAATCATTCTCTTTTTCAGGTACGCAAGTTCTCGCTAAGGAAACTCTTACGCGATCGACACCCAGATGGCATCTATAAGCCCATCCACTCATCCATCATCTCTTAGCATGGCATCTATAAGCCCATCATCCTATCCATCAATCTCCAAATGGCATCTAGAAGCCCATTCCCACCATCACATTGCTAACATGTGAGCGCAAATTTCTGGGCACTCTAGTGTTCAATCATCTTCCACCCTCGGATTACGAAAGGCACGTCAGCCAATCTACATCCTCAGGTTTAAGAAGATTGAACAGGGGCAACTGTTGTACCCCAAAATTTTCCCTCCCATATTCTTCAAGATTTGCCAAGAGCATGCTTCACAATCTCTCAAGAGTTGCACAGTTCAATGGCCTCCTAACAGTCAAAAATTAGGGTTTTGATTCTAGCAAAGAAGTTGAAGTTTCCAAGGGTCAAATCAAGTCCCACATGCCTACAAACATGGTCAAGCATCCATATGCTAAGTTTCAAGACTCACAGCACAAAATTGCACAGTCAAAAACCCTAATTGCTCAACAGTCAACTGCAGGGGCAAAATGGTCATTTGACAGTCAAAAGTCCAAATTTTTGGTCAACATCTTATTTTGAAGCCACAAACATCATTTGATCAATTCTTGATCATGATTCTCAAGGCATGGCTCAAAAAAGTCTCAAGATGCAAAAGTTTCCATATTTGGACAGTTGGAAAAGTCAACTGTAACTTGACCAAGGCATAACTTCCACATGGTTCATCAGAAAAATTCCATCCAAAGCTCATTTTGAATAGAATGACATTTCCTACAACTCCTCTTCACACTTCAAGTCCAAGAAATGCTCTCACAAAAAGTTATCAATCTCAACATTATAGGTCATTTTCAAAAGTCAACAAAAAGGCACTTTAAGTCAAAGACCATAACTTGAGATTGGTAAATCAAAATGACATGGGACCAAATGCATTGGTTAGAGGACTTCAAGACCTTTCCAAAATGTCCAAGAACATGATTAAAGCTTAAAAATTGAGCAAGATATGCCTTGTGGAAGTTGGGAAATTTTTGGGAATTTTGAAAAGTCAACTTTGCTTCAAATGCCTCAAAATTGTTAATGGGCCACATTTTCTTCCAAAAATCATTATCCAAAGGCTATGCACGACCATTTGACCCAAAGGGGATTTATTTCATCATTTTTTATTATTTATTTGAATTTTTATCACCATTAATTCATTTAATTAAATAAAATATGACAAAAATACTAAACAAATGTTTTGGAATCCTTTTATGCAGCATATGCCCTCATTATTCACTCAAGATCTCATGCACATCAAAAAAGGAAAGATTTTGTGCAAATTGGCATGTTCTTCATGAGGAAAAGATTGAAAAAAGATACCATGAGAATCAAATCTCAAAAACATCAATGCAAAGATTAATGGACTTGAATTCTTACCCTAATTCGTTCCATATAAATACTCAAACACAACCCTAATGCTAGAGACCTGAAAGCTGCGCTCAGAAAAGAATACACACTTTGCATTTTTTGTCAAAATTTTCAAAACTGATTTCACACATAGAGCGTGATTCAAAGCTTATAACCAATTCTAAAAGCTTTCTGAGGCCTCCCTGAACGTCACTCAATCTTTTTCCAGTCCTCACGCATAAAGAAGTGGTAGAACAAAGTCCAATTTTCTCAAATATTTCTCATATTCGTGTTTTGATTTATACGCATCATCCTTGCATTTTTCTTGTTGATTTGTACTAATTCAATCATTCTAAAGCTAACAGCATCATTTAATTAAGTTTTTATGCCCTATACACGAATCCACCATGGGAGCTCGTTAGGGTTGCAGAGATGTGAAATTGGGGTTTCTTGCATAAGGAAAAATTAGGCAGCAGGACCAGGACCATTGAACTCAGTGCGTTTGGACGATTCAGAACCACTAGTCGCGCTCTTTTTATATTTACGTATGGCGTAATCACTATTTTCATGTTCTTCATTTAGTGGGGGTTTAAAACCCCCGCTATCCATTCTGTATTTTTCAGGCAAAAAGCAAGGAAGCAAGGAAGAAGATGGACGTGGCTTTACCTGAGTGGTCCATTTAAACGTTGGCGCGTTTTTGAGTGTTCTAGCATAGTGGACATTATTGTTTTATATATTATTTCTTTTCCACTATAATAACAAACATGCTAAGCAGCTCAGTTGGTGGGACATGATGTTGGCAAGCCTTGGGACCTGGGTTCGATTCCCAGGTCCTCCACTTTATTCAATATTTTCTTTTCTAATGTGATTCTGTGTAGCATACGCCCAAAGGCCTACCATACAGCCTGGATTCTCAACTCGCCACACGCCCAACAAGACCAATCCAATGGTCAGAAGTTGCAGATCACCATGTGCGTCAGTCAACATATCCACATGCAATCTGGAAAAGTCAAACGTGGTCAAGCTTCCATTGGGCCAATTTGCTTCAGCCATACCTCCTCCATTGGGTCAACACCCCCATCTGTTTGCATTTTCTTTCTCACTTTTATTTTCTTTTATTTATTCTTCTTAATTAATTATTTTATTTAATTCATAAATTAATTTTCATAAAATATAAAAAAAATCAGAAAATCATAAAACAATGAAAAATATGCTTTGTTAATATTAATTAATATTATTTTGTAAATAAATTTAATAATTTACTTAGTTTTAATTCTAGGTTTTAACTTTAACTTATTTTCTTAAATAAATAAAAAAACATAAAAATTAGGGTTTCTAGCTTTTTGTTCTTTTTTTCAATAATTAAAATTTCTTCTTATTATTATTATCAATAATTAATTGTTTTTGCAAATAAATTTATCATTAAATAATTAGGTTAAAACTAGGTATAACTTAAACATTTTTTTTTATAAATTAAAAATAGTTTAGAATTAGGGTTTTTAATTCCATTAATTTTCTTAATTTCATAAAGTACAAAAATACCAAAAAATAAGCTCTTTCCTTTATTTAACTTAATTAATTTATTAATTGTAATTTAATTTCTTTAAAAGGGTCCAACGCCCTCGCATTCTCGATTTTATTTCTTTTCGCATTTACTTTTAGTTCTTTTTGTGAATATAATGTATTTGCCCCAAAGCCTTGTAATAGATTAATTAGGGTATTTATTTTCCGCATTTTATTTTATTTCAAATCGGGTCTTGGATTAATTTGGCAATGTAGACCCGCGCCTTTGTAATAGCGTAGGACTTTTACCTTCTCGCATCTTTTAACTGTTAATAACTTGCATGAAAGAATGAATGCCAAAAATAAAACAAAGCGTAGAACACCAATGCATGAATAAGACAAACATAATTGAAAATGACACACAAATCACACACCACCCCTAGGGTACGTCTCACTGTTGCCTTGCCCCTCGAAAAGTGGTCGTCGAGTAGAGGATGATTTAGTAAGTCCTCATGTCCATGAACATGGCATGAGGGTAGCTTCTAAGGTGTCTTCCTATTGCTCTGGTGACCACAATGTCCCGAACCCTCGAATTGACCCGAACACCTCCAATGGTGGTGCTACCTACCTCTCAATGGTGGGATGGCACTACTTTAAGGACATTTACACAGACGAATTCCTTAGGGTAGGTAGATGACTCGTAGATACTTGCTCTAATTCAAAACAAATCAAAAACTTCTTTTCACACCGACACTTTTCAAAAAGCTTTCAAAACAACTTTTCAAACACTCTTGAGGACTGATACAAGAGTCGAACTGAAATTTTCAAAGAAACTTTTTTTAAACCCACAGTTGAAAAGCAAACAAACATTTTGAAAACACAAATGAGCAAGTATCTAAGAGCCCATGGATAACCATGGATAGAAAGGGTGCTAACACCTTCCCTTTCTATAAATCTACCTCCCGAACCGAGAGCAATCTCAATAAGGAATTTTTCTGTGCTTTTGTCCTTTCCATTTGGAGAAAATAAAAGACGGTGGTGACTCTTGCTTCCGCGACATTTCGCGAACCAGCGTTAAACAATCAGTTCCAGATCCACCGATCACAGAACTGGCGACTCTGCTGGGGAATATCTTTATAAAGTGAGGTGTATCTTAGGATTAGTTCATAACTATGTTTTCAATTGTTTTGACTTGTTTGCTTTAAAATTGTGGGTTGCATGGGAGTTACATAGATCCTAACCCGGATCTGGGGATACCCTATTAGGTAGCATAAGCTGTGAGGGACCTGTCCGACATAGACCGACATGGGTGAAACAGTGGCTACGTTGGTGTGGCACCTTGGTCTGTACCGATATCCCTTGTGTTGCAACGAGGAGAATATGTGTCTTCTGAGGAGTCATTAAGCACCAACCGTCCTTAGAACCTTAAATGACCCAACTTGGCCAATAGAACAGTAGCAGTATGCTACGCCCATTGAGGCTAAACTCTCGTGATGGTTCTGGCCGCAAGAAAAGGTTGCGATGCTGGAGTTATGACCGATTGAGGGTAGTCAGTGATATTGGGATCCTCTAGAACCCGGTTACTTCTGATAGGACAGGTCTGAACCAACAAACTGAAAGAGGGTAATACCTAGACCCCATGCTGGCCTAAACTCTAAGGGTTTCTCTTGTGTGACTTGTGTGCCTTCCAACTTGACTATTCGCATGCTTGTTATCTGACACTTGAGTTCCTTGCAGGTTTTGTTTATAGTCCTTAATTGGGACTCATAACATGGTTTACTGAATTTCTTGCAGGTTTTATTTACAGTCCTTAATTGGGACTCATAATAGGGTTACTTACATTACCCCATGCATAACATAACATCATACCATTGCATGCATCCTGCATGAGGACTAACCCATTTCAAGGATCTCAAGGGCTTGTGATGCAGGTCATGATGAACCAACATGTCTGGCAAGGAGGAAAGAGGATTTATTTTCCTCTAGCCAAGGTTGTTAGGGGCTATGACCCACTCGATATGGTGAGCCTTGACTCTTGAAGAAGGACTCTCAACAACAGGAAGTTCCTTCAATCAAGCTACCGGATCCCAGCTCTAACAAATTTCTTGTTTACCCCGCGAGATTCTTGAAAGCATTGCATGCATATATATACATTATTGCATTACAGGTACCCTTGTTACAGGTCACTTACCTTCTCCGCTGTTTATTTCAGCAATGGCTTGCCAACAAGATAACCAGGACCTTCATGCTCAAGAGACTCGACTCGAGGAAATCCTCCTGAATCTATCCAAGGGGCAGGAAGAGCTGAGAACCCTTCTCATAGGGACCTTGGTCAGGAACAGTGCTGAGGATGATAAGGACGAACGGCTGAAACATCTGCAAGCCGAGGTGGTTGCAATGAGAGCCCAGATACTGGGGCAGGTGACTATCATTCAAGACTTAGCTCAAAGACAAGATGAGCTCGGGGTTCTCGTCAACCAACTGCTTCAGGGTAACCAACTGGGGCAAACATCTAAGATTGAAGGGCCAGTCATCATTCAACCACCTTTGAGACAAGAGGATAGGAGAGCTCCTTAAATGGCTTCAGTGTCACAAATTCAGCATCAACCTCACCAGCTTCAGCCAGACAAGCCCAGGAGGCAATTCACCCAGCTCAATATGTCGCTGTTTCAAGCTCTACAACGCCTGTTGAGATTGAATCTGATCACATTAAAGGCTCATCCCCGGAACCCCAACACAGCAGCTCCTACCTACCATCCCAATAAAAGGTGTGCCTACCACTCTGCCAGTCCAGGACATGATACAAATGAGTGTTGGGCTCTGAAGAACAAGATCCAGGACCTGATTGATGAAGGAGCATTGGAGTTCACACAAGATGGTCAGGCTGAGTTTTTCTACCATCCCTCCAAGGCTCACCATTTGAAGTGACAAGCCCTGAGACTAGAAAACTTTTGTTCATTCGAATGTTCAAGTTGTGTTGTTCTTTGATTGTTTAAACATTTATTCATGTTAAACGTTGTTATTCCATTAATGCATCGCATATGTCTGTTTTGAATCAATATATTCGCATTCGCTATTTCAAAATTGCTTTCATTTTTTGATGTCAACTCCCAATTAATAATTCTAAGCCTCTTGAGGGAGGATGACGAAAACGATACCACGATCTTTATAGTATGCTTTTGAACAGACCCCGCTGATGAGGTACATGCATTGTTTCAATTCATAAACACTGGAGTTATAAGGAAGATAATCCCTCGTCAACCCCTTTGAGCCAAAGAAGTAGGAGTTTTTCTTTTCGAAAATTAAAACCCTTAATCATAACCTGGGGCAGGGTAGTTCTTTTAGTTGATCCAAGTGCATAACAAATTGCACCAAAGAGGTCCTTACAAAAAAAAAAGACAGTGATGGTTCCGAACAATCATAAAGACAGGCAGTCATTACTTCTCAAAATAAAAAAAAACCCAATAAGTCAAAAAACTTATGAAGGAGACTTACGAAGCTGGGGCATCCCGCTGACTGTAATTCCAAAAAAGGAAACAGTTCAGGCAAAAAACAGGGATAACAAAATCAAAAAGAAAGAGGTCCTACAAACCCTCGACAAAAAAAGGAAATGACTGCCTAGTCAAAATAAACTGTCAATATCCGAACCATCACTGGAGCATCAAAGCAAAGACTCAAACAAGGTCTAACGCACGATCAACTGAGCTTAGGTTTGAAGAACATCACGAAGAATGGGTGGGTACAAATAATTTGAGCCTTTATCCTTTGTTTCTTAAACCGTGAGCCAGGCCACGTTATAACCCTCAAAAGTCCTAGCTGAAGCATGGGTTAGTTCGAAAGCATACTGTACGAAAGGTATCCTGACTCCTTAAGGCTTGTGGTAAAATAACGAGTTGACACCACAATTTACAAAACTTGCTTGCTTTACTAAAAAATTTCATTTTCAAAAATTTCAAGACAGACATAAGCTTTGCATTTTTAACATAACTTTGTTTGCATATGACTTTTTGAACAGCAGGGAAATTCGCACGATGAATACCTAGTGAACAAAAGCACTTCCAATCAAGGGGCACGACATGATCATGGTCCATCATCTGGGGCAATCCAATCAAGATTCGGAGAATCTCTCAAAGGCCAAATAGCCTGGGGCAAATCTCTGCCTGAGTCACTTGGGGCATTCCAGCAACGAATCTGGCCTGATGAAACATCTTCTGGGGCATGACAAAACACTTCTAACAGGGGCAACTCCCTACATTCCGAGAGCGTGGATATAGTAAAAAATACTACGCCTAATCAAAACCCGCTAGGTTGACACACCTAGGCAAAAATAAGGGATGAAAAGAAAAAAATCTGTACACCCGGCAAGTCGAAAACCTGAAAAGGCGGCTTGGGCAGAAATGGGTATCCTGGTGGACTGAAAACCCGAAAGGGCGGTCCAGGAAAAAATTAGGGATTAAAGCGTACGACTATGTCTCGTCATCTCGTCACTTTCCTACCAGAAGAAGATTGGTCAATCGACAGTCATCAAGGCCTCCACAGGTACCTTCTCCCGCAGAAACTGGGGCAATAAGAGTTGTCTAAGCGATCTAGTCGCTCTGTCCATCAAGGTATCAAGGTAGGTTCAGCTGAAGAACACAACCAGTATATCTTAACCCCCCAGAGAGTGAGCCAACAAGTCAGTACACTCTCCTCAAGCAAAGCTATTATCAGCCTTAAGGAAGTTGGGTACCCCCGCAGATCTCAACATTCCCCAGCACGATATACAGATATTCTTAAACAAGCATCCCCGGCAGTCTTGACCTAAAGATTGTTCCCCGGCGGTATATCAAACATTAAATGGAGTCACTTCCCCAATATAGTTTAAAATTTCCCCAGGAGAGTCCAATCCAGTTTCCCCAGGAAAGTTGGAATCCATCTCCCCAAGCAGTAAGCTTATCCCCAGTAGATTCTGGAAGCTTATCCCCGTAGAACACGAACGCGTCTCCCGGTTTTATTCAAAGGTTGTTTCCCTACTAGGATATAACTGGGTTATCCTCAGCCAATAACCACGGAAAGATCGTCCTCGGCGAAGTCTTCTTATCCCCATCGAAGTTACCATCAACATCCCAGCAAAGTACTTCTCTCCCCACAAAGTACTAGTCCCCAGCAACGTAGCTAGAATAATTTCCTCCCCACAGAGTGCTGGTCCCCAGCAAGGTAGCTAGAATAATTTCCTCCCCGCAGAGTAATCCATTCGCCAAGTTTATTCCCCAACGGAGTTATCTTCTCCTACCGGTATTCTTGCAACTATCATCCCCAGCGGAAACAACAAAGCACTATTCTCCAACATCAGCCCAGGATGTGACTTCCCGGCACCCGTCAAGGATTTACTTTCCTAGACGAAAAACATACATTCACCAACATCACATACATCATGATACATGCATAAACGCATCATACCTTACAATCTCATTTATGTTGAGAACATCATTGCTTGATCCATATCATGCATCGCATATGACTGACCTTTACCTTTCAGGAAAGATCCAGTTAAGTTCTCAGCTATATTTCAAGACTTTAGTCTGGTTCAGTTAAATCGATTCTAAGATTTTCCTGATTCTTATCCAGTCAAAGGCCTTCTCTGGTTCAGTCAGATCGACCCTAAGATCTCCCTGATTCTTATCCAGTTGAAGATATTCCAAGACCTTGCCCAGTTCAGTTAAATCGACCCTAAGATTTTCCTGATTCTTATCCAGTCAAAGGCCTTCTCTGGTTCAGTCAGATCGACCCTAAGATCTCCCTGATTCTTATCCAGTTGAAGTTATTCCATGACCTTGCCTGGTTCAGTTAAATCGACCCTAAGATTTTCCTGATTCTTACCCAGTCAAAGGCCTTCTCTGGTTCAGTCAGATCGACCCTAAGATCTCCCTGATTCTTATCCAGTTGAAGTTATTCCAAGACCTTGCCTGGTTTAGTTAAATCGACCCTAAGATTTTCCTGATTCTTACCCAGTCAAAGGCCTTCTCTGGTTCAGTCAGATCGACCCTAAGATCTACCTGATTCTTATCCAGTTGAAGTTATTCCAAGACCTTGCCCGGTTCAGTTAAATCGACCCTAAGATTTTCCTGATTCTTATCCAGTCAAAGGCCTTCTCTGGTTCAGTCAGATCGACCCTAAGATTTTCCTGATTCTTATCCAGTTGAAGTTATTCCAAGACCTTGCCCGGTTCAGTTAAATCGACCCTAAGATTTTCCTGATTCTTATCCAGTCAAAGGCCTTCTCTGGTTCAGTCAGATCGACCCTAAGATTTTCCTGATTCTTATCCAGTTGAAGATTCCAAGACCTTGCCCGGTTCAGTTAAATCGACCCTAAGATTTTTCTGATTCTTATCCAGTCAAAGGCCTTCTCTAGTTCAGTCAGATCGACCCTAAGATCTCCCTGATTCTTATCCAGTTGAAGATATTCCAAGACCTTGTCCGGTTCAGTTAAATCGACCCTAAGATTTTCCTGATTCTTATCCAGTCAAAGGCCTTCTCTGGTTCAGTCAGATCGACCCTAAGATCTCCCTGATTCTTATCCAGTTGAAGATTCCAAGACCTTGTCCGGTTCAGTTAAATCGACCCTAAGATTTTCCTGATTCTTATCCAGTCAAAGGCCTTCTCTGGTTCAGTCAGATCGACCCTAAGATCTCCCTGATTCTTATCCAGTTGAAGATATTCCAAGACCTTGTCCGGTTCAGTTAAATCGACCCTAAGATTTTCCCGATTCTTATCCAGTCAAAGGCCTTCTCTGGTTCAGTCAGATCGACCCTAAGATCTCCCTGATTCTTATCCAGTTGAAGATTCCAAGACCTTGTCCGGTTCAGTTAAATCGACCCTAAGATTTTCCTGATTCTTATCCAGTCAAAGGCCTTCTCTGGTTCAGTCAGATCGACCCTAAGATCTCCCTGATTCTTATCCAGTTGAAGATATTCCAAGACCTTGTCCGGTTCAGTTAAATCGACCCTAAGATTTTCCTGATTCTTATCCAGTCAAAGGCCTTCTCTGGTTCAGTCAGATCGACCCTAAGATCTCCCTGATTCTTATCCAGTTGAAGATATTCCAAGACCTTGTCCGGTTCAGTTAAATCGACCCTAAGATTTTCCTGATTCTTATCCAGTCAAAGGCCTTCTCCGGTTCAGTCATATCGACCCTAAGATCTCCCTGATTCTTATCCCAGTAGAAGACATCCAAGATTCTCTCAGCGTTCCTATTGAGGTAGTAATCGCCCAAGATTCTCTCAGTGTTCCTGTTGAGGTAGTAATCGCCCCAAGGTTCTCTCAGTGTTCCTGTTGAGGTGGTAATCGCCCAAGGTTCTCTCAGTGTTCCTGTTGAGGTAGTAATCGCCCCCAGATTCTCTCAGCGTTCCTGTTGAGGTAGTAATCATCCCAGGTTCTCTCACCGTCCCGTTGAGGTAGTAATCATCCCTGATCCATTCATCACCTTTTGAAGCTCCGGATTCAATCCCTGTAACCTGTCAGGGCACATCTACAAAGAGTCTGAAGACCAGCTCCTGTAACAGATCAGGTAATCATTCTCTTTTTCAGGTACGCAAGTTCTCGCTAAGGAAACTCTTACGCGATCGACACCCAGATGGCATCTATAAGCCCATCCACTCATCCATCATCTCTTAGCATGGCATCTATAAGCCCATCATCCTATCCATCAATCTCCAAATGGCATCTATAAGCCCATTCCCACCATCACACTGCTAACATGTGAGCGCAAATTTCTGGGCACTCTAGTGTTCAATCATCTTCCACCCTCGGATTACGAAAAGCACGTCAGCCAATCTACATCCTCAGGTTTAAGAAGATTGAACAGGGGCAACTGTTGTACCCCAAAATTTGCCCTCCCATATTCTTCAAGATTTGCCAAGAGCATGCTTCACAATCTCTCAAGAGTTGCACAGTTCAATGGCCTCCTAACAGTCAAAAATTAGGGTTTTGATTCTAGCAAAGAAGTTGAAGTTTCCAAGGGTCCAATCAAGTCCCACATGCCTACAAACATGGTCAAGCATCCATATGCTAAGTTTCAAGACTCACAGCACAAAATTGCACAGTCAAAAACCCTAATTGCTCAACAGTCAACTGTAGGGGCAAAATGGTCATTTGACAGTCAAAAATCCAAATTTTTGGTCAACATCTTATTTTGAAGCCACAAACATCATTTGATCAATTCTTGATCATGATTCTCAAGGCATGGCTCAAAAAAAGTCTCAAGATGCAAAAGTTTCCATATTTGGACAGTTGGAAAAGTCAACTGTAACTTGACCAAGGCATAACTTCCACATGGTTCATCAGAAAAATTCCATCCAAAGCTCATTTTTAATAGAATGACATTTCCTACAACTCCTCTTCACACGTCAAGTCCAATAAATGCTCTCACAAAAAGTTATCAATCTCAACATTATAGGTCAATTTCAAAAGTCAACAAAAAGGCACTTTAAGTCAAAGACCATAACTTGAGATTGGTAAATCAAAATGACATGGGACCAAAGGCATTGGTTATAGGACTTCAAGACCTTTCCAAAATATCCAAGAACATGATCAAAGCTTAAAAATTGAGCAAGATATGCCTTGTGGAAGTTGGGAAATTTTTGGGAATTTTGAAAAGTCAACTTTGCTTCAAATGCCTCAAAATTGCTAATGGGCCACATTTTCTTCCAAAAATCATTATCCAAAGGCTATGCACGACCATTTGACCCAAAGGGGATTTATTTCATCATTTTTTATTATTTATTTGAATTTTTATCACCATTAATTCATTTAATTAAATAAAATATGACAAAAATACTAAACAAATGTTTTTGAATCCTTTTATGCAGCATATGCCCTCATTATTCACTCAAGATCTCGTGCACATCAAAAAAGGAAAGATTTTGTTCAAATTGGCATGTTCTTCATGAGGAAAAGATTGAAAAAAGATACCATGAGAATCAAATCTCAAAAACATCAATGCAAAGATTAATGGACTTGAATTCTTACCCTAATTCGTTCCATATACATACTCAAACACAACCCTAATGCTAGAGACCTGAAAGCTGCGCTCAGAAAAGAATACACACTTTGCATTTTTTGTCAAAATTTTCAAAACTGATTTCACACATAGAGCGTGATTCAAAGCTTATAACCAATTCTAAAAGCTTTCTGAGGCCTCCCTGAACATCACTCAATCTTTTTCCAGTCCTCACGCATAAAGAAGTGGTAGAACAAAGTCCAATTTTCTCAAATATTTCTCATATTCGTGTTTTGATTTATACGCATCATCCTTGCATTTTTCTTGTTGATTTGTACTAATTCAATCATTCTAAAGCTAACAACATCATTTAATTGAGTTTTTGTGCCCTATACACGAATCCACCATGGGAACTCGTTAGGGTTGCAGAGATGTGAAATTGGGGTTTCTTGCATAAGGAAAAATTAGGCAGCAGGACCAGGACCATTGAACTCAGTGCGTTTGGACGATTCAGAACCACTAGTCGCGCTCTTTTTATATTTACGTATGGCCTAATCTCTATTTTCATGTTCTTCATTTAGTGGAGGTTTAAAACCCCCGCTATCCATTCTGTATTTTTCAGGCAAAAAGCAAGGAAGCAAGGAAGAAGATGGACGTGGCTTTACCTGAGTGGTCCATTTAAACGTTGGCGCGTTTTTGAGTGTTCCAGCATAGTGGACATTATTGTTTTATATATTATTTCTTTTCCACTATAATAACAAACATGCTAAGCAGCTCAGTTGGTGGGACGTGATGTTGGCAAGCCTTGGGACCTGGGTTCGATTCCCAGGTCCCCCACTTTATTCAATATTTTCTTTTCTAACGTGATTCTGTGTAGCATACGCCCAAAGGCCTACCATACAGCCTGGATTCTCAACTCGCCACGCGCCCAACAAGACTAATCCAATGGTCAGAAGTTGCAGATCACCATGTGCGTCAGTCAACATCTCCACATGCAATCTGGAAAAGTCAAATGTGGCAAGCTTCCATTGGGCCAATTTGCTTCAGCCATACCTCCTCCATTGGGTCAACACCCCCATCTGTTTGCATTTTCTTTCTCACTTTTATTTTCTTTTATTTATTCTTCTTAATTAATTATTTTATTTAATTCATAAATTAATTTTCATAAAATATAAAAAAAATCAGAAAATCATAAAACAATGAAAAATATGCTTTGTTAATATTAATTAATATTATTTTGTAAATAAATTTAATAATTTACTTAGTTTTAATTCTAGGTTTTAACTTTAACTTATTTTCTTAAATAAATAAAAAAACATAAAAATTAGGGTTTCTAGCTTTTTCTTCTTTTTTTCAATAATTAAAATTTCTTCTTATTATTATCAATAATTAATTGTTTTTGCAAATAAATTTATCATTAAATAATTAGGTTAAAACTAGGTATAACTTAAACATTTTTTTTATAAATTAAAAATAGTTTAGAATTAGGGTTTTTAATTCCATTAATTTTCTTAATTTCATAAAGTACAAAAATACCAAAAAATAAGCTCTTTCCTTTATTTAACTTAATTAATTTATTAATTGTAATTTAATTTCTTTAAAAGGGTCCAACGCCCTCGCATTCTCGATTTTATTTCTTTTCGCATTTACTTTTAGTTCTTTTTGTGAATATAATGTATTTGCCCCAAAGCCTTGTAATAGATTAATTAGGGTATTTATTTTCCGCATTTTATTTTATTTCAAATCGGGTCTTGGATTAATTTGGCGATGTAGACCCGCACCTTTGTAATAGCGTAGGACTTTTACCTTCTCGCATCTTTTAACTGTTAATAACTTGCATGAAAGAATGAATGCCAAAAATAAAAACAAAGCGTAGAACACCAATGCATGAACAAGATAAACATAATTGAAAATGACACACAAATCACACACCACCCCTAGGGTACGTCTCACTGTTGCCTTGCCCCTCGAAAAGTGGTCGTCGAGTAGAGGATGTTTTAGTAAGTCCTCATGTCCATGAACATGGCATGAGGGTAGCTTCTAAGGTGTCTTCCTATTGCTTTGGTGACCACAATGTCCCGAACCCTCTAATTGACCCGAACACCTCCAATGGTGGTGCTACCTACCTCTCAATGGTGGGATGGCACTACTTTAAGGACATTTACACAGACGAATTCCTTAGGGTAGGTAGATGACTCGTAGATACTTGCTCTAATTCAAAACAAATCAAAAACTTATTTTCACACCGACACTTTTTAAAAAGCTTTCAAAACAACTTTTCAAACACTCTTGAGGACTGATACAAGAGTCGAACTGAAATTTTCAAAGAAACTTTTTTTAAACCCACAGTTGAAAAGCAAACAAACATTTTGAAAACACAAATGAGCAAGTATCTAAGAGCCCATGGATAACCATGGATAGAAAGGGTGCTAACACCTTCCCTTTCTATAAATCTACCTCCCGAACCGAGAGCAATCTCAATAAGGAATTTTTCTGTGCTTTTGTCCTTTCCATTTGGAGAAAATAAAAGACGGTGGCGACTCTTGCTTCCGCGACATTTCGCGAACCAGCGTTAAACAGTCAGTTCCAGATCCACCGATCACACATGGACTGTAACAAAACTTGCTACTTAAGAGCCTCTTCCGTACTCACGGGTTCAGAGTCTACTAACATTGCACACTGAATAACTTCTCCTTCAGAGTCTACTTCAATGTCTTGCAACATGTCAAACTCTACAAATCATCTTGGGATACTTCTGACTCTTTGTTGCCTCTGAACTGGACCTTCAGAACCTTGGACACTAGAACTTTCCCCTTCATAAGTGCTTGCTTCAGAAATTTTATTTTCTCCAGAACCTTGACTGTCTCCAGAGTCTGGATCACCAACGGAGTCAGAGTTAGAATCATCTTCTCCTTATGTATCTTCTTCAGAGTCAAAGTCTTTACCAGCTTCAGAAATATGTGTTTATGACTTTTCTTTAGGAGTTCTCTCATCAGATTCAAGACAAGACCTTTCCCAATTCCAAACTTCTGATTCTTTTACAATGACATCTTTGCTGAACTCAACTTTGTTAGTTTCTAGACAATAAAGTTTGTACGAACCTGTATTGTGGTACCCCACCAGTAACATTACTTTACTTCTATCATCCAACTTCTGTCTTCTGACTTCTGGAACATGTTTGTAACATACAGAACCAAACACCTTCAGATGACTAACACTTTGCTTATCTTCAGTCTACTTCTGAATAGGAACTATTTCCTTCAATTTCTTCGTTGGACATCTGTTGAGTACATAACATGCAGTGGCAACATCTTCTCCCCAGAGTATGAGGAAGCTTCTTCTCTTTCAGCATGCTTCTCACCATATCAAGCAAAGTATGGTTTCTTCTTTCAGCACGACCATTGTGTTGAGGATTATAGGGAGAAGTAACCTCATGCTCAATTTTATTCTCCTCACAGAACTTTCTGAATTCTGTGGAGTTATATTCACCACCACCATCAGTTCTAAGAATCTTCAAAGTCTGGCCACTCTGATTCTCAGCCTTCAATCTGAACTTCTTGAATTCAGCAAACACCCCGTGTTTGAACTTTATGAGAGATACCCATGTCATTCTGGTGAACTCATCAACTAATGAAACAAAGTATTTATTCCCTCCGATTGATGCTACTGGAAATGGACCACACACATCAGAATGCACTACTCCCAAGGAATGCTTTGCTCTTGGAGCTACTTCTGATGCAAATGGCAATCTTGGTTGCTTCCCTTCCATGCACACCTTACATAACTTTTCAGGCTTCTTTATTGTAGGAATTCTATGTACCAGATTCTTTGATTTCAAATGCCCTAAACTTCTGAAATTCAGATGATCAAATCTTTTGTGCCACAACTCACTCTCCTTGACAACACTTATTGCACTAAGACATTCAGAGTCCGCAGTTCTAATATTCACCTTGAATGTTCTGTTCCTTCCCTGTTATGACTCTATAATCAACTTCTGATTACAGTCATACAGCTTCAGAAGATCTTCCTTCATGGTAATCGAAAAAGCTTTCTCAACCAGTTGTCCCATACTCATCAGATTGCTTTTCATTCTAGGTACATACCATACATTCTGGATCACTGCTGCTTTCCCATTGTTTAGAATGATTCTGACATTTCCCATACCTTCTGCATTGAGGTATTTATCATCAGCACATCTGATCTTTGTACTCTTCCCAGAGTCAAAATCAACAAACCATTTCTTGTTTCCAGTAAGAATGTTTGAACACCCTATGTCCATATACCACCATTTTGATGAATTCATATCATCAGATTCAGAAGCCAACAATAGCACATGTTCATCATCAGACTCTCCTCTGGTTATATTTGCTTCTTCTGACTTCCTTTATTTTTTTGACCAGCAGTCTTTGGCATAATGACCAAATTTCTTGAAACAGTAACACTGAACATTCTTCTTATCAGGCTTCTCCTTTCCCTTCTGGACATTCTTATGCCTATCATATTTTGAAGCTTCTGACCTTTGACCACCATTATTTTTCTTCCTATCTTTTGACCAAGTATGCTTCTGATACTTCTTACCAGAAGTTACTTTCAGATCCTGCTGCTCTACTTCCCTCTCAGAAGTTCTCGTAGTCATACGCAACTCATGCGCCTCTAGACTACTTTGCAGCTCTTCACCTCTCACAGTGCTCAGATCTTTGGAATGTTCAATTGCTACCACAATGTAATCAAACTGAGAAGTTAAATATCTCAAGATCTTCTCAATGATTATTTGTTCAGAAAGAGTTTCTCCACAAGATTTCATCTTATTAGTAATCAGAATCACTCTAGAGATGTACTCAGAAACCTTCTCGTTGTCCTTCATGTTGAGATTCTCATATTGCTTTCTGAGAGACTCAAGCTTCATCTTCTTCACTAGTGCGTCACCACTGTAACATCTGACCAGTGTGTCCCACACAGCCTTTGTTGTTTAAGAATCAACAATCTTCTCAAACACGTCCGCATCCATACATTGATGGATGTAGAAGAACGTCTTCTAATCTTTCTTCCTTAGCGCCCTATGTGTTATCTTTTGTGCCTCTGTTGCGTCTGCTTCTAACAGATCATAGTCATCGGTGACAAGATCTAACGCATCTTGAGAACCAAACAACATGCGCATTTGGATCTTCCAACAATTCCAGTTTTTGCCATCAAATACTGGAAGTTTGGAATGGATATCGCCGCCGTTTCCGTTCATCTTCTACCTTGTGCAATTTTACGCAGAAACTCAATAAAGCAGTGTTTCCCAAATCGCCAGAATCAGAAACAATGATTATCAATCACACAACATCTTACTGTTCTCTCATGTTTCCCGTGTTTCCCCGTGGATTTCTAACCGGAGATCTGATACCAATTGTTGGTGCACAAAGAAGAGATGAAAGGAAAAAAGAATATATTAAATGACGGTTACAAATAAGGAATAATGATTTACAATGAATTACATTGAGCTACCTCACTAGGCTATTTATACACAAAATAAAATCCTAAATATCCTCTAACAAAGATATAAAAATATATAATAATATCCTTTAAAAATATATTCCTAAAATATAGATTAATATCCAAAATATATTCCTAAAATATAGATTAAATCTAACAGAAGAGGATGAATAAGTTTACAATAGAAATGACATTTGTGTTATTAATTAGATTAGTTGTATCAAATGTAATGAATTAGTTGATTAGTTTAAGTTGGTTTGGTTGATTAAGTTAAGTTGTCACAAAAGTGTGACCTGCAATGTAATGTTACACAATTCAGTTTAGTTGTTGATGTAATCAAAGTTAGGTTATTGTTGTTGAATGAAATGTTATTGTTGAATGAAATGTTAGTGTTGAATGTAATGTTGTTGTTGAAGGCTACAAATAACAATTTTTGTAACATTACATTATTAAATAATAGGCTTGTAGTAATAATTTTAGAGCTTAACGCAAATGACAGGCCTATTGTAACAGGTTTTGTAACATTGAACTATTGATGTTGAAATGAACTAAATGACAGACATGTAGTAACAAATTGACACTTTAACACAAATGGCAAACCTATTGTAACATAACATTATTGATGTTGAAATGAACATGCATGTGGAAACAATTTTGCATATTAACAATTCATATCAGACCTCTAGTAATAATTCATATCAGACATGTAGTAACAATTCATATAAGAACTGTAGTAATAATTCATATCATACATGTATTAACATAGTTTACATTGCATCAAAATATTGAAATTCCATAAACCTTGTTCATATCATACCTTATTCATTACACCAAAATATTAAAAAAAATACATAAACCTAGTTCATATAAAACCTTGTTCATGACACCAAAGAATAAAATATTACATCAACCATGTTCATGACACCAAAATACAAAGATATTTCATAAATACAAACACACAACGTAAATGTTATTATTGAGTAGATTGTGGTGCTTGTGAACATGATCTGATTTCTTGAGTAGGTTGTGTTGAATTTGTTAACTTGTTCTTTCTCCCTTCTTCATTCCATTTATAGTTTTTGAATTCTTGGTATTATTGTCACCCTTTGGTGTAACACCCTAAAAATCTAGATTAGTTATTTAATTGATTTAGTGTAAATATTGGTGATTATTGGTGAGTATATAAATTATTGTGATTTATGTGATGCATTGTGGTGTGTTGGTGATACTGTATTATGGGATAGTAGCGGAATAAGATAAATATAAGGATTATTTATAATACAGATAATTAGTTTATAATTATTTAGAATTTAAATAATTAGTTGGGAGTAATTAGATTTATTAATAATAAGTGGAATTATTATTTATATTTAAATAAGGGAATAATAGTGTAGAGACAAGGAGAGATAATTGGTAATGTTGTGTAGAGTAAGTGAGGGCAAGAGGAGAATAACATAATAAGTGTCCTGGGGGTAAGAATGACAAAAAGGAAGAATTGGGGTTTTGTGAGTTTATTATGTACTATCGAGTTGTGAAGAACGAGTTGTGGAGAAAGAGCTAGGGCACATAGATGAAAAGAGAAGAGAACATCATAGAACGAGAAGGAAGAAATCATCTGCTAGGAATAACCAGGTAAGGGGTGGTCTTAGTTATTATAATCTATATGGGGTTTAGGTGTACGTAGAGTTTATTAGGGTTTATGATGAATTTGATGAACATGGTGCAATTGTGAGGAAATTTATGAAATTGTGAAGTATTGTGATATTTTATGTTTGAATTATGAGATTAGTTTATGTAATGATGTTACATTACATGGCCCTATCTGTTGCCCTATTTGTCTTACATGTTCTCATGTTATGTCCCATAGAGCCGCACTTATGACATGTAACATTTGTAAGGTTGCTAGGAAGAATATGTGGATTCTTTAGTTCATAATTTATTTTGTTTCTCATATTTTTAGGATGTCCAATTGCCCTTCTCATCAATGGATTGACCCTTAATTCATCATCTACAGGCCAAAATTGATGACCAGTGGTGGGGTAGATAATGTCTGAACAAGTATTTTGAAAAGTTAATTTCTTGAACAAAATAACAATACATAAGTTGAGACACATTTCCTTCAATAACACTCATATTGCATGAAAGCGTAAATGTTCCTACAAACTTGTAATACTTAGAAACAAAGTCTTCAGGTTTTTTCTTGTTATGTCATATACATGTTATGGTATGGCTGCAAGGGATTCAAATAAGTCTCATTTCCTACAAGAACAAGTTTCTTCTTTCATATTGACACAATATGTTTCAATTCCATTTGTTACTCCAAATATATCCATGTCATCATCACCATGCCATGTTGGAGTCCAACCTGTTGTAAATCTCTTATTCTTTTCAAGTTCCAACTGGACTCTATAGGGAAAATATTTCCAGCATATTTGGTCATAAGTTCTTTCTGATGTGTCATATTCTTAGTCAAGTAATGTTTAATACATTATAAAAGAGTGATAATTGGCTTGTCCCTATACTCTAGTATTTCTCTGTTAAATTCTTCACACATATTATTTACCTGGAGGTCATATTTTGAGTAGGTCTTAAAGTGTGATCTGTTCCAATATTATGCTGATATTTTGAGTAGGTCTCATGTAATATGAGCAATCATACATACACCTAAGAACTATAACACCATTCAAAGGCCACATATAATTCACATATAATATACGAAAATAAATCAAATAAAACCACCAACAAGGGTGTCACATATTGATATAAATATCATGTAAAACATCCTGCTCCGTAACACGGATGTTCAAAAATCAATTATAATGAATACTTCATTAATAACAATAATGACACTTCGACTATTCGGAGAAAAATTCATAGTTTCAAAACACTTTTATTAAGAAACTTCATAAAATTTTCATCATACTTCATCGTTCATAATTCATAATTAAAATAACTCAAATACTATGAAAGGTAGTTTTAAATCTCAAAATAATTAAAAGAAAATAATCATTCAAATCAAACGATTCCAACCCCGATATTAAATATAAGAGCAAGACCCGCTTACTCAACAAGAAATAAATAATGTACTCTGAAGCTATTCTCTAAGCTTCAACGAACTATTCTTGATTACCTGCAAGTTATCCACGTATAAAGGCAACATTTCTAAGCAGAAATGGTGAGTAATCACAAATTATTATAAAACACATATGGAATAGATATAGTAGTACAACAACAAATCATCAAGGATTATACACATCAATTATATCATTATATCATCACATCAACACCTATCATCAAACACCACTAAGATCACAATATCATCATCACGTAATCAATCATTATGCAATGCCACATATAATATAATGCAACAACATTGACTCATGCATGTGGTACCAAAACTTCACTGGTGACCTAGTCATATTTCTCCAAAGATCCCCACTATAGGATCGATTCCTGCTTGGAATCGGAGCACTTCATAAAAATGCACGCAATCCACACCATGAGATTGAGGTCGTCACTGGACTAACATCCTAACAATCATCACTGGACCAACGTCCTAACATCATTGGGTCAATGCCCTAACACATACCATGAATGCATGATGCACAACAACATAATAAAATAGGACCACTACTAGTCAAAACACATCATCATTCATATAATCATCATATAATTATCATGACATGGCATATATTCACATAAAACATGCAATTAACAACTTCATTCATCATAACAACATCATTTACTTCATAACACAACATAGTATCATCATAGCAATATTGATTCATCATTTACACATACATCATAAATATTCAATCACCGAATCATCCAATTCATAAAATAATAGGTACTAAGAAATACATCATATGGTTCATTATACCCCACACAATTATAGTTCATCACGTTAGCTTCTTAATGGTTCGAATGACGTGTCAAACAGGGTCTTGAAACTCAAGTTACGACATTTTTAAAAAATCCTTCCTACTGCCCCTCGCCTGAGGTTTGCCTGAGCATGTGTCACTCCCAGAAAGGCTGAGGAGAAAATCCTTCCCCCATACAAAATTTTAGGAACATTGTTTTCCCCTTGCCTCCTTCGCCTGGCGACACTTTTCGTTTGTCCGGTGAGCTCACATTCGCCTCTGCTTCGTCCGATGAAGCTAGAGTGAGACACCTCATCCATATATTTTCCAGAACCTACCAAAATCATTCATCTCTCTCGCCTCACTCTCGCCCGACAAAGTATGGACGAAGATACTTCACCCGAGGACTTGGGGAGCTCGCTCAACGAGGGCGCGAAAATAATAACTCTGTTGTTGCGTTTTCTGCACATAATCATACCAAATCCCTTACAATTTCATCACCCATTCAATCCAAAATTCATACCATTCATCATAGTTTCACAACATCACAATAACACATCATAGTAAGCAACATATACATCACTTTATAGCATTACAATATCAATCTATCATCAACTTCATCATTTATTTCATCTTAATTATCATGTTATCAAATTCATGATAAAACCTCAAACAACCTACATACTCTAAACCATATATCAATCATAATAAGGATAAGCCCTCTTACCTTAGGTTCTCCTAGCAAAGATCTTTCCTTCTCCGCGTTCTATAGAATCCTTCTGAGTTACTGTGCCCTAGCTCTCGTTCACCGCTTCTTCTCAATTTTCACGATTGCACAGAATGAAACATTGACACTCATTTTTTCTTGTTTAACCCTTGGATCCTTTTTATGGTATTTCTATATTACCCTCACTAGTTCTCATAACATTACCGTCTTGTCCTTAATATATTCAAAAATCAAAAATCAAAAATCAAAAGATTGAAAATCATATATCCAAAATAAAAATCTGCAGAAATTAAAACATTAGCAACAGGTGTAGATAATTTTTTTAAAAGTTTAATAAAACAATAAAAAATAATCTGCAACACATCTTCATCTTAAATTCATCTACAATCTGAAAAAATAAAAAAAATAAAAGAATAAAAAGTCATAAATAATTCAGATCTAAATGATTCAAATATAAAAAGAAATTAAAAATTAACACGGGTATAAAAATAGTCATAGTCGGTCACCTTCATTTTTCTTTTCCCGTAGAAAATCCCTCTAATTTAAATCTTTTACACCTCTCTAATATAAAAATTGGAAAAAAAATACATCATATTTACTCCATCTTTAATGTGAATCCTTTTCAAATTAAGAAAAATAATATACACATCATATCGATCCAAATATATATTCAATAATCAAAAATCAAAAGATTGAAAATCATAGATCCAAAATAGAAATCTACAAAAATCAAAACATTAGCAACAAAGTTGAGATGATTTTTTTAAAGCTTAATAAAACAATAAAATAAAAAAATCTACATCTTCATCTTCAATTGATCTACAATCTAGAAAAAAAATAAAAAAGAATGAAAAGTCATAAATAATTCAAATCTAAATGATTCAAATCTAAACAAAATTTAAAAATTAACAGAGATCTAAAAAAAGTCATAGTTGGTCACCTTCATTTTTCTCTTCACGTAGAAAATCCCTCTAATTTAAATTTTTAAATACTTCTCTAATATAAAAATTAGAAGAAAAAAAATATCAGATTTACTTCTGATCATTTATGAACATAGAAGTTGTGTTCTCATCACCATTACATATAAATTTTCATGTTGTTTTACTATCTATTTTCATCTTCAATTGATTTACAATATAAAAAAATTAATTAAAAAAATGATAAGTCATAAATGATTCAGATCTATTTTTTAAAATAAAAAATAGAGGGAAAAAAAAAGAAAGAACATTAAAAGGAAGAGTAAAAGAAAGAATAAGAGAAAGAAAAAGATTATTCTGTAATTGAATAAATTGAATAAATGAAATGTTAGAACCAAGAGGTAAGTGAAATCAGTATGCGCAGAGGATTAAATATTTAATTAAAGAACGTGAAGATTTGAAAAAGATTTTATCAAAGGACAAATTATTAATGTTGAAGTTTAGTGTTAGATGTGCATATAATTAAAGCAAATATAATTAAATAATAGAAAAATCTATAATATATATCAAGAAATTAAATGAAAGCAGTGATGAGAGCATGGAAAAAATAAAATATTCTGATTTTGTCAGCTGAAACAACATAAAGCAAATAGATATTTTTGTATAATAGAAAAAAAAACATGTGTTTATATAATAGAATAAAAGATCTAGTGGCACACTAATGATTTAGCAGGACAATTCTGATATTTCCATAACTATAAAATTTCTTATATTGTAGACTACATCTAGCATTTATCCATGTAGGCCATTATGTCAGCAAAAACAATAATTAACATGACAAACTAATTCGAATTAGCAGCCACACAAATTAACTAACTGTTGTAATTTGGTAAAATCCTTTAAAATAATATAGTGGATCTATCTTTGTTGAAATTTGTACAAAGTTACACAATAAATAATATATCAAATTATAAAAAATTTAACTTTATATGAATCATCATCTTCATTCACCATTCACGAGCTTATACAAATTGTTTCAGTAAAAAACTAGGGTTCATGATTGTGAAATGTAGCTCATTCTTCTCCACTAATTTTTTTAAATATATTTTATTTCACAGTCTTATACAGTGTAATTTTTTTATTATTATTTAAATGTCATTACTTGATTGATGGTCTTCAATCTTTATTTTAATATTTTCATATAATGTGACCATTAAAAACTTTCTCACCACAAACTCAAAGTATAAATTTTGTATGAATTTTATTAATAATAATGAGTATGGAAAAATATGACAAATAGTATTAGTATATTGTTAACATTATTCTAAAAAATTAAATAACTAGTGTTTTTACAAAAAAATTCACACAAATTAATTACTAATATTTTTTTTAAAGCTGTTAATTTATAAATATTACTAACAATTTTTTATATTAATATATAAATATAAATAAATTAATACATAAATTAATCACAAATATTTATTTATTGAAATATTTGTTGTAATCTTAATCAGCATTGCTGACATGTTTTAACACTCATTGTTTTGGTTTACACATAAAACTACTACACCTAATATATGTGGTGAATCGTGATATAAAGTTTTTTAATCATAAAGATGTGGTTGCAATTGCTTAGCTTTAAAATAATGGTGATTGATAATTAATTATATTTGTAAAAGTAAGCACGTCATGTTTGTTTGTTTCTAATTAAAATAGTTAGATACTACTATTACTAGGTTAGTTGATAAAAATAAAATAATTTAGTTCTGTTTAATATGAAATAATTAGTATGATCAATTATTATTATGTTGGTCAATAGAATGACCATTACGTTTCTAAAAAATATTGGAGTTTATTATGTGAGTTGGATTTAATAGAATTTGGTATAATCTATTATCCAATTTATTTAAATTTTAATAAGTTGGGTTAATGGTTTAATCTGCAATTTTTTTTTTAAAATTGAATCGAACCTGATTATTTATAGATTGGTTTTGTAAATTGTGTATAAAATTTTAAAAAATGATAATATTTTTTAATTCAAAAAAATTCAATACAATAATCTTTTTTGACAAGAAGTATACAAATATATAGACGTTGATTGAAAAATTGCTTAAAAATTTGAAAAAGAGAAGGTTGTGTACTGCACCAATTTCAATAGGGCTCAATTAAAACTAGTCCAACAAGTTGATAAGCCCCTATTCCCACCCTTCTTTTAACAAAACTTATTCTATTAGTATTATACCTAAAGTATAAATCATGCCCACACTTATTCACAATCTTTTCCAATAACAAACTTGGAGCACCATAGCTTCAATTTTATTTTTGAGATTTAAGAGAGATTTTAAATTTAAATTTTACTGACAAAATTTTATGAAACAAGACAGAAAAAATGTTGCTTCTAAACTCTTGAAAATATAGTTGATCTAGGTTCAATCTTTATCTTTTCCCGCAATCCCTCCACTTAATATGACCTCTCTTCTCACTCACGTTCTCTTTCCTAAAACTAATATTTTTATTAATGGTGAAAACGAACGATCCATATCCAAGCCAATTGGAAAATTCAAGGAACCAACTAAGTTATTTTTTTCTAATGTTTGTAACATTCCATAAAGTTAACTTCTTGTTTCATGTTTTAAATAAAATCGTGTAGCCTTTTGCAATTTAAGAAGAAGAATATAAATTAGGGTGTCGTAACTGGTTTAAAGTATAAAGTCGTCATCATTAATTTTTATCTTAAGACGGGAATATAACGAAATAACCCTAATTGATGATATAAAGATTCTAAGTTTTTGACTCACTTTAGACGAAGGAAAGGTATTAGGCACCCCTCATCTACCTTGTTCACAAGGATACTAGGATTTAGAATTACAGCTTAGAAAATAGGGTTTTAATTTTTTTATTGGTGGAACTCGCCACGATTTTAGTCGTATGCCTACGTATCCTCTTAGAAGAAATCAGAGTCTCAATTCGTAGTTCGCAGTTGGTTGGTGTTTTTTATGGATTACAAAGATATTTCAAATTAATCCTTGAACCAAGTCTGAGTTTGAAAATAGCGGAATGTTTAAACGAAGTTCGCAGTTAATGAGAAATATCTCCCTAATCCTTTTTGAAAATAATATCTTAGATTTTAAATTATATTAGTGGAAAATTGTTAGTAATTGATTGGTTAGATATTTTTTAAATATATTAAAAATATTTTAAAAAAATAGTTTTTAATGCATGAGGAAAAAAATATTTTTAATGCAATTTTTAAAAGTAATTATGAGTTAGTAAAAAAATATTTGAATTTTATAATAATAAAATAATTTCAGCATTTTATAAATATATTAAATATATAATTATAATAATAATATAAATAAATATAAAAGATAAATGCAGGGGGTGTATTTTATTTGGGCTAAGTAAATTAGGGGGTGTGAAAAATAGGGCCCTGAATTCAAATATTGAATTCAGGCCCAAACGCAAGAGGGGCAGTGAATAATTGTACAAGGCAGTAAAAATGGGGGGTCTGGTTTAGCAAGGGTCCAAGTTCAAATATTGAACTGGGCCCAATAGCATAGGGGGGTACGCTTCTTTATTGAGGAAGTATTTTGGAGGTGCCAAAGGAAAAGGGTCGGGCCCACAACAAAGATAATAGATCCGTTAGGCAATGTGTGAGCGCTTTAGAGGTATATAGTATGTCGGATGAATCTGTGATGCGTGATCTTGATCAAATGGTTTCTGGAGATTGATCCTGGAGCATTGATTCAGGGTATGAATTAACAATGGCTTAGATTGAGAGTTGACTGAGGGAGTATGTTAAGGCACACGCATGGAGTACGAAGAGTATTATATATTTCCCTTCATCCCATTTTCCTCATTTTTTCCTCTTCTCCGCCTCTCTCTTTATAGTCCCTTTTCTCACTAAAACAAGTTCTAGAGAGAGAGTCTCTGACCTCTCTCTAGAATTCAGGCAATCGGAAATCGCCCTGTCGGCTGGAAATCACTTCCGTCGGCGGCTCCACCCTTAGTCACCGTAGGGAACCCTGTCTCCCTAGATCTCCGATTGAAGTTCAACTGGTATCTTCATGTGTTCATCTGCTCCGCCGTGAGGTAACTCAGAAATGTTAAAATTCTTCAACTTAACCTTAGAACCCTAAGAACGCTAATCGAACCAAAACCCAGAACCTGATGAACCCTAACCCTAAACCTGATGAACCCTGCCCTAAACATGAACCCTAATGAACCCTAACCCCTTTAGAAACCCAGAAATCCAAAACCAAACATAAATCACAGATTCAAATAACAACAAACCGTAAGCTAAGTGATTCAGCTTACCTCCCCTACAATGATTCTTCTTGTAAATCTCCTTTTGGCTCTCTCTCGATTCTCCCTTCTAATCTTCTTCTCCTTCTTTTCTGTTTCGCATGTACGAAGAATGATGGTGTGTGACGGTTGTGATGACTTGAAGTACAGATCTAGGGTTTCCAAAACTGAAACCCATATCTCAAGGAGAAGGTTGACTCGCAGATTGCTTCTTCTCTGTTATATCTCTTCTTCTCCAAAATTTCTCCACTTTTAAACTTTAGGCTTAGGGTTTATATAGTTTTAGGAGTTAGACAATTTAGGAAATTTTGTTTGATTGTTGTTACTTTTAGATTGATTTGTAAATTAAGGTTGTAATTACAAATCAAAGATTTGATTTGTTGTACATTAGAGATTTGATTGAGATCTGAAATTTATATCTTGTAATTTTTTATTTAATTCTTTGTAATTTATTTTGAACGATTTTGTTATGTAAAAATTTGATTTTGTTTATGCTAATTTGATACGCTTAGTCCTTGTTCTATTTGCACAGTGCTCGTTTCTTATTTTATTTTTGTTTCCTGGGCTGGATCAAAATTAGGATTTCTTGCCCTAAATTGACTTAGTCAAACCCTCACAAAAGTAACAATAAAATGATAAATAACAACTATAATAATATTAATAATATTAATAATATTTAGAATAATAAAAAATAAATACAACAAAAACGGAGATGGACCTCTATCAAAAAAGAGAATGGGCCTTTCAAAAATGACGACCTGATCTGGACCTTTAATCTTAACAACGTCTCTAGCCCCAACTAAGAAAACACCCCCCTCTTGTTCATTCTAAACGGGCTTTAGAAGATAACTTAATGGGCCAAATGAACCAAGATTTTATTTTACGCAAGTAAACCCCCTTTCTACTTAATAATGTACCTCTTTTCTAATTTTAAGGAAAGCTTAATGGGCCATCAGATTTTGATGGTCCATTCTACTCCAAGAAGGGGGGTTGAATTAGGATTAAAACTTAAAATTAAAGACACGTTGACTATCTTGGTTCAGTTGAACTCAAACTACTCCAGTCCACCCGCCAAAGTGATTTCGCCTCTCTCAAACGAGGTCTTAATTCCCTAATCAAACTTGATTACACAAATACAATGACAACTGCCAATGTCTTCTTGAGTCTAAACTACAACCCGGTTTTCTCAAGGAATTACAAAGTAATATGAATGAAAGGCGTGTAAAAATATGTTTTCTCATAAAAACAATATCACAACAGTGATGTATTACACTAATAAAAAGCACAAGGTAGAACTAGATAATTATGTTTTTCTTTTTCGTGTGTAGTAGTTGTCTTGAAATCTTTTTAACGTCTTCTTTATATATGAAACACATGAGAAGATGCTTTTGGAAGGTTGATAAATAGTAGTTAATGTACTTTCCAAACATAAAGATTCTTGTCTTTCAGTCGTTACTTTTGATTTGTCATGAATAAAATGTAATGCTACAGAACATGCTCACATCAGAAGATGAATGTTACCGTTGAGACTCCTTTACTTCTTTCCAGAACTTTACATATCAGAATGTATGAGTTCTTGTTTCACAATGTTGGTGCATTCAGAATTTGTAACATAGAACTTGTTCATATAAGCGTGTTACACAGATTTGCTTCTAAGTATGTTGTGTCAGATCAGAGTTATAACAACGATCTATCTCATCTTCTCTGCTTCCTACATCAGAACTTCCCTGCATATTAAAATACTTTATTAGAGGGCATATATATATATATATATATATATATATATATATATATATATATATATATATATATATATATATATATATATATATATATATATATATATATATATATATATATATATATATATATATATATATATATATATATATATATATATATATATATATATATATATATCATGTGTTTGTTATCATCAAAACTCTTACAGGGATGTAGAACCAAACTATGTTCTAACAATCTCCCCCCTTTTGATGATGACAAAAAACTTGTATATTTTGATAGAATACTTAAAGAACATAAAGAATTAAAGACTCCCCTTGAGTTGAATACTCAGAAAAAGAAAAAAATACTTCCCTGGAGATTTCTGATAAGATCTTTGAGAAGGAGTCAAAATATCTTACATTCTCTCCCTTTTTTGTCAAGAATCAAAAAGTAGTAAAAACATGATTTGAATCGATCCTCAAAGCATCAACTCAACTATTTCAGTCTCTTCAGAATTTGAACACGTGTTCAGCCTTAGAGGAAGACCTTGCGTTTAGAGTTGACAGGTGATGATGTTATGAACTGCAAGATTCTATCTTGAAATGAACCGCTTTGGAGAACGTTCAAATATTCTGGATAGATCCTTATACAACTTTCCTTATCACTTCTGAAGAACTCTATAGAGCTTTTGTCTGCATTCTTATTTACCTCTACCTTTTCCAGAATCGTGTTTTCTGGATGAGCTAATCTGCTTCTGGATTGTCTTTTCTGGATAGGATCTTCAGATGTTACTGTAATGTTTGAGACATCCTCTTCTGGATTAGACTGAGATTCTTTATAGAACTTCTGATACTGTGTTTTCAGTATCATTACAAATTGTTCCAGAGCAAATAATCTTTCCTTTCTGATTGGCTCCTAAACCTACATATCTTCCATATTTAAATCACAGGCTTTGGAACATATGCTTTCTTCCCGTCATGTGTAGAGAGCATCCAGAGTCCAGGTGTTAAGATTGGTGTTTCAACCTTGCTGTTAAAACCATCTACAACATAGATGATTTTATCCTTTGGTACCCATATCTTTTTGGCTCCTTGATTGTTAGAGTTTCCAAAATTCTGTCTGAATTTTGGTTTAGTAGAAAACGTATTAATGGTATATTTTATACCATATGTATGCCCATAGGTGAAGTGAGAGTACAGGGGTGTGTGTTTAATGAATATATCCTTATCTTTCTTAGGTTGGGATACTTTACCCTTATATCCTATCCCTTTTCTGCCATTTATGCTAACTCCATAGATCATTGAAGCCATCTTGCTCCTATCCATGTTTTTAGCTAGAAATTTTTGAAATTTATGATCATATTCATTTATGATTCTATCAGAGTTACTAGAAACTTCTGAAATAGTTTCTTTCTGAGTTTTTTTAAATTTATTTTAATAACACAATTTTCATTTTCGAGTTTAAAAATGGTTTCTTTTAGCTCAGAGTTTTCTGTTTTGAGTTTCTTAGTTTCTTGAGAGTCAGATACTAGATCCTTTTTCAGGTTCTTGTTTTTGACTCGAAGTTGCTGATATTTTTCAAGAATTTCTGACAGGCTTTCTTCTAATTGAAATCTAGAAAAGTTTGAGAATACCTCTTCTGCCTCTGGGTCTGATTCAGATTCAGATGATCTAGAGTCATCTGATAAGTTGGCCATTTGGGCTATATTGGCTCGTTCATCTTCTGATTATGTTTCACCTTCAAAAGATTCTGAGTCATCCCACGTTGCCATAAGACTTTTTTTCTTATCTTTGGATAACTTCTTTTTAGGCATTTCTTTCTGCAGATTTGGACAATCGCTTTTGTAATAGCCTGCTTCGTTGCATTCATAGCAAACAATATCTCTGTTACTTGATTTTATGTATCCAGAAGATGATTCAGAATGATTCCCTATTCTTTTGGGAGTTCTGAACTTCCTCTGCTTGTGCTTCCACAACTGATTGACTCTTCTAGAGAGACGATATAGTTCTTCTTCTTCTGACAAGGATCCAACCGAGTTTTCTTCTTTTTCCTATAAAACTTTAGGTTTATATTTTTTATTAGATTTAAGAGCGAGAGACTTACCTTGCTTGTGGGGCTCATCTTCTTCTAGTTCTATCTCATGACTTCTCAGGGAGATGATAAGTTCTTCAAGAGAAATTTTATCCAGATCTTTGGCTAGTTTTAATGATGTAACCATGGGTCTCCATTTCTTGGGTAAACTTCTTATGATCTTCTGTACATGATCTGTTGTGGAGTACCCTTTGTCCAGAACTTTCAATCCTGCAACCAGAGTTTGAAATATTGAGAACATTGTCTCAATAGTTTCTTCTTCTTCCACTTTGAAAGATTTATACTTCTGAATGAGAGAAAGAGATTTGGTTTCTTTGACTTGCGTGTTGCCTTCATGTGTCATTCTCAAGGAGTCAAACATGTGTTTTGCTAATTCCATGTTTGTGATCTTCTCATACTTTGTACGAGATAGCACTCAAGAGAATTGTTCTAGCTTTATGATGGTTTCTGAATTCTTTCTTTTGTTGATCTGACATTTTCTTTCTGTCAATCGTTTAACCGTTTTCATCACTAGGATGAATATAGCCACCAGTCACCATATCCCATAGATCAGCATCATGAGCTAGAAAGAAACTTTTGATTATGTCTTTCCAGTAATCAAACTTTTCACCGTCAAATATTGGGGGTCTACTGTTGATTTTGTCTTTCTCATCATGATAATCATTGATGATGATCTGACTTGGTCCCACCATAGTGTTTTTCCTGCTTTGATATTTTTCTGACACAGTTAAGTGTTTGCACCCAGAACCAGACCCTGATACCAATTGAAGAATGGAAAAACACAAGAAGGGGTTGAATTGGGATTAAAACTTAAAATTATAGACACGTTGTGCTTCGTTTGAACTCAAACTACTCCAGTCCATCCGCCAAGGTGATTTTGCCTCTCTCAAACGAGGTCTTAATCCCCTAATCAAACTTGATTACACAAATATAATGACAAATGTCAATATCTTCTTGTGTCTAAACCACAACTCGATTTTCTCAAGGAATTACAAAGTAATATGAATGAAAGGTGTGTACAAATATGTTTTCTCACAAAAATAATATCACAACAGTGATGTATTACACAATTTAAGAGCACAAGATAGAATTGGATAATCATGTTTTTCTTTTTCGTGCGTAGTAGTTGTCTTGAAATCTTCTTCACGTCTTCTTTATATAGGAAACGCATGAGAAGATGCTTTTCGAAGGTTGATAAATAGTAATTGATGTACTTTCCAAACATAGAGATTCTTGTCTTTCAGCTGTTACTTTTGATTTGCCATGAATAAAATGTAATGCTTCAGAAAATGCTCACATCAGAAGATGAATGTTATCGTTAAGACTCCTTTACTTCTTTCCAGAACTTTACATATCAGAATGTCAGAGTTCTTATTTCACAACATTGGTGCATTCAGAAGTTGTAACATAGAACTTCTTCATATAAGCGTGTTACACAAATTTGCTTCTAAGTATGTTGTGTCAGATCAGAGTTATAACAATGATCTATCTCATCGTCTGTGCTTCCTACATTAGAAATTCCCTGCATATTAAAATACTTTATTAGAGGTTATATATGTTATTTATATATATATATCATGTGTTTGTTATCATTAAAATTCTTACATGGATGTAGAACTAAACTATGTTCCAACAATATGAACCCGCTCCAACTGCATGTACCAATCTAGGGATGCCCCACTGAAAAAGTCTTGGAAACAATTGATCATCAGCTTCTGGTCCTAAGCATATGCATGCATCTTTCTGCAATACGTGCGTAGATGATTTCTCAGACATGTGAGTCCCTTGTATTTTCCAAAGTCAGGTACTTTGAATTTCGGCGGGATCAGCACATCAGGAACTAGACCTATTTCGAGAGCGTCGACATCAAAAGCATCGTAACACTCCATAACTTTTAAACTTTCTTCAAGAGCTTTGTATTGGTTGAGAACCAATGAATTTTCAGGAGCATGCGTATGGGTTGTCCTTTGGGGGTGCTTGGTTGACATCTTCCAAGTCATGGTCTCCATACTGAAAACCTATGTAGTTTTCTGCATTGTTAATCAGAATTTGTAAGGTATCAGATCCCCCTACCTTTGGTGGAGGTGGGGAAAACCCTTCAGTATCAGCTTGTCTTATTTCTTGTTGAGCCATAGTAGACTTTAGGAGTCCTGACTCCGGTTCTTTTCTTGGTTGACTGCTCGACGCAACAATGGATTGGGCTACTTCTTCAAAGACTTCCCTAGGGATTTGTTCCCGCCTTTCAATAATGTTATTCAAGGCTAGAAGAACTTGACTCATATATTCTTTGATTGAGTTGATGTTTCCCTTGAATTTCTCTAAATCTTCCTTGAATGCCGCTTGATTCTTTTCGATTTGCTCCATCACTTTCTGTTGATGGGCTCTTTACTGGTATGGTGGTCGGAGAAGTGGTGCTTTTCTAGCTCTTCTACCAATGGCTTAACTGGATAATGTTTTTTTTTTAAATAATGAGTTTTTTGTATGAATTTATGAGATGCAAATGTTCATGAATGCATGAATGCGTATGAATATGCTAAGAGTTTCGTCTTTGAATGTCTTATTAACTTAGATATACATATTTTATATATACATTTTTTTAGGTTATGCTTTTTATTGGTGAGTATCCAAAAAATAAATACGCAAATGAGATACGGAAACAAAAGCCTTTATTGAAATGATAATTGTTCTTCAAAAGAATACAATTTAGATGCTGAAAAAATATTCAAACTTTAAGACATTAAAACTTGCTGAAAGAAATAACCAAAGGAAAACAAAAAATTTCTATGTGCGTCTTCGGATTTGTGCTCTGAAGCCATCGACCATTGTCCTATAAAGTTTGAGGAAGTCTTCGACGTCTTTCGGGAGAGGGATTGTTGTACCCCAAAATTTTCCCTCTCAATTTCTTCAAGACCTTCTCATAGGGTTCTCAAATGCTCAAGGTTGCCCATGAGTTGATCAGACAAATTCTCCTCCTAAGCAAAGAGTCCACAACTAGGGTTTCATCTTTCACAAGGAAATTTGGGTCTATAAATTCTCAAATGGAATTCATGGTTTCTTATAGGTCTCCAAGAATGCTCATACCAAGTTTCATACCTTGCATCACAAGTTTGCTCAGTCAATTGCTCATATGACTGAAAATCAATTGTATTGGATAAAAAGTCAACCGCAGTCAACATATAGTCAAACTTCAAGATTTTTTATCAACATTAACATTTTGAACTCAAATTCATCATTTGATCAAGGGTTGATCATGATTCTTCAAGGAAAACTCTCAAATCATCAAAAGTCAAAAGTTGCTAAATTGGGGTTTCCCTTAGGAGAAGTCAATTGAACTTTGACCAAGCATAACTTTCACATGCTTCATCAGTTTTCCCCCAACCAAATCTCATTTTGAATAAAATTCAATTCTGTATAACTTTGTATCTCTAAGCTCAATTCCAAAAAATGCTTCATTTGAGAGATATGAGTCAATACATTACAGGTCATTTCAAAAATCAACAAAAAGATACTTTTTGTCAAGACAATTTACATTAAGATAAAGTTTTCAAACGCAAAAATGATCAACATAGAGATTGTAGAGGACACCTTGGTATTTCCATAAAGTTCGAGATCACTTTCAAAGGATGAAAATTGAGAGAGTTATGACTAGTGAAAGTTGGGAAATTTTGAGCAAATGCACGAAGTTCAAATTAAGCAAACTTGATATTTTGGGCTATTGGGTCATTGTTTAAGAATCCAAGTGTGTATTACACTCCTTACGCACCTCAATTCTTTTTCATGTATCCCTTGTCCTATTTTATTTTAACTATTTTTGCTTTATTCATTATTAATTCAAAAATACATAAGATAAAATACAAGGCTTCTTACACAAAGTCCAAGCCCATTTTATCTTTGACCTAATTCATGCTATATAATCTCCATCGTTCATACACAAAGGACACAAAACCCTTATCTCAAGAATCACCTCCAAAAAAACTCAAAATTGTTCAAGCTTAGGACAACCTTCAAATCCTTATCACAGTCGTTTCCAAGGCAAATAAACCATCTCATTCACTTCTAACAATCCTACAGAGTAAGAATGGATCAAATCTAATGATCCAAAATGCATGAAACACCATCGCATACATTTGTGATCTCATACTTTTGCAAAATTGTATTTTTGAGTTTTTCGTTTTCCTTTAAGAAATACTAATGATATCATTGTGTTTCTGAGGTTTGATAGTGCAGGGTAGAACCATCGTGGAGGTCCTATGCTGGGCAATTCGTAAAACACCATAACTGCACCGATCTATGAAGTTTTCACCATAACTCAAAATACCTTACGATTCAGGCCAAAATAATTATCTCATTGAAATCGCAAACCCTTATTTAGGGGGGTAGGGTCCCCTTGGATTACTGATTTTGGTTGTTTTGCAAGTTTGATAAAAGGAGGTTACCGGAGAAGACGACCGGAGCTAGGGCTCCGAAGCCTCTCCGGTTCATGAACGATTTCTATATTATATATGTATTGTTTCATTATAATGAACGAATGTATTACTGCCCCAGTGGTTGAAGTGCGCGTGTTAAAGACCTTACTATACCAAGGTGTGGATTCGATCCCAACCTTTTGGCATTTCGACATTTTTTGTGACTTATTTGTTTTACAGATTACAAAAGGCGCTCGTTTCCCTTCTTTGTCACCAAGGCGCGCCTGACCTAGTGGTGAATATGTTGTTTGAGTTGGCTGAGGGCGTGGGTTCAACACCCACCCCTACCATTTTGGTTTATTTTCCTTAATTCTCTTTTCTTCTTACTCTTTATCTTATTTTCCTATTTTTACAAAACCTTTTTCAAAACCTTTTTTTTATATAAACCCTAATTAGTTTTAGATTTTGATTTAATCAACCCTAATTAATTTTTAGGTTTTTATTTAATCAATTAATTTAGTTTTTTAGGTTTTTTTCATTAAACTTTCTTTCTAATAAAAATCAATTTAGGGTTTGTTTAACTTAATTAATCAATTTATTTTGTAAGTAAAATTAATTAGATTATTAGGTTAATCATCAAATATTTCTATAAAAAATCACCAAAGCAATTTCCTTTCCTTTTTCTTTTTTTTACCGCTTCACGTATTTGATTAATTTTGCATTTTTTCGATTATGTAATTGCAGACGGTTTGTAATAGATAATTAGGGTTTTTACTTTTCCCCCGCATTTTATTACTTGTACCCCCATTCCCGAAGCTTTGTAATAGCGTAGAATTTTATTTTTCATGCATTTATCGCTTTATTATATTTGTTACTATTGCTTAGTAATTAGGTTTTGCATGAAAAGACTAATAATAATCATTAGCTAACCCTAATTTCAAAGATTAAAAATAAGTGAAACATAAATCATTTGCACACGCGCAACTCTAGGGTAAGCTTCCTTGTTGCCTTTGATAAATACAGTAATGTCTCTCGAATGTGGGGACACTTTAGCACTGCCCCTCGATTAAAAAGATCGTAGTCTCTCGATGAACCTTTTGAATGTTGCCTTCGGTAAATGATCTAATCCCTTACGAAATCGCTAAAGCGGCCCTACGTGTTTCCTTCAATGACTGTACGATGACCCGCACTTGTCCCTTCACATCCAACGATAGGGCTTCCTACTAACTAATGGTACGGGTAGAACTATCTAAAGGAGGAGGAAAATTACAAGAAAGACTTTGAGTGGGTAGAACGCTCGTAATCGCTTGCTCGCAAACCCTTTTTCACAAACACTCTCTCAAAAATATTTTCAAATAAAATACTTTGTACGTATTCTTGAGGACAGATACGAGAATCATTACAAAGTTGCCTTACTATTGGCATTTTGAAAATATTTTTCAAACACACAACACAAAACATTTTCAAACAAAGTGAGCTAGCGATTAAGAGCCATTAGATAACTACAGATGAAAAGGATGCTAACACCTTCCCTTTTCATAACCTACCCCCCGAACTCAAAATCTATCAAGGTCTTTCCTGTTCTTTTCACCTTTTCCTTATTGGATAAAAGAAAAGTCGATGGCGACTCTAGCTATCCGCAACATTTGCGATAAAACGCAAAAACAAGTCAGTTCTCCCACCGTATTACAAAATCGGCGACTCTGCTGGGGATACTAAGAAGTGAGGTTACCTTAGGGTTAGATAATTTGTAAATGTTTTCCTTGTTTGCCTTGTATGCTTTACATTTGAGGGTTGCTCGGGTTTACTTTTCTTGCAAAGATCCTACACCCGAATCTGGGGGCTTTTTAGGTAAGTGACAATAGATCATGGAAACTATACGGCGTATATCAGTCGGGGAGAATACTAGGCTGTCGCGTGGTGTCATAAGCACTAACTAACATTTAAAACCTTAATTGACCCAACTTAGCCATTAGAAGATAGTGAGATAGCTGACTTTGGTACAGTCCGAAGTTGGTTGATACTCGATGCTACGCTCATTGAGATTCGACTCTCGAGTTTTGTTTGGTGACAAGTCAGTTGCCGTGCTAAACAAAATCTATGAGAAAAATCAATGATATTGAGATCTCTAGAATTCAATTACTTTTTTAATCATAAAGATGTGGTTGCAATTGCTTAGCTTTAAAATAATGGTGATTTATAATTAATTATATTTGTAAAAGTAAGCACGTCATGTTTGTTTGTTTCTAATTAAAATAGTTAGATACTGCTATTACTAGGTTAGTTGATAAAAAAAATATAATTTAGTTCTGTTTAGTATGAAATAATTAGTATGATCAATCATTATTATGTTGGTCAATAGAATGACCATTACGTTTCTAAAAAATATTGGAGTTTATTATATGAGTTGGATTTAATAGAATTTGGTATAATCTATTATCCAATTTATTTAAATTTTAATAAGTTGGGTTAATTGTTTAATCTGGAATTTTTTAAAAATTGAATCGAACCTGATTATTTATAGATTAGTTTTGTAAATTGTGTATAAAATTTTAAAAAATGATAATATTTTTTAATTCAAAAAAATTCAATACAATAATCTTTTTTGACAAGAAGTATACAAATATATAGACGTTGATTGAAAAATTGCTTAAAAATTTGAAAAAGAGAAGGTTGTGTACTGCACCAATTTCAATAGGGCTCAATTAAAACTAGTCCAACAAGTTGATAAGCCCCTATTCCCACCCTTCTTTTAACAAAACTTATTCTATTAATACTATACCTAAAGTATAAATCATGGCCCACACTTATTCACAATCTTTTCCAATAAGAAACTTGGAGCACCATAGCTTCAATTTTATTTTTGAGATTTAAGAGAGATTTTAAATTTAAATTTTAACTGACAAAACTTTATGAAACAAGACTGAGAAAAAAATGTTGCTTCTAAATTTTTGAAAACACAGTTGACCTAAGTTCAATCTTTATCTTTTTCCGCGATCCCTCCACTTAATATGGCCTCTCTTCTTACTCACCTTTTCTTTTCTGAAACTAATATTTTTATTAATGGTCAAAACGAACAATCCATATCTAAGCCAATTGGAAAATTCAAGAAACCAACTAAGTTATTTTTTTCTAATGTTTGTACCATTCCACAAAGTTAACTTCTTGTTTTATGTTTTAAATACAATTGTGTAGCCGTTGAAATTTAAGAATAAGAATATAAATTAGGGTGTCGTAATTGGTTTAAAGTATAAAGTCGTCATCATTAATTTTTATCCTAAGACGGAAATATAACTGAATAATCTTAATTGATGATACAAACATTCTAAGTTTTTGACTCATTTTAGACGAAGAGTAGATGTTAGGCATCCTTCATCAACCTTATTCACAGGGATACTAGGGTTTAGAATTACAGTTTAGGAAATAGGGTTCTAATTTTTTTATCTGAGGAACTTGCCACAATTTTAGTCGTATACCTATGTATCCTCTTATGAGGAATCAGAGTCTCAATCCGTAGTTCGCATTTGGTTGGTGTTTTTTTTATGGATTACAAAGATATTTCGAATTAATCCTTGAACCAAGTCTAGGTTTGAAAATAGCGAAATGTTTAAATGAAGTTCGCAGTTAATGAGAAATATCTCCCTAATCCTTTTTGAAAATAATATCTTGAATTTTAAATTATATTAGTAGAAAATTGTTAGTAATTTAATTGGTTAGATATTTTTTAAATGTATTAAAAATAAAAATAAAAATAGTTTTTAATGCATGAGGAAAAAGTAGTTTTAATGCAATTTTTAAAAGTAATTATGAGTTAGTAAAAAAAAAATTTGAATTTTATAATAATAAAATGATTTCAGCATTTTATAAATATATTAAATATATAATAATAATAATAATAATAATATAAATAAATATAAAAAATAAATAAATTTTACTAAAAACACAAGGGGTGTATTTCATTTGGGCTAAGTAAATCAGGGGGTGTGGAAAATAGGACCCTGAATTCAAATATTGAATTCAGGCCCAAACGCAAGAGGGGTGGTGAATAATTGTACAGGACAGTAAAAATTGGGGGTCTGGTTTAGCAAGGGTCCAAGTTCAGATATTGAACTGGGCTCAATAGCATATGGGGGTACGATTCTTTGTTGAGGAAATATTTTGGGGTTGCCAAAAGAAAAGGGCCAGGCCCACAATAAGATAATAGATCTATTAGCCAATGTGTGAGCGCTTCAGAGGTTTATGGTATGCCAGATGAATCTTTGATGTGTGATCTTGATCAAATGGTTTCTGGAGATTGATCCCGGAGCGTTGATTCAGGGTATGAACTAACAACGGCTTGGATTGAGAGTTGACTGAGGGAGTATGTTAAGGCACGCACATGGAGTACGGAGAGTATTATATATTCCGCTTCATCCCATTTTCCTCATTTTCCCTCTTCTCCTTCTCTCTCTTTATAGTCCCTCTTATCACTAAAACAAGTTCTAGAGAGAGAGAGAGGCTCTGACCTCTCTCTAGAATCCAGGAAATCAAAAATCGCCCCGCCGGCGGCTCCACCCTTAGTCACCGTAGGGAAGCCTGTCTCCCTAGATCTTCGATTTAAGTTCAACCGGGATCTTCATGTGTTCATCTGCTCCGCCGTGAGGTAACTCAAATGAATATCTTCAACTCAACCTTAGAATCCTAAGAATCCTAAGGGTTCTTGAAGAACCCTAATCGAACCAAAACCCAGAACCTGATGAACCTTAACCCAAACCTGATGAACCCTACCCTAAACATGAACCCTAACGAACCCTAACCCCTTTACAAACCCAGAAATCAAAAACCAAACATAAATCGCAGACTTAAATAACAACAAACCTTAAGCTAAGTGATTTGATTTACATCCCCTACAATGATTCTTCTTTTAAATCTCCTTCTGGCTCTCTCTCGATTCTCCCTTCTAATCTTCTTCTCCTTCTTTTATGTTTCACAAGTACGAAGAATGATGGTGCGTGACAGTTATTGAAGTAGAGATCTAGGGTTTCTAAAGTTGAAACCCAAATCTCAAGGAGACGGTTGACTCCCAGATTGCTTCTTCTCTGTTATATCTTTTCTTCTCCAAAATTTCTCCACTTTTCAACTTTAGGCTTAGGGTTTATATAGTTTTAGGAGTTAGACAGTTTAGAAAATTTTATTTGATTGCTGTTACTTTTATATTGATTTGTAAATTAAGGTTATAATTAGAAATTAAGGATTTGATTTTTTGTACATTAGAGATTTGATTGAGATCTGAAATTGATATCTTGTAATTTTTTATTTAATTCTTTGTAATTGATTTTGGACGATTTTGTTATGTAAAGATTTGATTCTGTTTATGCTAATTTGATACGCTTAGTCCTTGTTCTATTTGCACAATGCTTGTTTCTTGGGTTTTTTTTTTGTTTTCTGGGCTGGATCAAAATTAGGGTTTCTTGCCCTAAGTTAGCTTTGTCAAACCCTCACAAAAGTAACAATAAAATAATAAATAACAGTTATAATAATATTGATAATATTAATAATGTTTTGAATAATAAAAAATAAATACAACAAAAACGCTGATGGACCTCTATCAAAAAAGAGAATGAGCCTTTCAAAAATGACAACCTGATCTGGACCTTTAATCTTAACAACGCCTCTAGCCCCAACTAAGAAAACACCCCCTCTTGTTCATTCTAAACGGGCTTTAGAAGATAACTTAATGGGCCAAATGAACCAAGATTTTATTTTCAGCAAGCAAACCCCTTTCTACTTAATAATGTACCTCCTTTTTAATTTTAAGGAAAGCTTAATGAGCCATCAGATTTTGATGGTCCATTCTTTTGAAACGACACACTCCCTCTATAAACGTAAACCTCATATCATATGTATGAATTCATCTACAATAAATTATAAAAAATGATGATATTGGAAATCAATAACAATAAGGAATAAAATTGTTCTGAGATTAGTAGGGCAAATTTGGGGTATGACAGCTGCCCCTATTTAATTACTCTTCGATTGAGTAGTACGAGAATACACTGGTCTCGGATATTCGAATCAGAGGGTTATTAAATAAAGGAAGACCCTAAGATTTTTCCACAAGATTATAAGTATATGTTGTACAACATTCCTATGCATGTAGAGAGAAAAATAGGCACAAACGATGATGTATCATCTTACCAGAATTTGAATAAAAGTTTTATATTGATCTAGATGTGGAGACACGGATAACTCTCTAATACCTAGAAAAGTGATTATAGATTTTTCATGTATTCACCATAACCTAGGAGGTAAATAATAAAAGTTTGAAAGTCGACTTACTAATGCTTAGAGACTAATATAGTAGGCTTAAGACGTGGATTTTGTCTGTTCACCATAACCTAGGATATGAATAAGACAAAGTTTGATAACACCTCACCGCATGAAGAATGGTGCAATGAATTATAACGTAGATTTCGTCATGTTTATTACAACCTATGGAGTAAATAATATGAGGATAAACTTGTGCACTTACCACGACCTAAAGGATAAATGACACGAGGATATGCTTATGTATTCATCACGACCTAGAAGATGAATAAGATAACCTCGAAAATTCACATACCTATTGTTGTACCCCAAAATTTTCCCTCTCATTTAACTCAAGACATGCCTCTAGAGGTCCTCAATTGCTCAAGGATGACTAAGAATTGACCAGGAAAATTCTCCTCCTAAGGCAATAAACCTCAAAACTAGGGTTTCCATTTTCATCAGGATGTGTGAAATACAAGGATCCAAAATGTTCTACATTATCCTAATATGTCCTCAAGATCATCCATGCCAAGTTTCATGCCTTGAACAACAAGTTTGCTCAGTCAACTGCTCAAATGCCTGAAAATCAACTATACTAGGTCAAAAGTCAATTGTGGCCCAAATACAGTCAAAATTCAAGATTTTTGGTCAACATAATCATTTTGAAGTGATATCCATCATTTGATCAAGGGTTGATCACGATTCCTCAAGAAATGCTCCTAACTCATCAAAAGTCAAAAATGGCAAATTAGGGTTTCAAAAGGAAAAGTCAACCAAACTTTGACCAGGCATAACTTTCTCATACTTTATCAGAAAGTTTTCCACCAAGGCTCATTTTGAATCATTTTGAAGAGAATCTAATTCCCTACAACTTCTCTTCAGCCCCCAAGATCAAGAAATGCCCGAGTTAAAAGATACAAGTTCATACATTATAGGCCCTTTCAAAAAGGACAAAAATACCTTTTGGGTCAAAGATCCTTACATGAACATGGAAGACCCAATTGAAATGAAACCAAAAGGGTTGTTTAGAGGACATAGTAAGCTATCTAAAAAGTCCAAGAACACCCTCTTAGGGTTAAAGTTGAGAAAGATATGCATTGCTAAAGTTGACCAATTTTATGAAAATGCATAAAAGTCAATGTGAGCAACTTAGATTATTTTGAACTAATGGGTGTGGGTTTTGGATCTCAAACATATCCATGGATCCTATGCAGGACATTTAAATCCATTATTTTATTTTTATGAGATTTGTTTTTATTTATTTGAATTTTTATTCATTTAAATCTTAATAAATCAAATCAAATAGTAAAATGATGAATTAAATTCAAAGATTTGTTTTATGATCAAATCATGAGCCTATCATCAGAATATTGAATCCAAATTTCGTGCAAGGGGTGATTGGAGAGGAAAAAAGCAAGTTTTGGCCAAATTTGGAAACATATAATTCTAAGATTCAAATCAAATCTTTTCCCTTCAATCTCCATGATTCTAACCACTTTTGTTGCCCTAATACATCCAAATATATAAACATAACATTTCCAGACGAAAAGGACAAGGCCGCACAAAACTCACGTTCAAGATTCCAAATTTTCAAGAAAAAGTGTCAATCAAATTTGGAGTTGCAAAAGGATTACAGGTATTCTGAAGCTTGCAATCAATTCCTGGAGGCATTCTGAAGCTAGCTGCATCACTCCCAAGCGCCAAAGCTCCAAGAATCGTGCCCAATACAGTCACGGTTTGTTCTTTCTTCTTCTGAAAACGGTTATGGCCATATGTGCATTATAAATGGATTTAGATCATGCTTTCTTGCTTGTAAACATATTTGAATCGTTAATTGCCTGTTTTGATGAAGGTATGACGATATGCCATTGTTAGGGTTTTGACCTTTGATTTAGAGTTTTCAAATACAGGTAAAATTGGGCCTAAAGAGGAGCACCATCATGCCCAGGAGATCAAATCCAGTTAATCCATGGTGTTAAACTGAATTTATATTGCGCGTTGTAGGTTTTGGAAATTGCAGGTGATTTATTGACAGATATTGTCTGTAGGTAAAGATCCATGGGCTAATACGACAGAGGGTTGGGGAAGACGAATGCATGGCACAACCTGGTTGGCTAGCTTGAAATAGCGCGCGTTTAAAAAAAATAATTTCTGACCATTATTTTGAATATATTGTTTTATGTTTATTTTATATAACGAATGACAAAATGGCTTGGTGGTAAGAAAGGACGCGCATGAAGTGGAAGACCTGGGTTCGATTCCCAGGTCTGGAGTTTTATTTTTCTAACAGATTTCACATGGATCCAGTGTGCCCAGACACAAGGTGGTCATCATAAGCCCTTGCACCAACACCATCAGATCCAAATGATCTGAATCCAACGCTTCCAAGCGTGCAGCCCCATGGTGGACCTCCCCAACACAACAACACCAGATCCAACGCAGCTTGGGCCACCAGATCTGGGCATTGGCAAAATTCCAGACTGCACCCCCAATTGGGTTTCTCACCCCTCAGGCCGATTTCTTAATTTCTTAATTCTTTTTTTTATTTAGTTTATATTTATTATTTATTCATTTTTTTTAAAAAAATCAAAAAATCATAAAAATAGGATTTAGAGTTTTTTAAGAAAAATTAATTTTTGCAAATTAATTTAATTTAATTAACTTTAATTTGTTTTCCTTAATTTAAAATTAATTAGAGATTATGTTAGATTTAAAAAAAAAATTCGTAAAAAACATCAAAATATTTTTAATAGGCAATTAGACTTCTAGGGTTTAGAACTTATTCTCGTCTCAACTTTTGCTCATTATTTTTTTCACACGGTTATTATTTTATTATGTAACTATGCCCGGTTTGTAATAGTCTAATTAGGGTTTTTTTTTTAATTTTTGCACTTTACTTTTCAGTCATTATTTATGTAATTACACCAAAGCCTTGTAATAGCTGTAGGAACTTTATTTCTCGCTTTTATATTTCTTATATGCTTGTATATAAATTGTTAGTAAATTAGGCGTGCATGACAAGAATTAATCAATTAATCATTAGGTCACTAACCTCAAGATAAAATATCTGAAAAAAGCACACTATTGCGCACTTGCACTCCTAGGGTATTCCCCACTTTGGTTGCCTTCGGAAATGGTCATGTCCCTCGAATGTAGGGATATCTTAGCAAAGACCCTCAGTTTTAAAGTCATCATAAATATCATAGTCCCTTAATGTCCCTCAATGTTGCCTACATGATGATAGTCCCTTCGAAATGCTAAGGTATCCTTACATGTTGCCTTCAATGACCATAAACGTCCCTTTCGATAGTCCCTCAACATCCAACGACAGGGATACCTACTCACTAATAGTAGGATAGAACTATCTAAACGAAAGGAGGAAAAGAACACCCTTTTTCCGAGTAGGTAGACAGTTCTTAAGTACTTGCTCAAATATGATTCCCTTTTTACACTTACACACTTTCAAAATTCTTTTCAAAAACGCTTTATCACACTCTTGAGGACTAATACAAGAGTTATCATAAAGCAAAGAAAATATTTCAAAACACACAAACACAAAAACAATTTTCAAAAAATGAGCAAGTACCTAAGAGCCCGTGGAAAACCACAGATGGAAAGGGTGCTAACACCTTCCCTTTCCATAATCTACCCCCTTACTCAGAAAATCTCGAAAAAGGTATTTTTTCGTTCTTTTCACCCTTTCCTTTGTTGGATAAAAGAAAAGTCGATGGCGACTCTTGCTTACCGTAACATTTGCGAGTATAAAATGCAAACCAGTATTAACAGTCGGTTTTGCCACCGTCTCACAGAACTGGCGACTCTGCTGGGGAAGTATATAAAAAGTGGGGTTTACCTTAGGGTCTAGTTCATTTCTAATCTGTTTTCTTTGTCCATCTTGATTGCTTTACTTTTAAGGATACAATTTGGGTTACTATAGATCCTACACCCGGATCTGGGGAAACCTTTTAGGTAAGTAGCAATAGATGGTGGAAACTGTGCAGGGTATACCGACACAGTTGAAGATATAGCTACGTTGATGCGACACTTTGGTTGGTACCGGTATCCCTTGAGTTAATCAAGGAGAATACGGGGCCTCCGTGTGGTGTCATGAAGCGTCAACTGACCTTAGAACCTTAATTGAACAACTTGTCTATTAAGACGTAGTGAGATAGCCGTCTTTGGTGTATTCCCAAAGTTGGTTGATACTCGATGCTACACTCATTGAGATTTGACTCCCGAGTTTTGTTTGGTGGCAAGTCAGTTGTATATTGAAATGAAACTTGTGGGAAAGATCAGTGATATTGAGATCCCTTAGAACCCGGTTACTATTTATAGGACATGTTGAAACAATCAAAACTTCAAGAGGGTATTACCTTAAAACCCATGCAAGCCTTAAACCTAAGGTTTTTGTGTGATTTGCTTGTGCTTGCTATATCTATGATTTCTTAGCATAATCATGACATCATAACATGGCGTATCATACTAACCATTTCAAAGATTTTCTAGGGCTTATCTTTGTCTTGTTTTGTAGGACATGACATCCGCTCGCAGGAACACTATCCAAGTCAACCTTGTGAAAGTACCTCCTTAACTTAAGGACTTAGCATCAAAGATTCCTGAAAGCTCTTCCTTCACTGAAAAACATGGTCAACTTCTCAGCTTGGTAACTTCAAACCCTGATGAAGAATTGTTAAAGGTTCACTTTCAGTTCTTTGACCTGTTACATCACTGCTTCACTTTTCCCGATTACCAGTTAGTTCCTACTATGGAGGATTTTTCTCAATTATTGGGGGGTACCTATCCTTAATCAGTTACCATTCAAAGGTATAGAAAGAGACCTAAAACCCGAAGAGATTTCTCAAGCTCTGTCTTTACAACGGTCTGATGTAGTGGAAAATTGGGAAACCAGAAGAGGTGTCCAAGGATTTCTAGCTAAGTTTTTATTTGAGAAAGCTCACCATTTTTGGGATAACCTATATTTTACAAGATTTTGAAGAAGTGCTGGCCCTTCTCGTATATGGGATGGTATTATTCCCTAACACGGACCAACTCATAAATGTGAGTGCGGTTAAGGTTTTTTTGTCTCATAATCCGGTGCCTACTTTACTTGGGGATATTCTACACTCTCTGCATACTCGCACTCTAAAGAGAAGAGGGACCCTTCTATGTTTCACTCCTCTATTGGCTAGGTGGTTTATTTCGCACCTACCTCAGTCTGTTTTGAGAAATGAGCAGGGTATGAGATGGTCTCATAGGTTGATGTCTGTGATACGGTGGGAGAACTGACTATGGTTTTGCGTTTGTTTTCGCAAATGTTTCGGTTGAGCAAGAGTCGCCACCGACTTTTTATTTTATCCTAAGGAAAGGTTTAAAAAGCACAGCAAAAACCTTTGAGATTTTTCTTGGGTTCGGGGAGTAGATTATAGAAAGGGAAGGTATTAGCACCCTTTCTATCCATGGTTATCCACGGGCTCTTAGGTACTTGCTTAGATCACTTTTTGTTTTCAATTGTTTGAAATGATGCTTGTGTGTGTGAGTTTGAAAATGTTTTGAAAAGAAGCCAATGTGGTGGCAACCTTTGTAATGATCCATGTGGGGATGTATACAAAGATGTATGTCTTTTGAAAAGGTTTTCATTTTGTTTTTGAAAGTGGTTTTGAAAGTGTTGTGGTTTTAGAAAATAGGCAAGTGTTTTGTCTTTGCAAGTTTGATTCAAGTAACTAAGAGGTTGTCTACTCCTAAATTTCTCAAAGTTTATTGCTATGTTTTAACCCTTTTAATAAGTTTGTTCCACCATTGTATTTGGTGGACAATCTCATGTTAGGATGTGAAAGGGACGGGCGCGGGTCATCGTTTAGACCATAATTGCAATGGTGTCAAGTATCTTTGGACAATTTTCTTTAAGGGACTTGATCATTTGTTTAGGCAACATTTTGAGGGACTATGATCATTTGATTTGTTTGTTTTGCCCAAAGATACCTAACATGCAATATGGCCCATTTATTTGAAGGCAACAAAGTGGAATACCCTAGGGGTGCAAGTGTGATATGTGTGGTTCATTTTCATGCTTGATTATCTTGAAATTAGGTCAAAACTATTTTGTTCGTTTTATTCGCATACAAACCCTAATTCTAGCATGGCATATTTAAAAAGCGTTAAAGTGCGAAAAATAAAATTCCTACACTATTACAACACAATAATATGGGAAGGGGGGTACAAATGTTTCAAATGGGGGATATTTAGACAAGAAATTAAACCTAGCTATTATATCTTTTTTTTTTTGAATATTTACAATATAATTAAAGGCATAAATTAAATAAAAATAAAACAAATATGCAAGAATGCAAAAAAAGTTTTTATATGTATGAAAAAAAAGTATTATTTATGTCACAAAAATAAAAATAAAAGTATTTTTTGGAGTATTTTCATTTTTAGGTCAAAACCCTAGTTTACAAAATAAAATGCATTATTTATTCAAAATATACAATATTTATTATTTTCATACAAAAATAAAATAAAAATGAAGTCTATTTGTGAAAAATGTATTTTTAATGTTAAATATTAATAAAATAAAATATGTATATTTTTGGTATTTTATTCTAAGTATACTAATGTATATATGTATTTATTTATATTATTTACAAAATATGTATTATATATATTAATTAATAATATTTAATATTTAATAAAAAAAGGTATTTTTTCTATAAAATATTTTCAGAAAGTAAAACAAAATAAAAGTGTATAAAAATGTATTTGCACTATTTTAGTATTTTAAACAAAACATATGTATTTATTTATTTATGTACAAAATATGAGAAAAATCAAATAAATGCCTAATAAATTCAAAAATGGTGAGAAAAAATATTTTTATACTTTTAATATCATGAGAAAAAATAAATGAGTCAATCAAAAAAAGAAAAAGTCCAAAAACATTAAAAATAAACCAAATGGGCTCAGGGGGTTCAGAAGCAATTATATGGTGTGAAAAGGAAATACAAAGCAAGCCCAGCCCATATAACCTTTCTTCAACCTCTGGCCAGAAAATATCAAAAAACGCGCGCCCTGTTCCACCATTCAAACATCCTGATTCCTGGCTTGTTAACGAAAACTCATAACATAAAAAATGTTCAGCATCAAGAGACGAATCCAACCATATGCAGAACTTGATCTAACTCTCTAAGATGAGAGAGAATTTCTTCTCCCCCAAATCCTGACCTAGATTTTCTTCCATGTTCAGACTCAAAATTCTTGCAGCACACATAATATAAATAAAATCTAATTATATGGGCATGTTCATGGCAATGATTGTGACATATTCTCTTCACAAACCTAAAGCTAACAATGCCTAATAAGAGAGATACGAGTTCATGAACTTACCTGTTCAGTTGAACTTCTATCTGGCAATGGAGAAGCTTTCAATGCAAGGTGATGATTGGGATAGTTTCCTTGAGGTCCAGGGATGCTATTCCAAGCTTTACTTTGTCTTGAAAGCTTTTGAATCGTTCTAGAGCACTTCACCTGCAAATCAGAAAAGTGAAAATGGTGGAACCAGTTAGAGGAATTACAGGTCGTGTTTTAGGTTTTAGTTAGCTTGCATAGATGGTATGGAAGGTGTGTGAACTGGTTTGAGCAAGAAAGCTTGAGAGGAATGAGAGATGGCACTCAAACTGCAGGCCCTGCCCTGTTCTTGCAGTTTGAAGGTGATTCTGGGAATGGGAGTGTATGAGGGATCTTAGGGTCGTGTACTAGCTCAGTTGGTATCTCTTGAATGTGTTTCACAAGTTTGCTTAAGTGTTTGTAAGCTGATATGAGAGTTGGTACAAGTTATGCTATGTTTCTTGAACTTTAAGCAAGCAATGGTCACTTTGTGCTTCTAGCCTGTACAGGCCCCCATACTATGCTGCATACATTGGCCTTGATCAGTGCAATGTGTCTTATAACTTGTGCCAAGAAGATTTCAAGTGTACTTGCTTGGATTTGCATTTGACATAAAGTGAAACTTTTCTAAAATGGATATTATGCTTTATCTATAAATGGATTAATCTTCTAGGCAATGCTTGAACACACAAAACATGGTCTTGGCACAAAGGTTTGGAATTAAATTTATGAGTGTAATTGAGATAAAAGGCCTGTAATCAAGTGGCATGCTGAGTTTTGAAAATGCATAGTGTTATGAACATGTAACTTGGCCTAATCAAAAGTGAGTTTTTGCTATATTGTGAAATTCGATTCTCCCTAACCATGAGGTTGTTTGAGAAGTTCTTGGACATTTTAGAAAGCTTGGAATGTGTACTACAATCAATCTTTGAAATGCAAATTGAAATTCCAAGTGGAAGTGTATGGAAAATGGCCTTGAAGTTAGGTAGAAAACCTTGCCAAAATAGGTTAAAATTTCACTAAGTTAAGAATGGTTTAGCACCCTTATTCCAAAAATTGTAACTTGAGATACAAGCCTCATTTGGGAAAACTTTGTGAATCAAAGTTGTAGATTATGCAATAAGCTACATCTTTCATGTTTTGACTTTTGTTTGAATCCAAATGAATCTTGGTGAGAAAGTGGGGCAAAGTTGGGAAAAAATTAGGGTTTTCCATAACTTAGAAAAATTCTAAGTTATGAAAAATTCCCATTTCAAACCCTAATTTGCAATTTTTGATTTCTTGGTGAACAAGTTTCATGATTTGGCATGTTTTGATGAAAAATGAATCTTGACTCTTGATTTTGACCAAAAAGTCAAAGTTTGACTTTTCAGTATACAGTCAAAATTGATCAATTGACTGAGAAATTCAACTATCAACCTTGTGTATTTGGGATCTTTTGAACTTGTTGAGCATGTCAAGATAATTCCATGGGGCCCTTGAGTCCATATGTGAGCTTGGTTTTCCATTGGCTAGGTCAAACAGTCAAAAATTGCCTTGGTGCAGTCAAAACCCTAAAAATGACCATTTTGCCCTTTTGATGATCTGATCAAATTTCTTGGGGAATTATGATCCAAACTCGATCAATTGGTCCATGTGAGTTCATAATGTTGATGTGGGTCAATTTTCATGAGATTTGACTGTCAATTGGCCACATTTGACTTTTTCTCCAATACAGTTGATTTCTAGGTCAACTGTCCAATTGACTGGGCAAAACTTGGAATCAAGACTTGAAACTTTGTATGAATAAACTTGGGAGTCCAACATGAAGCATGAAAGTCAGCTTAGGCTTTTTAGGTCAAAACATCTTTGTGCAAACACAAACCCTAATTTGGGTTAACAGTGCAAAGGGGGAGTCTTGAGCAGAGGGAATCCTAACTGGATCTGATCTTCAAGGATCTTGTGATGAGAAAATATTGGGGAAATGGGAGGGCAAATTTTGGGGTACAACAATGTCCCTTACACATTTGAATATTCATTGGTGTTCTCGGTCCTTGGGGAGTGTCACCATCATTGATCGCTGTGGGGAATTCCCTAATGTCCCTCTCTTAGGCATTAAGGGAGGAATCACTTATAATCCTTGTTTAGTGTTGCGACAGTTTGGTTATGCTAGAAGGGATGGTCCTCACGACACACTCATCCAAGGAATCACATTTGACTACGAGAATGATGTTCAGGGTTATCGTAAGAGGTTCATTCGAGCTTGGGGTATGATAAACAGAGTTGATAGCAAGACACTAGGGAACAAGAATTACATCCCTCTTGAGCCTTACCTCAAATAGGTGCGAGCTCATTCTCAATGTCTTATTATGCCTTACCCCTCCATCTTACCTGTGATTATGGAGCCAATTATTGAAGGAGACACTCCTTACATTGTTCTTCATCCTGACATGCCAACTGATTTTGAGGAGCTACAAAAATATTGGATCCAACTCAAAGAAGAACGAGATACCTTTGAAACCCAATTCTACACCAGCGAGAAGAAGGTTTTAGAACTCACCAGGTTACTTCACGAGGAGAAGAGTATAAATGCTTACATTGCACCAAAGAGGATGCGCCTGTGGGAAGCCTGAGTCTTTCTTTGCTTGGAGAGTTTATTTTTTCTTTGTTACTTCCCTTGTAAGCCCAAGAGGCATCATGGTCACCGATAAAACTTCTTAATGCAATTAACATTTTCTCTCTTTCTGTTTAAGCAATTTTAAGTCTTAGAAATCCTTGAAAACATTGCATACATATATCATACATATCATTGCATAAGCAGGTTTCAAAGCAGGTTTCTCATCTTCTTCGTTGTTTATTTCAGCAATGGCTCTAGAACAAACAGTGAAGGATCTATAAACTCAGAATGCTCAGTTTCAACAGATGATCATGGCTCTAGCCAATGGGCAAGAGGAAATGAAACCCCTGATTGTTAAAGAGAAGACCAAGAAGCCAAGGAAGACAACTGGTGTGGTGAATTTGGGAAGGAGGTTCAAGGGACCGTTAAGGCGAGTGGTAGAGCTAACATCTTCGTCAAAAGAAGGATACAATCAAGAAGGGGAGACAAGAGAGGAAGACCCTAGTCCAAGGGAATCTGATAATAAGACTGACTATAATGAAGAGCAGTACCCTCCGGCCGACGAAAAATACAAATAGCTGGAAGAACGTCTAAGTGCAATGGAAATCCCGAAGGTGCCTGGGCTAAATTTTGAAGAGATGGGTTTGGTTTCTGGGGTTGTCATCCCGCAGAAGTTCAAGGTGTCGGTGTTCGCCAAATATGATGGGGTTTCATGTCCTAAGATGCACCTCCGATCTTATATGAGTAAGATTCAGTGTCACACTACTGACAAGGACTTATGGGTCCACTTCTTTCAAGATAGTCTATCTGGAACTCAACTAGAATGGTTCTACCAGCTGGAAGGGACCAACATTCATAATTGGGAAGACATGGTTGCTGCTTTCTATAAGCAGTATCAATATAATGCAGAACTTTCTCCCACCCGTACACAACTCCAAAGCATGTCTATGGGTTCGAGCGAGGGCTTTAAAGACTATGCTCAGAAGTGGAGGGACTTAGCAGGAAGAGTCCAACCTCCCCTGTCTGATAGGGAGTTAGTGGATATGTTTTTGGGTACCCTATCTGGTCCATTTTTCAACCATCTGATTGGAATCTCTTCAACTGGTTTTACTGACCTGATCTTGACGAGAGAAAGAGTGGAAGATGGGATTAGGAGTGGTAAGATTCAAAAGGATGCATCCTCCAGTACAGTAATGAAGCCATTTTTTGGGAAGAAGGAAGTTAGTGCCACTTATAGTCAAGGGAATCAAGGCAGAACTAAATGCCATCCAGCGGTAGGGGCTGTTATAATCTCTAAACCTGCACCTACTCAACAAAGGAACAATCAGCCTAAAGCAGAAAGACCTGTAAGGCAATTCACCCAGATAAATATGAATTTATCTCAAGTTTTGCCTCATCTACTGAAATCCGATCTGGTTACTTTGCGGGAAACTCCGAAGAATCCCAACACTGCATCTCCTCGCTACAACCTAAATTCCCGTTGTGCTTACCATTCAGAAAGTCCAAGCCATGATACCAACGACTGCTGGGCTTTGAAAAACAAAGTTAAAGACATTATTGAAGCAAAGGAGATTGAATTTGAAGCTCCTGAGATTCCCAATGTTATCACTACTCCTATGCCCAAGCACGTCCGTGGTGTTAATGTTGTTGACAATGATGCGTTTGTTACTTATGTTGAGGAACTTGTTACTCCTCTCATGACCGTTAAGTGGAACTTGTTGAAAGCCGGTTTATTTCTGGGATGTGGCGAAGGTTTCCACTTATGTTTATCTCTACTGGCTGGTTGTCATTTGTTGAAGGCATGTGTTTAGCGCCTGATGGATGATAGAGAGGTTTTGTTTGAAAAGACTCTCGTCCCGACTATTCCTTGTAAGGATGTTTCAATCATAACCATTTTTGCCAATCCTCCCAGGGTCTCCACCAAAAGACCCGTCAGGATTACATCTGCTCCGAAGTTGGCTCCTCTGATCATCACTATGCCAGGGCCAATCCCATACTCCTCGAACAAGGTTATTCCCTGGAACTATGGGGTTGAAGTCTACTACCACGATGTCAAGCAAGACCTGCTGGCTGTTAAAGACCAAGTCTCTGAAAATACTAATCCCGACATTGGCAACATTGTTGGGACCAGTAAAATAACAAGAAGTGGAAGAGTGTTCTCCCATGAGATTTCTCCTCCAAAAGCCGTTACTAGTCCCGTATTCATTCCTATTGTTGTTCCTGCTGACACTACTACTGTAATTCCTATGATTACCCCAATTTCCACCCCTATCACCGAGTCGTCCGAGACTCGGGGCAAAGACATATTGATTGAGCCTGTCCAGACGAAGGCGCATTTAGAATCTATCCTAGAGGCTTCCAAAAAGGAAATGGAAGAAATTTTGAAAATTATAAAGAAGAGCGACTACAATATGGTCGAACAGCTGGGGAAGACCCCTTCTAAGATTTCTATGTTAGCCCTACTATTGTGCTTCGAAGCTCATGCAAAGGCTTTGGTGAAATTCCTTAAAACTGCCCATGTGCCACAAGAAACCTCCGCTGACCAATTTGAAGATTGTGTGGCCAGTTTGATGGCTGATAACAGTTTGGGTTTTTCTGATGATGATCTGACACCCAGAGGAAGAAAACACAATGATGCGCTGCATGTCTCTATCGAGTGCAGGGGCACTACTTTGGCCCATGTTGTAGTAGATACTGGTTCATCATTGAACGTGATGCCCAAGAAGGCTATTGATAAATTAGACTGTGAAGGTTTGACCCTGAAACCCAACAACATTGTAGTGAGGGCTTTTGACGATTCAAAGAGAATGGTGCACGGGGAGGTGGACATCCTCATCAAAGTTGGTTCTCATGCCTTTGACTCCACCTTCTACATAATGGATATCAGACCATCTTATTATTGTTTGTTGGGTCGACCTTGGATCCATGGGGCGGGAGCTGTCACGTCCATGCTGCATCAGATGATGAAATACCCGGTAAAAGGAAAGATTTTCACGGTACATGGTGAAGAAGAGTACATGGTAAGCCACTTGAATTCCTTCAGGTATGTAGAAATGGATGGCGAGTTCATCAAGACTCTATGCCAGAACTTCGAAGAGGTGTCTCAGACTATGGGTGCAACTGAAACTGTCACCAATATGTCGAAGATCACCAGACCTCCCTTGAAGATGGCTTCTCTCAAGGACGCCAAAGCAGTTATTGAAGAAGGTGGGTGTACCATCTAGGGCCAACTCCCTAACATTCCATACAAATCTGATAAGTTTGGTTTGGGTTTCTCTTCAGGGGCTCAAAGGGTTGTTCGACGTGCTTGTGCTGGAAGACCTCCCCTACGCATCAACAATCATGGGGTCAACGCTCTAGAAGACAGTGATGATGACTATGACATGGACAACTGGATCTTCCCTACTACCAACGGTGGACCCAGTAACTGGACAACAAAAGACTTGGTACCAATTACTTTTATTCAGAAGTAATTGTCTTTCTTGTTTTTGGATATGTAATAAACAATATAAACTCTATGGCCATGTGTCTTACTCGGGGCACAATGGTTTATTTGTGAGGGTTATCATGTTTCAATTTCATATGGCATTAATAAAGCATTGAACGTTTTGCATACAAATTTTGTGCTCTCTATCTTTCTTTTCTGCTTGTTACTTTGTCTATACAACTATGCTCTTAAACACACTCATGTATCAAACTGCAAATCCATATCCACTCTGGATCCCATTGATAACAGTTCTGCTATGGCCGATTATGACTTTGAAAATTCAATCAACCAAGTCGAGGACGAAGGTGAGGAAGATTGTGAGGTAGCAGAGAACTTGCTAGACTGTTACGGTAGGAAGAAAAGGCTATACAACATCATGAAAAGCCAATTGAGACAATAAACCCGGGCACATAAGAGGACAAAAAAGAAGACAAGATAGGTGCAAATTTGGATCTTAGTGTCAAACAGCGGTTAATATAAATGTTGCATGATTATGTAGAGAACTTTGCCTGGTCATATGAAGACATGCCAAGACTAGACCCGGGTATTATGGTTCATCGCCTGCCAACCAAAGAAGATTGCCCTCGGGTAAAGTAGAAGGTTCGTTGTATGCGCCCTGAAATGTCAGAGAAGATCAAAGCAGAGGTTATGAAACAGTTCAACACTGGGTTCTTAGCTGTCACCTCTTATTCATAGTGGGTTCCTAACATAGTCCCGGTGCCTAAAAAGGACGGCAAGGTACGGATGTATGTGGACTACCGAGATTTGAACAGGGCAAGCCCCAAGGATGACTTTCTGCTTCCCCACATCGACATTCTGCAGCATAAAATCTTTTCCTTCATGGACAAGTTCTCTGGTTACAATCAGATCAAGATGGGACTCAAAGACATGAAGAAGACAACCTTTGTCACGCAATGGGGCACTTTTTGCTACAAAGTGATGCCGTTTGGGTTGAAGAATGCTGGGGAAACCTATTAGCGAGCCATGGTAGCTTTGTTCCATGACATGATCCACCATGAGATAGAGGTCTATGTTGATGACATGATATCCCGGTCTCAAACTGAGGAAGAGCACCTTGATCATCTACAAAAGTTGTTTGATAGGTTGAAGACGTTCAAGTCGAGGTTAAATCTGAACAAGTGCACCTTCGGGGTAAGGTCTGGTAAACTTCTAGGTTTCATTGTTAGTGACAAGGGCATTTAGGTAGACCCTGCAAAGGTGAAGGCTATACAAGAGATGTCGACTCCTCGCGCTGAGAAGGAGGTTAGAGGTTTCTTGGGACGCCTAAATTACATTGCCATATTCATTTCCCATTTAACTTCTATTTGTGAGCCAATCTTCAAACTCCTGAAGAAAGATCAAGTGGTAAAATGGAATGACGAATGCCAGACCGCCTTCGAGAGAATCAAGGAATACCTTTAAGAACCACCAATTCTGATGCCTCCGATTGAAGAAAGATCTTTGATAATGTACTTAACAGTGTTAGATAATTCAATGGGGTGTGTGCTGGGGCAGCATGACGAGTCCGGTCGAAAAGAGCATGCGATATACTACCTTAGCAAAAAGTTTACCGACTGTGAAATAAGATACTCACTGCTCGAGAAAACTTGATGCGCTTTGGCATGGGCTGCTCGCTGACTAAGACAGTATATGCTGACCCACACTACTTTGTTGATATCTAAGATAGATCCGATAAAGTATATCTTCGAGAAGCCCGCTCTCTCTGGAAGAATAGCAAGATGGAAAATGATCTTGACCAAATACGATATCCAATACACGACCCAGAAAGCAATCAAGGGAAGTGTACTAGCTGATCATTTGGCTCATCAGGCTGTGGATGACTACCAATCCATGAACTTTGAATTCCCAGATGAGAATATTATGTTAGTGACTGACTGTGAAGAACCTGGACGGGATGAAGGACCTGAGGAAGGATCCCGATGGACTATGGTTTTTGATGGAGCTTCCAATGCACTCGGCAATGGCATTGGTGCTGTAATTATATCTCATGAGGTTTGTTATACTCCTTTTACCGCCAGATAATGTTTCAACTGTACCAACAATGTGGAGGAGTATGAAGCATGCATCATGGGTCTCAAAGCTGCTATTGACCTGAGGATCAAGTTCTTGAGCATTTTCGGGGATTCAGCCTTGGTAATAAGTCAAATCAAAGGGGAGTGGGACACGAAGCACCCTAATCTCATCCCTTACAAAGAACATGTGCTGACATTGCTTTCACACTTTGAAGAGGTCACATTTGAACATTTTCCACGAGAAGAGGACCAGTTAGCGGATGCGCTAGCTACTATGTCATCCATGTTCAAGGTCAGATGGGACAATGAGGCTCCTCAAATCAATATTGAGAGGTTGGATGAACTAGCATATTGCTTTGAGATTGATACTGAAGAAGTAGCAGACAAACCTTGGTTTCATGAATTGAAAAGGTATCTTGAGGCTCAAGAATATCCTGAGGGGGCCTCTGTCAATGATAAGAATTTTCTAAGGAGGTTCTCCGCAAAATTCTTCCTTACTAATGGAATCCTCTACAAGCGCAACCATGACTCTACTTTACTTCGGTGTGTAGGCAAGAGCGAAGCAGAAAGGATTATGGAAGATTTACACGAAGGCACCTTCGGCACCCATTCTAGTGGATATACCATGGCTAAAAAGATCCTACGGGCGGGATACTATTGGTCCACTATGGAAGCATACTGTTATCAACATTCCCAAACTTGTCACAAATGCCAGATCTATGCTGATAAAGCACATGTACCTTCGGTTCCCTTGAATGTCCTGATGGCTCCCTGGCCCTTTACAATGTGGGGCATTGACATGATCAGAGATATTAGACCTACCGCTTCCAATGGGCATCACTTCATCCTAGTGTCCATTGATTACTTCACGAAGTGGGTCGAGGCAGTCTCTTTTTCTACTGTTACCAAGAATGTGGTGGCGCGGTTTATCAAGCATAACCTGATTTGTCGGTATGGTGTGTGTTATACCCCAAAATTTTCCCTCCCATACTTCTTAATACATTTCAAGTGAGATTCTCAAATTGCTCAAGGAAGTCCAAGAGTTGACCAGACAAACTCTCTCCTAAGTCAGTCTACCTCAAATTAGGGTTTCATGTTGCATCAAGGCACTTGAGTATAAAGGGTCTCAAATGCTCACCATTGTCCTAATATGTTCTCAAGATCACCCATGTCAATTTTCAAGCCTTGCAGAGAAAGTTTGCACAGTCAATTGCTCAAGGGCCTGAAAATCGACTGTGCTAGGGCAAAAGTCAATTGTGGTCCACATACAGTCAAAATTCAAGATTTTTTGTCAACACCCTAATTTTGAAGTGTTATTCATCATTTGGTAAAGGGTTGATCATGATTCCTCAAGGATTGCTCACAATTCATCAAAACCCAAAAGTTGCTAAATTAGGGTTTTGTAGGAAAAGTCAACTCAACTTTGACCAAGCATAACTTTCTCATACTTTATAAAGAATGGCCCATCCAAATCTCATTTTGAAGAGGATGCAATTCCCTGCAATTCATCTTCAGCTCCCAAGTTCAAAATATGTACTCACAGGAAGTTATGAATTTGGACATTATAAGTCATTTTGAAAAGTCAACAAAAACACCTTTTTTGTCAAAGCTTCATACATGAACATGGAGGACTCAATTGCGATGAGACCAAAAGGGTTGCTTAGAGGACATCTTGATCTTTCTAAAAAATCCAAGAACACATCTCTAGGGTCAAAATTGAGGAAGTTATGCATTGGCAAAGTTGTCCTTTTTTGCAAAATTGCCAAAAGTAAAAAATGTCTAAATTTGCAATTTTTGTCAAATGGGCCCAACTTTTTGTGCTTGCATTGAGTTTGTAACATGATCCACGACCCGTGATCCTTCCCACTTGCCTTTATTTTATTTTTTTCATTTATTTTGATTTTTATTTCAATTAAATCAAATTAAATCAAAATAAAATAATGAAAATATCAAAAATCATTTAAACCTTGATATTTTGTGCATATTTCAGGTCCATGAATAGCTGGCAATGAGATCAAATCGTGCAAGCTTCAAATGTACAAAAAAAGATTGGATTTTGGATTGATTTATAAAGATTTACATGAGAATCAAATCATGATCAATGATCATTATTGGAATAGATTTGAAGCAAGTTTGTAAACCTAATTCACTCAAGAGTACATATATAACAAATCCATACCAAAAGCAGAGGGGTTTGGAAGCGTGAGAGAGCATAATCAGATTCAAAAAAATCATTAAAAAGTGTGAAATCATTCTTGCAGTTAGAGGGAAATTCAGGCCATTCCAAGACCACCATTCGCATCCTGGACCTTCTCTAAAGCAGATACGATCATTTGCAAGAATCCATACGGCCAGAAACTCAAAATCAAACTCAAAATCCATTCTTGTAATTTACGCAACATTACCATGTTTCAATGATATATATGTGTTTGTTAATGTATTTGCAATGTTTTGGTTATACTCAATTGAGTTTTTGATGCACGTACTGAGATCCACCATTGCTAGGTTTTCCTTGCTCGATTTAGGGTTTTCTCATGCAGGTAAAATTGGCCCAAAAGAGGGGTACCATGGTGTTCACAAGGTCAAGACGAACTTACCTATACCATTAATTTTCATTTATGATGTTTGTATGAGATTTTGGAGAAACGCATGCTTATACCTACGCCCAGAAAACCGTAGGTAAAAGTCTTGAACTTTTACCAACGGAGGGAGGAAGAAGAAGGGTGGCGTGGCACCCCCTAGCTGGTCCATTCAAACTTCGCGCGTTTTTGGTTCCATTATCTTGTTTTCCATTATATTAATTGTTGTTTTTTTCAGATACAGAAGAATCAACCAGCCCAGTTGGCAAGCACGCTATGGCCAGATGCTAAAGGGCCTGGGTTCGATCCCCAGGTCCCCTTGTTCTTCAATATTATTTTGCTATATGTAATTCCATGCACAGGCTTCCCATAGATCCACCATATTCCATCAGCTTTCAACGATTGGATCTAAAGCAAACCAAATCCAACGCCTGGCACATGAAGGTCTACCATGGGCCTAGTCAAACGTGCAACATGGAATCTGAAGGTTAACATGGATCAAGGCATATTGGGCTTATTGACACCCCCCTTTTACTTTGATACCAGGCCCATTTCTCTCTTTTCTTTTATATTTCTTTTATTTATTTAATTTTGATTAATTTATTTTCTAACATAAAAATTAATTCTTTTTTACAAAAAACTCATAAAATCAATTTTTTTCATCAAATTAGAGATTTAGTTTTTTTTATATATTTTGTCAAAATTAATTTAATGTTAGTTTAATTTAATTTTAGGGCAATTTTAACCTTTTTGTAAATAACTTAAAATAAATTAGAAAATTAGGGTTTGTTTGATTTAATTTTTATTTTCTTTTCTTAAAATAACAAAAATGAAAAAATAGGTCACATTAATTACTTTTTCTTAATTTAAATTAATTATTAATTAGGTTTGTATTTATTTAATTAAAACCTTATTTTCTTAAAATAATCAAAAAACAACCAAAAAATGATTTTTCTTGCAACTAGGTTTAGACGGAGTCAAAACCCTAATTTTCTCTCGTTCTCGATTCATCACGTGTTTATTTATTTTTACGATATTGATGTAACTGCTCATGGTATGTAATAGTTTAATTAGGACTTTCCTTTTATTTATCGTTTTACGGGTTTTTGGCTATGTAATTAATCTCCCTCCCCGAAGCCTTGTAATAGCGTAGTTTTATTTCTCGCATTTTAATTTTTGCAAATATTAACTGTTAGATGTATGATAATAGGATTGCATGACAAGAATGTATGTTAATTTAAAATGGTTAGCAAACCCTAAATGTGCCAAGATAATAACTGAAATCAAATCACTCGCACATGCGCACTCCTAGGGTATACTCTCACTTCGGTTGCCTTCGGTAAACGATCATTAAGTATAGGGTGTTTTAGTGGTTACCCTCTTGTCTAACAAAGATCAAAAGTCCCATTCGGAAATATTGCCTCGAAAATGTTGCCTCGGATAGGTCTCCTCGGAAATGTTGCCTCGAATATGATCTTAAGACATTAGGGTAATTACTAAGATGTCCTAACATTGCTTTAGTGATCGTACGTCCCTTTCGAATTGACCCTTACAATTCCAATGACGGTGCTACCTATTTCTCAATAGTAGGATAGAATTGTCTAAAGGAAACGAGAATAGAAACAATCTTTTTTTCGAGTAGGTAGATGCTAGTAGGTACTTGCTCAAGACAAACTTTTCACACCAAATACTTTTTCAAACAAAGTTTTCAAAACTACTTTGTAACACTCTTGAGGACATAAACAAGGGTTAAAACGAAGTAAAACAAAACTTTTCAAAACAAGCACACACAAGCAATTTTCAAAATGAGCAAGTACCTAAGAGCCCATGGAAATCCATGGATGGAAAGGGTGCTAACACCTTCCCTTTCTATAATCTACCCTCGTACTCAAAATCTCGAAAAAAGGAATTTTTCTGTGCTTTTTTCCTTTCCAGTTGGATAAAATAAAAGTCGGTGGCGACTCTTGCTTACCGCGACATTTTGCGAACACAAACGCAAAATGCAAACCAGCATTTTCCTAAAACAGTCCGGTTCTGCCATCGTATCACATAAATGGCGACTCTGCTGGGGAATAAATAAGTGGGGTATACCTTAGGATTAGTTCATCATAAATTGCTTCTATTGTTTGATTTGATTGCTTTACTTTTGAGGGTTTTATATTGGGAGTTACTATAGATCCTAACCCGGATCTTGGGGACACCTTTTAGGTAAGTAGAAATAAACTGTGAGGGAACTGTACGGCGTAGACCGATACGGTTGAAGCAGTAGCTACATTGATGTGGCACGTTGGTTGGTACTGGTATCCCTTGTGGAGAAACAAGGAGAATACGGGGATGCTATATGGGTCGTTAAGCATCAAATGACCTTAGAACCTATAATTGACCAACTTGGCCATAGGAAGTAGTGAGATAGCCGGTCTCGGTATAAAGCTGGGAACTGGTTGATACTCGATGCTACACTCATTAAGACCATACTCTCGAGATAGTTCTGGCCACAAGAAAAGATTGCGTGAGCTGAAACCATGACCGATGGAGGATGGTCAGTGATATTGAGAACCTCTAGAACCCGATTATTATTATTAGGACAGGTTGAAACCAACTGAACTTCAAGAGGGTAGTACCTAGACCCCATACAAGCCTGAAACTTAAGGGCTCTTGTATGACTTGTTTGCCTTTACCATGTCTTTTATCTGCTATACCTGTTGTGTGTTTTATCATGACATCATGCATCATAACATAGCATGAATACCTCATTATACTAACCATTTCAAAGATCAAGGGGATTTATCTTTGTTCTGTTTTGCAGATTATGGCTTCCATGCGCAAAAACACCGTTCGAGTTAACTTTGTGCAAATACCTGCTCAACTCAAAGAGTTAACCTCAAAAGTTTCTGATACTTCTTCATTCATTAGGAGACATGGTCAGCTGCTTAGCTTGGTTACCTCAAGGTTTGATGAACATATGATGAGTGTGCTTTTCTAGTTCTTCGATCCAGTGCATCATTGCTTCACTTTCTCGGATTATTAGCTAGTTCCTACTATGGAAGAGTTTTCTCACTTATTGGGCATATCCATCCTTAAGCAGATGCCTTTCACAGGTTTGGAAGAGGCTCCTAGACCAGAGGACATTGCTTCAGCTTTACACTTGAAAAAGGATGATGTAGTGTCTCACTGGGAGATACGAAGCAGGGTTGAAGGTTTCTTAGCTAAGTTTCTGATAGATCAAGCTCAACTGTTCTGGGATGGTTTGGACTTTCAGGCTTTTGAAGATATCCTGGCTCTCCTCATCTACGGTTTGGTTCTCTTCCCGAATCCAGATTCCTTCATAGATGTGAATGCGATTAAGATCTTCTTGTCTCGCAATTCCGTGCCTACTCTTTTGGGTGATATCTTGCATGCCCTCTACACTCGTACCGTGCGAAGAAGAGGGACCCTCATGTGTTGCATGACGCTACTGGCGAGGTGGTTTATTTTGCACCTCCCCAAGTCTGTGTTGAAGAATGAAGAGGGTTTAGGATGGTCTTACAGGATAATGTCCCTTGCTCATACAGACATTCTTTGGAGTTCTAAGGCTATAGAGAGCATTGCTGTCATTGATCGATGTGGGGGATACCCTAATGTCCCGTTGCTTGGAATCAGAGGGGGAATAACCTACAGTCCTTGTTTAGCTTTGCGACAGTTTGGTCGTGCTCGGAGAGACGGTCCTCATGAGCTACTTCTTACAAATATTGCATTTGACTACAAGGAGGACGTTGACGAGCATCGCCGAAGGTTTATACGAGCTTGGGGCATGGTGAACAGATCTGACCCTCAAGATCTAGGACCAAGGACTTCTCTCCCTATGCAACCTTATCTCCAGTGGGTCCGAGCTCGAGCCCAGAAGCTTGGGATGCCTTATGAAGATGTGTTTCCAGTAATTGTGGAGCCTACCAATGAAGAGGGCGTTCCTTATACAGTCCTTTATCCCTACACGCCCACTGATCTTGGGGCATTGAGGAGATCCTGGATTCAGCTGAAGGAGGAGAGGGATACCTACCGAGAGAAGTACCATGAGCAAGAAAGGAATATCTTGAAGCTCACCATGCAACTCGAGAATGAAAGGACGATCAATGATTATGTTAGCACCAAGGGGAAGCGTCCATGGGATTTCTAATTTTGCTTTTTCTAGTTTAGATTTGTTTTCCATTTATTTATTTTGTAACGCCTCAAAGGCATTGTTAAACATTTTTACAAGTTAATCTAATAAATTTTTTTATTTCTTAGTTTGAAATTTTAAATCTCCCAAAGTCTTTGAAGTCATTACATACGCATCCCATTATCATGCACATCATTACAGGTACCGTTACAAGTTTCTCATCTTCTTCGCTGTTTATTTCAGCAGTTATGTCTTCTGATCAAGCTATCAAAGATCTTCAGGCACAAAATGCCCAATTCCAAGAGATGTTCTTAAACTTGGCTAAAGGGCAAGAGGATTTGAAAGCTCTCATCCTGAAAGAGAAAGAGAAGGAGAAGAAGAAGAATAAGAAGAAGGTTGTTCTTTTTAGCATGGGTAAAAGGTTTGGGGATAGGCTGAAACAACAAGTTGATTTGTCCCTTTCATCCAAAGGAGAGGAGGACCAAGAAGAAGAAAAGGGTCCCAGTCCTGTAGTTTCTGATAATGATACAGATTATGATGAAGAACAGTATCCTCTTGCTGAGGATAGGTACAAATAACTTGAAGACCGATTGAGTGCTATGGAGTGTCAGAAGATCCCTGGTTTGGATTTTGGAGAGCTGGGACTGGCATCTGGGGTGGTGATCCCTCATAAGTTTAAAGCTCCGGTTTTCGCCAAGTACGATGGAGCATCCTGTCCAAAACTCCATCTCCGCTCGTACGTCAGAAAAATCCAACCTTACACTGCTGATAAAAATATGTGGGTACATTTCTTTCAAGATAGTCTATTAGGGACTCAGCTTGAATGGTTTTATCAATTGGAAGGAGCTAATGTTCGAAAGTGGGAAGACCTTGCTGCTGCTTTTTACAAGTAGTATCAGTATAATGCCGACCTTGCTCCCACTCGTACTCAGCTTCAGGGTATGTCCATGGGTGCAAGTGAAGGTTTTAAGGACTACACTCAAAAGTGGAGAGATTTGGCCGGAGGAGTCCAACCCCCTCTGTCTGATAGGGAGTTGGTGGATATGTTTCTGGGGACGTTGTTTGGTCCATTTTTCAATCATCTGATCGGAAGTTTGTCATCTGGGTTTACTAAATTGATCCTGACTGGGGAGAGAGTAGAAGCTGGTATCCGAAGTGGTAAGATACAGAAGGATACGTCGTCAAGTGCAGTAAAGAAGCCTTTCACCGGTAAGAAAGAAGCTAGTGCAGTCTACGGCTCGAGGAGCCAAAGCAGACCTGAACACCGCCAAGCAGTAAATGCGGTAGTGATATCAAGACCCCTCATTGCTCCACAATGCAACAATCAACAAAGAATGGAAAGACCACAAAGACAGTACACTCGGCTTAATATGACCTTGTCTCAGATTCTACCACAATTGTTGAAGACCAACCTGGTAACTCTGAGGGAAGCCCCGAAGAATCCCAACACTACATCTCCGCTATATAATCCGAACGCCCGTTGTGCCTATCACTCTGATAGCCCAGGTCATGATACAAACAACTGTTGGGCCTTGAAGAATAAGGTGCAAGATTTGATTGAAGCTAAAGAGATTGAGTTTGACGCTCCGGAGAAGCCCAACGTCATAACTGCACCCATGCCCAAGCATAACTCGGGAGTCAATGCAATTGAAGATGGTGAAGAAGAGTCAGATATCGACGACTGGATCTACCCGACTACCAATGGTGGATTGAACAACTGGATGACGAAGGACTTCGTGCCCGTTTCTTTTATTACACAGTAATAGACTTTTGTTTTGAGATTTGTAACAGACAATTTAAAACTTTACGGCCCGGTGCTTTGCCCGAGGTACCTTGGCTTTGTTTGTGAGGGCTTATTATTTGTCATTTTCATATATCATCAATAAAGCATTGGACGTTTCTTGCATTACAAATTTTGCGCTCCTTGTTTTTTCTTTTCTATCTTGCACTTTATCAAAATAGCTATTGTCTTACACACACTCACATATCATAATGCAGATCCACATCCACTCTGGATCCCGTTGATAACGACTCTTCTATTTCCAGTTATGAGTTCGAAAATCCGATCAACCAAGCTAAGGACGAAGGTGAGGATGATTGTGAAGTGCCCGAAGAACTTGCTAGACTGTTATTACAGGAAGAGAGGGCCATACAGCCCCATGAAGAGCCAGTGGAATCAGTAAATTTGGGTATAGAGGAAGATAGGAAAGAGGTCAAGATAGGTGAGAATCTGGAGCCTAGTGTCAAGCAACGGTTGATATAGATGCTACGCGACTATGTTGAGATCTTCGCCTGGTCTTATGAAGATATGCCTGGTTTGGACACTGATATTGTGGTTCACCGCTTGCCAACTAAAGAAGACTGTCCTCCGGTAAAGTAGAAGGTTCGCCGTATACGCCCTGAGATGTTTGAGAAAATCAAAGCTGAAGTCATGAAACAGTTTGACGCCAGATTTCTAGCTGTCACTTCTTACCCACAGTGGGTTGCCAACGTTGTTCCGGTGCCTAAGAAGGATGGTAAGGTACGAATGTGTGTGGACTATAGAGATCTGAACAGGGCAAGCCCCAAGGACGATTTCACACTTCCTCATATCGATGTTCTGTTCGACAATATTGTGCAGCATAAGGTCTTCTCCTTCATGGATGGTTTTTCTAGTTACAATCAGATTAAGATGGCTCCCAAGGACATGGAGAAGACAACTTTCGTTACACAGTGGGGCACCTTTTGCTATAAGGTCATGCCGTTCGGATTAAAGAATGTTGGGGCAACGTATCAGCGCGCCATGGTTGCTTTGTTCCACGACATGATTCACCATGAGATTGAGGTTTACGCTGATGACATGATCGCAAGGTCCCAGACTGAGGAAGAACACCTTAACCATCTCCAGAAAGTGTTTGACAGGTTAAAGATGTACAAGCTGAGGTTAAACCCGAACAAGTGCACCTTCGGGGTAAGGTCTGGTAAACTGTTGGGTTTCGTCGTTAGTGATAAAGGTATTCTGGTGGATCCTGCAAAGGTGAAGGCTATACAGCGTTAAACAGTCAGTTCTAAATCCACCGATCACAGAACTGGCGACTCTGCTGGGGATTTAGAACTGACTGTTTAACGCTGGTTCGCGAAATGTCGCGGAAGCAAGAGTCGCCACCGTCTTTTATTTTCTCCAACATGGACAGGACAAAAGCACAACAAAATTCCTTATGAGATAGTTTCTCGGTTCGGGAGGTAGATTTATAGAAAGGGAAGGTGTTAGCACCCTTTCTATCCATGGTTATCCATGGGCTCTTAGATACTTGCTCATTGTGTTTTCAAAAATGTTTGCTTTTCAAGTGTGTGTGGGTTTTGAAAAAGTTTCGTTTAAAGATTTCGGAATAACTCTTGTGTCAGTCCTCAAGAGTGTTTGAAAAATTGTTTTGAAAGCTTTTTTGAAAGTGTCGGTGTGAAAAGAGTGTTTTGGTTGTTTTTTTGAATAGAGAAAGTATCTATGAGTCATATACCTACCCTAAGGAATTAGGCTGTGTAAGAGTCCTTTAGATAGTGCTATCCCACCATTGAGAGGTAGGTAGCACCACCATTCGAGGTGTTCGGGTCAATTCGTTTGTTAGGGACAGCGTGGTCACCAGAGCAACAGTAGGACACCTTAGAAGCTACCCTTATGCCATTGATCATGGACATAAGGACTTACCAAAACGTCCTATACTCGACGACCACGTTTCGAAGGCAAGGCAACAGTGAGGCGTACCCTAAGAGTGGTGTGTGAACTTGTGTGTTGTTTTCATGTTAATATTTGTCTTTGATCAGGGCATTTGTGAGCTACGCATTGTTTTTAATTTGGGCCATACGTTCTTTCATGCAATTAGAATTTAAAAGTGCGGAAATTAAAATGCGGAAAGTAAAATCCTACGCTATTACAAGGCGCGGGTCTATACATCGCCAAATTACAAAGACCCGTTTTTAATAAAAATGCGGAAAGTAAAACCTAGTGACTATTACATGGCTTGAGCAGTTACATGATATTCGAAAGAAAAATAAATGTGCGAAAGAAATAAAAATAGAACGTTCGAGGGTTTTGACCCTTTTGAAATTAAATTGAAATTAAAGCTAATTAATTATTTAAAGAAAGAAAAGAAATTGTTTTTATGGTTTTTGTATTTATGAAAAATAAAGAATTTAAAATTAGAAAGAAACCCTAGTTCTAAATATTTTTAATTATTAACGAAAAAATATTAAAATTTAACCTAATTTACTAAATATTTGATGTACATGTTTATTTAGAAAAATATTTAATAATTAATAATAATAATAATGATGAGAAAATTATTTATTTAAAAAAAGATGAAAAGGTTAAAAACCCTAATTCTACCTATTTTATTTATTTAAGAAAAGATTAAAATTGAAAACCTAATTTTACTAAATTAATGGTTTAAAGTTTATTTACAAAATAAATTGATGGTGAAATAATAATAATTAAATATATTGTATTTTTGATTTCTGATCTTCATATTATGAAAATTATTTTTGTGAATTAAATAAAACAATTAAAACAATTAAAACAAATTAAAACAAAAAAAAGAAAAGAAAAGGAAGTTAGAAAATATAATACAAACATTGGGGGTGTCTGGCCCATATAGGAGGTTTTTGGAGTATTTTTGGTCCATCAGAATTCAAGCCCTGTTTGACTTTTCAGGATAGGGTGCACGTGGGTTGACTAGCGTGTACCATGGACTGCACGTTCTGGCGTTCAGATTGGTCTTGAAGCCACTTGTCAGGCCAGCGCATGAGGGTGTATGGTGAAGCCTTGAAGGAACGCTGCATAGAAATATGTTAAGAGAAAAATTATGAAACATGTGGGGACCTGGGAATCGAACCTAGGTCCCAGTGTTTACCAAGCGAATGCCTTGACCAAGTGAGCTGTTTGCGCGCGTTTGTAATGTAATAGATAACAAATAATATAAAACAAAACCAACATTAATGATATGAAACAAAAAAAAACACGCTGAAATTTTGAATGCCCCAACCATGTTATGACACGCAGGCTTCTCCTTCGTTTGTATACCTGCAACATAAGCAAATAGCAGGGGTTTTAAACCCCCACTAAACACAACCAGAAAATAGCGATTAGCAGATGCCCAAATATAAATTGAGCGCGAGGTTATTAATAGCTTCGTCTTGTTGCAACGAGTTTGCCTACACTGGTTTGGTGGTCCAATTTTACACCCTATGCAAAACCCCAATTTTGGAACTCTGAAACCCTAAAACACGTTAATGGTGAATCATGATACAGGGCCTTACAATGCAATTGAATTATATCATTAGCTTCAGAAGGTTAATATCAGTATAAATCAATCAAGAAAGATGGCTAACAATGCATGAATCGTGATATGGAATTCAAGAAATTTTGGCAAACCGTGTGATCTGTATTCTATGATTCTTGTCACGTTTTGATTGATTCTTGATTGCAAAAGCTTCCTTGATGGTCCAGCAATGTGTTGGAATAGATTTTAGGCTTTGAACCGTCCTGTAACTGTGATTTCAGTTTCCAACTATTGGTGAAAATTTGCAATTTTGTTATGCAGCTTCTGAGCAATCTTTCGTGTGTAATGCATTAGGTTTTAGTTGTGCATAAGTACATGAATGAAATTAGGTTAAAACCAAGCCCATGGATTCATGCATTCATGTTTTGAATATTTGATTTTTCCATATCTTTTTTCAATCTTTTTCCATGCCAATCATGCCAAATATGGATGATTTTGTCCCCTTGAGATGGTGCACGAAATCTCTTGCATATAATGGACATATTTGCTGCACAAAAAAGATTTAAAACCATTGTTTAATATTTTTCTCATAATTAAATTTAATTAAATGAATTAATAAGATTAAAAATTCAATTAATTAATTAAAAATAAGAAAATAAATCCCTTTGAGCTTAATGGGTCGTGTATATGCTTTGGGTAATGATTCATGGAAGAATTTGTGGCCCATTAGCAATTTTGAAGCTTTTGAAGCAAAGTTGACTTTTCAAAATTCCCAAAAATTTCCCAACTTCTACAAGGCATATCTTGCTCAATTTTGAAGCTATGATCATGTTCTTGGACATTTTGGAAAGGTCTTGAAGTCCTCTAACCAATGCCTTTGGTCCCATGTCATTTTGATTTACCAATATCAAGTTATGGTCTTTGACTTAAAGTGCCTTTTTGTTGACTTTTGAAAATGACCTATAATGTTGAAATTGATAACTTTTTGTGAGAGCATTTCTTGGACTTGGAGTGTGAAGATGAATTGTAGGAAATGTCATTCTCTTCAAAATTATCATTGGATGGTATTTTTCTGATAAACCATGAAGAAGTTATGCCCTGGTCAATTTGCAGTTGACTTTTTCAGCTATCCAAAAATAGAAACTTTTGCATCTTGAGACTTTTTGAGCCATGCTTTGAGAATCATGATCAAGAATTGATCAAATGATGTTTGTGGCTTCAAAACAAGATGTTGACCAAAAATTTTAACTTTTGACTGTCAAATGACCATTTTGCCCCTGCAGTTGACTGTGAAGCATTTAGGGTTTTTGACTGTGCAATTTGATGATGTGAGTCTTGAAACTTGACATGTGGATGCTTGACAATGTTTATAGGCATGTGGGACTTGATTGGACCCTTGGAAACCTCAATTTCTTTGCAAGAACCAAAACCCTAATTTTGACTGTGTTAGGAGGCAATTGGACTGTGCAACCCTTAAGAGATTTTGAATCATCTGGAGATTGGCAACTCTTGAAGAATATGGGAGGGCAAATTTTGGGGTACAACAGTTGCCCCTGTTCAATCTTCTTAGACCTGAGGATGCAGATTGGCTGGCGTGCCTTTCGTGATCCGAAGGTGGAAGATGATTGAACACTAGAGTGCCCAGAAATTTGCACTCACATAGTAGAGTGTTAGTAGTATGATGTAGGGAATGGGCTTACAGATTCCATTTAGAGACTGTTGGTATGTGGATGGGCTTACAGATGCCATCTGGGTGTCGATCGCGTAAGAGATTCCTTAGCGAGAACTTGCGTACATGAGAAAGAAAATACTTACCTGGCCTGTTACAGGAGTTGATCTTCAAACTCTTTATGTAGATGTGCCCTGGCTGGATACAGGAATCGAATCTTTAAACTCTTCAGACGTGCCCTGGTAAGATACAGGAATCGAGTCTGGAGAATATAGTCGTCAACAGATACACCCTGGCAAGATACAGGAATCGGATCTTCGAACTCTTCAGACGTGCCCTGGCCGGATACAGGAATCGAGTATGGTAATGTTAGTCGTCAACAGATACACCCTGGCAAGATACAGGAATCGGATCTTCGAACTCTTCAGACGTTCCCTGGCAAGATACAGGAATCGAGTCTAGAATATAGTCGTCAACAGATACACCCTAGCAAGATACAGGAATCGGATCTTCGAACTCTTCAGACGTGCCCTGGCAAGATACAGGAATCGAGTCTGGAATATAGTCGTCAACAGATACACCCTGGCAAGATACAGGAATCAGATCTTCAAACTCTTCAGACGTGCCCTGGCAAGATACAGGAATCGAGTCTGGTAATGTTAGTCGTCAACAGATACACCCTGGAAAGATACAGGAATCAGATCTTCGAACTCTTCAGACGTGCCCTGGCAGGATACAGGAATCGAGTCTGGTAATGTTAGTCGTCAACAGATACACCCTGGCAGGATACAGGAATCGGATCTTCGAACTCTTCAGACGTGCCCTGGCAGGATACAGGAGTCGAGTCTGGTATAGTCGTCAACAGATACACCCTGGCAAGATACAGGAATCGGATCTTTAGTTGCGACCGTTGATAGTAATCATCTTTGTATTGACCTTTGTCCTGAAAAGACAGAACATTAGTTGTATGCAATGTCATGATGTATGACATGCGTGATGTCATGATGTTCAGAGAATAAATGAGATTGTATGTTCATGATGCGTATGTGCATGCTATGTATGTAAATGTTTTCGTCTCGGAAAATAAATCCTTGACGGATGCCGGGAGATTAAATCCTGGGCTGATGTTGAGGAATAGAGCTTTTTGTTTCCGCTGGGGATGATAGTTGCAAGAATACCGGTAGGAGAAGATGACTCCGTTGAGGAATAAACTTGGCGAATAGATTACTCTGCGGGGAGTTAACTCTGTGGGGGAAGAGAGGTACTTTGCTGAGATGTTGATGATAACTCCACTGGGGATACCATTGATGTGTTTTGGAGGAGGAATTTGATGAACTCCACTTGGGGGATAGGAAGAACTTCGTCGGGGACGATCTTTCCGTGGCAATTGGCTGAGGATAACCCAGTTATATCCTGGTGGGGACATAACCCAATTGAAAAGCAAAAGCAAGTGATCTAAAACAAGTAACTAAGAGCCCATGGAAAACCATGGATGAAAAGGGTGCTAGCACCTTCCCTTTTCATAATCTACCCCCCGAACCCAAAAACAATCTCAAAGGTCTTTCCTGTGCTTTTTTACCTTTCCTTTTGGATAAAATAAAATTCGGTGGCGACTCTTGCTAAACCGAAACATTTGCAAACACAAACACAAAACCTCAATTCAGTTCTCCCACCGCATCACACTAAGGATTAAGTTCTTGAGTGTATTCAGAGATTTTGCTCTAGTGATCAGTCAAATCAAAGGCGAGTGGGATACGAAGCACCCAAATATTATTCCTTACAAGGAGTATGTACTGACATTGCTCGCACATTTTGAGGAGGTAACCTTTGAACATTTCCCCAGAGAGGAGAATCAGTTAGCGTACACGCTAGCTACCATGTCTTCTATGTTCAAGGTCAAGTAGGACAATGAGGCTCCTCAGATTACCATTGAGAGGTTGGACGAACCCGCACATTGCTGTGACATCGAGACTGAAGAGGTAGCAGATAAACCCTGGTTTCACGAGGTAAAAAGGTATTTTGAGGCTCAAGAGTACCCCGAGGGTGCATCTGTTAATGATAAGAAGTTCTTGAGGAGGTTCGTTGCAAAGTTCTTCATCAGCAATGGTGTCCTTTATAAGCACAACCATGATTCAACCTTACTGTGATGTGTGGATAAAAGCGAGGCAGAAAGAATTATGGCAGAGTTACATGAAGGTACCTCCAGAACTCATTCCAGTGGACATACCATGGCAAAGAAGATCCTACGGGCAGGATATTATTGGTTTACTATGGAAGCCGATTGTTATCAGCACTCTCGGACCTATCACAAGTGCCAAGTCTATGCTGATAAGGTGCATGTACCTCCAATTTCTATGAACGTCTTGACAGATCCTTGGCCTTTCGCAATGTGGGGCATCGATATGATTGGAGAGATCAGACCTACAGCGTCTAATGGGCATCGTTTAATTTTTTGGCTATTGATTATTCACAAAATGGGTTGAAGCAACTTCCTTTAATACAGTAACCAAGAATGTCGTGGCGCAGTTTATCCGACACAATCTGATCTGTCGATACGGGGTACCAGAAAGGATCATTACGTACAATGGTACAAATCTCAACAATACGATGATCACCGAGCTCTGCAAACAGTTTAAGATACAGCATCACAACTCTCCTCCTTACCGGCCGAAGATGAATAAGGCTGTTGAAGCGGCTAATAAGAATATCAAGAAGATTGTGCAGAAGATGACGGTGACCTACAAAGACTGGCACGAGATGTTACCATTCGCTCTTCATGGGTACCGTACCTCAGCATGGACTTCGACAGGGGCAACACCCTACTCTTTGGTGTATGGTATGGAGGCGGTCTTACCTATTGAGGTCCAGATACCTTCTCTCTGGATTATGAAGGATGCGGGTTTGAGCGAGGACGACTGGATCCAGACCCGGCTTGATCAGCTGAATTTAATCGACGAGAAGAGACTTACTGCTATTTGTCATGGTCAGACATACCAAAAGCGAATGATCAAGGCATTTAACAAGAAAGTTAGATGACAAGAGTATCAAGTTGGGGATCTAGTTATCAAACGCATCATACTGCCGCAAGGTGATCCCAGGGGCAAATGGACCCCTACTTACAAAGGGCCATTTGTGGTTAAGAACATTTTCTCAGGAGCAGCTATGATTCTAACTTCCATGGATGGTGACGACCTTCCTCACCCCGTCAATGCAGACATAGTGAAAAAATACTATGCATAATCTAATACCCGCTAGGTTGACTGGCCTAGGCAAAAATAAGGGCTTCCCGGCGAACCAAAAGGGTACGGGCAAAAATAAGGGATGAAAATGAAAAAACTGTACACCCGGCAAGTCAAAAACCTGAAAAGGCGGCTTGGGCAAAAAAGGGTATCCCGGTGGACTGAAAACCTGAAAGGGCGGTCCAGGCAAATATTAGGGACCAAAGTGTAACACTATGTCTCATTGGATCATCTTGAAATCAGACTTCGGTATCGACTATCAAGCTCGGACGGCGCTGATCAATCTGATATACCTTCAATCAAATAGCAAAGTGATGAGATGCTCGAAGATATAAAGGAAATAGCAGAGTTGGAACCCAGTGGGATTGTTTCACATAGCTGTTTTTTCTTTCTTTTACACAAATTGTATAAATTATGTTCGTTCGGCGGCGTTCTCTTACTAGGACGTCAGCCTCTTGTACAAAAACGCCTATTACAGGCTAACTTCAAAAATCAATACAATTCATTTTCACAAATAAATTTCAACTTATTTTTTATTTTTCTGTTTTGTTTTGCAAGAACGTCCAATGATTCATTTTTGATATATGCATTTTAGAATGATTGTTGCTCATAAACATTTAACATACGAAACAAAAGACAATTACTCGTAATTACAGGAACAGGGGCAAACAAGAAATGTCCAAACCTTACAGTTGATCTATCCACCAGGTACAGGGATAGAGTCAGCTTGAGAAAATGACTAGAGGCACATACACTCCCCGCAGAGTAGGAAGTATCAGAAAACAATGGTGTTAGTACTCCCCAAGCAGAGTTCATCTATCACCAGCAATAGAAGATTATCCCCAATGGAGTTTATTTCTTCCACAAGCAGAAACTCAATCCCCAACATGGTTCATTATCGCTAGCAACGATAATTCATCCCCAGCCAAGGTTATTTCTCCAAATCAGCAGATCTTCTGACAGAATATCTCTTCCCCACAGAATCAGTTTCTCGGCAGTTTATTCTCCAGCAGGGTTATTCTCCCGCCAATTTATTCTCAAATCATCTTCGGTCGTTATTCCCAACAAGAACGAAGAATTCAGCTCCTTGCACTCTCCAGCAGCAGTCTAGGATTTATTTTCCCCAGTTACAGAACATCATAAAAACATTGCATATCCATACATCATGACATGTGCATAAGCATCATACATCACAATCTCATTTATTTTGAGAACATCATTACTCAATACATTTCATACATCATGGCATTACATACAACTAACTCTTTACCTTTCAGGGAAAGGTACAATCCAAATTCTCACAAGTTTTCTCTGGTTTAGTCGAATCAATGCTAAAGATTTCTATTTCAGTTCAAGCTATGAAGCCCAGATTCGACCGGATAATATCTTGATTTCTACATCATATTGTGAAGCCCGGAGAACAACCGGATAACAGTATCAAATTATCCCAAAGCCTAGAATCGACCAGATAGTGGTTTATCTTAAATCTATGAAGCCCAGATTCGACCGGATAATAGTTTAATCCCCAACAAGTTATTGTGAAGCCTGGATTACGACTAGATAGCAATGCAAGTTACTGTGAAGCCTGGATTACGACCAGATAACAGTGTAAAACACCATGAATCCTGGAAGCGACCAGATAGTGGTATATCTTTAATGCAAGTTGTGAATCCCGAATTCGACTGGATAATATCTTGATTTCTCCAAACGCCATGAAGCCTGGATTCGACCAGACAATGGTATAATACATTGCAAAGCCTGGATTACGACCAGATAGCGGTAAAAGACACTGAAGCCTGGATTATGACCAGATAACAGTAAGGGACACTGCAAAGCTTGGATTTCGACCAAATAGCAGTCTACCCGGCCAATTACTATAAAGCTCGGAAATCGACCCGATATTAGTAGGCCTAAAAATCAAATGGAAACCCGGATGCGACTGGATAACCACTTGATTTCTTCTGAAGCCTGGAATACGACCAGATAAGAAGTAAGGTATTGTGAAGACTGGAATCGACCAGATAACAGTACAGGACACCATAAAGCCTAGATCCGACCAGATAATGGTATGAAACACCGTGAAGCCTGGATTACAACCAGATAGCGGTAAAGGACACTGAAGCCTGGATTACGACTAGATAACAATATAAAACACTGCAAAGCTTGGATTTCGACCAAATAGCAGTCTACTTGGACAATTACTAAGAAGCCCGAAGTCGACCGGATATTAGTGTGCCCTAAATTCAAGTTGAAGCCCAGATGCGACCGGATAACAACTTAATTCCTTCTGAAGCCTGGAATACGACCAGATAAGAATTTAGAAATTGCAAAGCCTGGATTACGACCGGATAACAAGTTTAATCTCATCTCCCCAGTAAGTCACTGTAAAGCATGGAGCACGACCAGATAACAGTCGATCTTATCACTATGAAGCCTGGATCACGACCAGATAATAGTTCATTTTCACCTCTTAGACTAGGAGACAATTCCCCAGTAGAATAACGGACGACTGAAGCTCCTAAAATTCTATTTCTCCCAAGACAGAGATCAACATTCCCCAGCGTAGTTCTCTTCGACAACAGGTATACAAACTCTCGCAAAGGAATCTCTTACGCGATCAACACTCCTTCGGATGGAATCTTTAAGCCCATCCTCCTTCATCAATCTCCAAATGGAATCTATAAGCCCATTCCCGATATCGCAAGACAAGTACCACTTCATGCGAGTGCAAATTTCTGGGCACTCTAGTGTTCAATCATATTCCACCTTCAGATCACGAAAGGCAAGCAAGCCAATCTACATCCTCAAGTTTAAGAAGATTGAACAGGGGCAGCTATTGTACCCCAAAATTTTCCCTCCCATACTTCTCAATAGATTTCAAGTGAGATTCTGAAATTGCTCAAGGAAGTCCAAGAGTTGACCAGACAAACTCTCTCCTAAGGCAGTCTACCTCAAATTAGGTTTTCATGTTGCATCAAGACACTTGATTCCAAAGGGTCTAAAATGCTCACCATTGTCCTAATATGTTCTCAAGATCATCCATGTCAAGTTTCAAGCCTTGCAGAGAAAGTTTGCTCAGTCAATTGCTCAAGGGCTTGAAAATCGACTGTGTTAGGGCAAAAGTCAACTGTGGTCCACATACAGTCAAACTTCAAGATTTTTGGTCAACACCCTCATTTTTAAGTGTTATTCATCATTTGATCAAGGTTTGATCATGATTCCTAAAGGATTTCTCACAATTCATCAAAACCCAAAAGTTGCTAAATTAGGGTTTTGTAGGAAAAGTCAACTCAACTTTGACCAAGCATAACTTCCTCATAATTTATCAATAATGGCCCATCCAAAGCTCATTTTGAATAGTATTCAATTACCTATAATTCATCTTCATCTCCAAAGTTCAAAATATGTACTCACAAGAAGTTATGAATTTGGACATTATAGGTCATTTTGAAAAGTCAACAAAAATACCTTTTTTGTCAAAGCTTCATACAAGAACATGGAAGACTCAATTGAGATAAGACCAAAAGGGTTGCTTAGAGGAAATCTTGAGATTTCTAAAAAATCCAAGAACACATCTCTAGGGTCAAAATTGAGGAAGTTATGCATTGGCAAAGTTGGCCTTTTTTGCAAAATTGCCAAAAGTCAAACGTGTCTCAATTTGCAATTTTTGTCAAATGGGCCAAACTTTTTGTGCTTGCATTGAGTTTGTAACATGATCCACGACCCATGATCCTTCCCACTTGCCTTTATTTTATTATTGTCATTTATTTTGATTTTTATTTCAATTAAATCAAATTAAATCAAAATAAAATAATGAAAATATCAAAAATCATTTAAACCTTGATATTTTGTGCATATCTCAGGTCCATGAATAGCTGGAAATGAGATAAAATCATGCAAGCTTCAAATGTACACAAAAAGATTGGATTTTGGCTTGATTTAGAAAGATTTACATGAGAATCAAATCATGATCAATTATTATTATTGGAGAAGATTTGAAGCAAGTTTGTAAACCTAATTCACTCAAGAGTACATATAGAACAAGTCCAGACCAAAAGCAGAGGGGTTTGGAAGCGTGAGAGAGCATAATTAGATTCAAAAAAATCATTAAAAAGTATGAAATCATTTTTGCAGTTAGAGGGAAATTCAGGCCATTCCAAGACCACCATTCGCATCCTGGACCTTCTCTGAAGCAGATACGATCATTTGCAAGAATCCATACGGCCAGAAACTCGAACCACAGACCCACGGTTTGCCCTTCAAACTCAAAATCCATTCTTGAAATTTACGCAGCATTGACATGTTTCAATGATATATATGTGTTTGTTAATGTATTTGCAATGTTTTGGTTATACTCAATTGAGTTTTTGATGCATGTACTGAGATCCACCATTGCTAGGTTTTCCTTGCTCGATTTAGGGTTTTCTCATGCAGGTAAAATTGGCCCAAAAGAGGGGTACCATGGTGTTCACAAGGTCAAGACGAACTTACCTGTACCATTACTTTTCATTTATGATGCTTGTATGAGATTTTGGAGAAACGCGGGCTTATACCTACGCCCAGAAAACCGTAGGTAAAAGTCTTGAACTTTTACCAACGGAGGGAGGAAGAAGAAGGGTGGCGTGGCACCCCCTGGCTGGTCCATTCAAACTTCGCGCGTTTTTGGTTCCATTATCTTGTTTTCCATTATATTAATTTTTGTTTATTTTAGATACAAAAGAATCAGCCAGCCCAGTTGGCAAACACACTATGGCCAGATGCTAAAGGGCCTGGGTTCAATCCCCAGGTCCCCTTGTTCTTAAATATTATTTTGCTATATGTAATTCCATGCGCAGGCTTCCCATAGATCCACCATATGCCATCAGCTTTCAACCATTGGATCTAAAGCAAACCAAATCCAACGCCTGGCACATGAAGGTCTACTATGGACCTAGTCAAACGTTCAACATGGAATCTGAAGGTCAACATGGATCAAGGCATATTGGGCTTATTGACACCCCCCTTTTACTTTAATACCAGGCCCATTTCTCTCTTTTCTTTTATATTTCTTTTATTTATTTAATTTTGATTAATTTATTTTCTAACATAAAAATTAATTCTTTTTTACAAAAAACTCATAAAATCAATTTTTTTTCATCAAATTAGAGACTTAGTTTTTTTAAATATATTTTGTCAAAATTAATTTAATATTAGTTTAATTTAATTTTAGGGCAATTTTAACCTTTTTGCAAATAACTTAAAATAAATTAGAAAGTTAGGGTTTGTTTAATTTAATTTTTATTTTATTTTCTTAAAATAACAAAAATGCAAAAATAGGTCACATTAATTACTTTTTCTTAATTTAAATTAATTAGTAATTAGGTTTGTATTTATTTAATTAAAACCTTATTTTCTTAAAATAATCAAAAAATAACCAAAAAAATGATTTTTCTTGCAACTAGGTTTAGACGGGGTTAAAACCCTAATTTTCTCTCGTTCTCGATTCATCACGCGTTTATTTATTTTTACGATATTGATGTAACTGCTCATGGTATGTAATAGTTTAATTAGGACTTTCCTTTTATTTATCATTTTACGGGTTTTTGGCTATGTAATTAATCCCCCTCCCCGAAGCCCTGTAATAGTGTAGTTTTATTTCTCGCAATTTAATTTTCGCAAATATTAACTGTTAGATGTATGATAATAGGATTGCATGACAAGAATGTATGTTAATTTAAAATGGTTAGCAAACCCTAAATGTGCTAAGATAATAACTAAAATCAAATCACTCGCACATGCGCACTCCTAGGGTATACTCTCACTTCGGTTGCCTTCGGTAAACGATCATTAAGTATAGGGTGTTTTAGTGGTTACCCTCTTGTATAACAAATATCAAAAGTACCATTTGGAAATGTTGCCTCGGAAATGTTTCCTCGGATAGGTCACCTCAGAAATGTTGCCTCGAATATGATCTTAAGACATTAGGGTAATTACTAAGATGTCCTAAAATTGCTTTAGTGATCGTACGTCCCTTTCGAATTGACCCTTACAATTCCAACGACGGTGCTACCTATTTCTCAATAGTAGGATAACATTGTCTAAAGGAAACGAGAATAGAAACAATCTTTTTTTTGAGTAGGTAGATGCTAGTAGGTACTTGCTCAAGACAAACTTTTCACACCAAACACTTTTTCAAACAAAGTTTTCAAAACTACTTCGTAACACTCTTGAGGACAGAAACAAGGGTTAAAACAAAGTAAAACAAAACTTTTCAAAACAAGCACACACAAGCAATTTTCAAAATGAGCAAGTACCTAAGAGCCCATGGAAAACCATGGATGGAAAGGGTGATAACACCTTCCCTTTCTATAATCTATCCCCCGTACTCAAAATCTCGAAAAAAGGAATTTTTCTGTGCTTTTATCCTTTCCAGTTGGATAAAATGAAAGTCGGCGGCGACTCTTGCTTACCACGACATTTTCCAAACACAAATGCAAAATGCAAACCAGCATTTTCCTAAAACAGTCCGGTTCTGCCACCGTATCATAGTGTGCCAGAGAGAATCATCACAAACAATGGTATGAATCTCAACAATACTATGATTATTGAACTCTGTAAGCAATTCAAGATCCAGTATCATAACTCTTCTCTCTACCGACCGAAGATGAATGTCACTATGGAGGTTGCTAACAAGAACATTAAGAAAATCATACAGAAAATGACGGTGACATACAAAGACTGGCATGAGATATTACCATTTTCTCTTCATGGGTACCGCACCTCAGCACGTACATCAACAGGGGCAACACCTTATTTTTTGGTATATGGTATGGAGTCTGTCCTACCTATTAAGGTCAAGATCCCTTCTTTGAGGATCATGAAGGATGCGGGTTTGAGCGAAGATGATTGGATCCAGACTCGACTTGATCAACTGAATCTGATTGATGAGAAAAGGCTTGTTGTTGTCTATCATGGTCAGATATACCAAAAGCGAATGATCAAGGCCTTCAACAAAAAGGTCAGACGTCAAGTATATCAAGTGGGTGATCTAGTAATCAAGCGTATCATACTACCACAAGGTGATCCCAAGGGAAAATGGACTCCCAAGTATGAAGGTCCATTTGTAATCAAAAGCATAGTTTCCGGTGGAGCCATGATTCTAACCACCATAGATGGTGACGACCTTCCTCACCCTGTTAATGCAGACATAGTAAAAAGATACTACGCGTAAATATGGACCCACTAGGTTGACTGACCTAGGAAAAAATAAGGGCATCCCGGAGAACCAAAAGGGTTCAGGCAAAAATTAGGGATGAATACAAAAAGAATTTGTACACCCGACAAGCCAAAAACCTGAAAAGGTGGCTTGGGCAAAAAAGGGTATCCCGGTGGACTGAAAACCCGAAAGGGTGGTCCAGGAAAAAGTTAGGGATTTGAAGCATATAACTATGTCCCATTGGATCACCTCGCGACCAGACTTCAGTATCAACTACCAAGCTCAAATGGTACCAATCAATCCATTCAGCTTCAGACAAGCAGCAAAGTGATGAGACACTCAAGGACATAAGGGCAATAGCAGAATTGAAACTCAATGGGATTATTACACATATATGTTTTCTCTTTATACACTATTTTGTATAGTTTTCATTTTCACGGCGGCGTACTCCTACTAGAACGTCAGTCTCTTTGTACAAAAATGCGTGTTATAGGCGAATTTCAAAAATTAATACAAATCATTTCTTTGAAATTACAAAACCATTTGTTTTTATTTTTCTGTTTTATATTGCAAAAACGTCCAATGATTATTTTTGACATATGCATTTAAATATGATTACCGTTCATAAATACTTGCATAAGAAATAGAAAGACAGTTGCTAATGACTTTAAGAAACGAGGAAAAGTCTAAAAAACCCATTTATAGTCCCGACAACTACTCTTTCCAGCATGGTACAGAAGCAGAGACATGTTGAGACAAAGTCACCATTATATACGACCCCGTGACCTATATGTTCCCTACAGAGTAGAAGAAACCAACGTTTTGATCTCTTCTTCCCCGAGCAGGAATTACCTTCTCCAGCAAAGTTCCTTAAGAGAGCTAAAATCTATTTCCCCAGCTGAGCTTTATAATTTCAAACAGTTTATAAAACCTCCTCCCGGGTAGAGTTTATTTCTCTAACTGCAAAAGTTTATTCCCCAACAGAGTTTATTTCTCTACATCAGAAAAACCTTCCAACAAAGCATTATCTCTCTCCAAAGAGTCAATCCCCGACAAAATATTCTCAAACAGGAAGGGGAAATCCCCAGCAAATCATCTCCATTCATCATCCCCGGTGGAAATGAAGGATTCAGTTTCCCAATACTCTTCAGCATCAGTTAGGGATTTACTTTTCTAGACTAATAAATATCGCAATAGAATCCCATATTCATACATCATGGCATGCGCATGCACATCACATACAACATAATCTAATTTATTTTGAGACCATCATCACAATGCACTCATGCATCACGATATTTCATACGACTAACGCTTTACTGTTTTCAGGAAAGATCAAATCAACAAACACCATTGACTACTTACATGACCCAATAGTCTTCTCAAAAGACACGTCTGATGAAGGGCTATTTCAGTATTTTCCTCAGAAAGATGTCCTCAAAAGACCTTCTCTGGTTCAGTTAGTTTGATACTAAGATCTCTCTGATTTCTATTCTAGTTGAATATATTCCAAGACTTTTGTCTGGTTCTGTTAAATCGATACCAAGATTTTCCTGATTTCCATTCCAGTCAAAGTTAATTCAAGACCTTCCTCTGGTTCAAATAAATCGATACTAAGATTTTCTTGATTTCTATTCCAGTTGAAGACAACTCAATTCCTTTCTCTGGTTCAACTAAATCGATACTAAGATTTCTTGATTTCTATTCCAGTTGAAGATAACTCAAGACCTTTCTCTGGTTCAGTTAAATTGATACTAAGACTTTTCTGATTTCTATTCCAGTTAAAGAAACTGCAAAGCCTGGAATACGACCAGATAGCAGTTCACCATACTGTGAAGCCTGGACCCGACAAGATAAGAGTTAACATCATGGATGAATCTCAGAATCCAACCAGATAATATTCAATCAACAATTCAAGACATTGTAAAGCCTGGAATCCGACCAGATAACAGTATAAGGTGCTGTGAAGCCTGGAATCCGACTAGATAGCAGTTTACTCTGTCAATTACTATGAAACCTGGACTCGACCAGATAGTAATATACCTCAAATTCAAGTTGAAGCATGGATCCAACCAGATAACAACTAATTTCTTTAAGTCACTGAAGCCTGGATTCTGACCAGATAACAGTTTAAGAAACTGCAAATCCTAGAGTACGACCAGATACCGGTTTATTCTTGTTTCCGCAGTAAATCGCTGTGAAGCCTGGAATACGACCAAATAGAATTCAGCCTTATTATCCTCAGCAAGTCACTGTGAAGCCTGGATCCTGACCAGATAGTAGTTCATTTCCGTCTCTTCAATCAAGAGATGACTCCCTAGTAGAGTAATGGACAACTGAAGCTCCTAAAATCTATTTTCCAAACAAAGACCAAAATTCCTCAAAGGAGTCTGTTGTACCCCAAAATTTTCCCTCTTATTTCATCAAGATTTCCCCTCACAAGACTCTTTGGATTCCAGACAGGATTAGGGTTTGCTCTGCTCAAGACATTTCCTTGCACTAATGACCTAAAATTAGGGTTTGAGTTTGCACAGGGATTTTTGAACTTACAATGATCAATATGACTTTCATACTTTATTTTGGACTTATAAGATTGCCCATACCAAGTCTCAAGCCTTGAATCAAATTTTTGCCCAGTCAATTGGACAGTTGACCTAAAAATCAACTATATTGGGGAAAAAGTCAACTGTGGCCAATTTACAGTCAAAACTCATAATTTTTTATCCACATCAACATTATAGACTCATATTAACCATTTGATCAAGTTTAGACCACAACTCCTCAAGAAATTTGATCAGATCATCAAAAGGGCAAATTGGTCATTTTTAGGGTTTTGACTACAGAAGGGCAATTTCTGATTTTTGACCTAGCCAATGGAAAATTGGGTTCAAGAATGGATTCAAGGACTCAATGGCATAATCTCTACCTAATCACAAGGTTCAAAAGGTCTCAAAAGCATTGGATTGACAGATGAATTTTCCAGTCAATTGATCAAAAATCAATTGTACACTGAAAAGTCAAACTTTGACTTTTAGGTCAAAATGAAGTGCCAAGGGTCATTTTTCATCAAGATGTGTCAAAACATGAAACTTGTCCACCAAGAAACCTAATTTTGCAAATTAGGATTTAAAATGGAAAATTTTCATAACTTAGAAATTTTCTAAGTTATGAAAATTTCTTATTTTTTCCCAACTTTGCCCAACTTTTTCACCATGATGTAATTGGATTCAAACAAAACTTCTAACATGAAAGTTGTATTCCTCCACAAAATCTACAACTTTTATTCACAAAGTTTCCAAAAAGATGCTTGGATCTCAAGTTATGATTTTATGAACAAGGGTCCAAAAACTTTCTAACTTAGTGAAATTTTGCCCTAGTTTAGGCAGGATTTTGACCTATCTTCATGGCAATTTTTCACCAAGTTCCAATTGGAATCTCAAAATTCATTTCAAATATGTATTGTATAGCATGTTACAAGCTTTCCAAAATGTCCAAGAACTCTCCAAAATCATTTGTGGTTAGGGAGAATAGAAGGTTTGAATTTGGCAAAATGTCACTTTGATCCATGGCATTTTTCATGTTGCTACAAGTTGCAAATTCTATCCAGCCTTGCTTGTACTTGTTTACAGGTCCTTAAACCCTTCCACACTCAAAGATTGAATGCAAACTCAATGAATTAAGGCATGGTTCTGATCAATTAAACATTATACAAAGGTTTATTCCATTTATGGCATAAAGGTGGCAATACCATTTACATAAAGCATGCTTTATGTCAAATTGCTTATCTTGAGCCAAGGACACAATCTTTTGCAGCAAACAAAGTTCACTAATATCAGGCAATTGGTACCAACTCTTATCAGACCCTAAGCTAGATTGTACAAGCCTTTGCATTGTCAATTCTCACTTTTGCTTCAAAACTAAGAAACCTTGCAAAAGGTCATCAACTTTGCATTCTGATAAAACCAAAGCTTGTAAACATTTCAAACAAGTTTTGCATATCACATTAATTCAGAAGCACGAGCTAACCACTTCTCAAACCTTCCAAAACACCAAAATCACATTTTCTTGCAAAACAGGGCAACTTCTGCAGTTTGACATCCAAAGCAAAATGCACTCGTGCGTTTTGCTTGTAACCACTTTAAACACATTCTAAACAACACACCTAAGCTATCCTAACCATTGGCCAGCAACTGTAACCTTGTTTTCAAGCTTCACCATTTTTGAATTCTGACTTTGCAGGTTGAGTTCCATAGAGATATTCAAGCAAGTTCAAAGCAAACTAAGCATTGGGGAAGGTCAAAGGAACTTCAAGCAAGCTCCCAAGTATCTCAGGCCTCACTGAAAACCCCTGCATTGCCATACTCGAGCTTGACTGAAACAGGTAAAGTTCAAACTTCTATCTCTCTATTTAGGAATCATTAGGCTTAGGTTTGTGAATAAAAAATGTAGTACTCACTGCCCTTGAGATGTACATATGCATAAATTTCATTTAAGTTAACTGAGTTGGGAGAATTTGAATGATGAACTTTCTGAAAAAACTAGGTTAGAAATTAGGGCCAAAGAAATTCTCCCTGGTCTTTGAGAGTTAGATTAAGTTCTTTACATGGTTGGAAACGTGTTTGAAAATGCTATAACTTTTATGTTGTGAGTTTTTGATTTAGTGCAAGAACAAGAGAGAACAGGATTCGTGTGTAGAGCCATGGTACGCGCGTTCTGGAGGACAAGGATGAAGATGGAATGGGTTGGGCCTGACTTGGCCTTGCTGTTTGCACCCCCCATTGTGCTTTCTGCATCCCCTTGGCCCATTTCATTATTTTTTGTATTTTTCTATTTCTATTTACATTTCTGACTTTATTTTATTTTTTTCTAAACATTAAAAAATACCAAAAATATTTTCTTAAATTTTCATATTTTATTTTATTATTTTTATTATTTTTTCTAGCATAAAAATAGTTTCTTAAATAATATACTTTTATTTTCTTAAATTTAAACTTGTAAATAATACAAAAAAATATCATATATTTTTATATTTATCATTTATATACTTAAATAACATTTTCTCATATATTTTTATTTTTTCTAAACATTTGTATATATTTTATTTTATTTACTTGTAAATAAATAAATAATTATAATATATATATATTTTCTTAAAACAAATTAGGGTTTCCACCCTTAATAAAAATAATCTTTTATTTTCTTATTTTTGATAATAAACTTATTTTTACATATATAAAAATAATACAATAACATTTTTGCATATTTATATTTAATTGTCCGTTTAAATATTGTCTATTTATTTATTTTGCACAATTAATTCAATTTGGTTGTAATAGTTGAATTAGGGCTTTTATTTCTTGCAAATACCCCCCTATTCAAATTTGTATCTCCCTCCCCATAATCATGTTGTAATAGTGGTAGATTTACTTTTACGCACTTTATAACTTTCAAATATACCATGATAGAAAGATTAGGGTTTGTATGCAAATATCCAAAATCAAACAAATAGCATGACTAATACAAAACAAAAATGCATGAAAATTGACAACACAATGCACACAATCACCCCTAGGGTTTCATCCACTTGTTGCCTTTAAAATGGCCATGGTATGCATGCTAGGTGTCTTGGCAAAACAAAATCAAAATAAAAAGATCATAGTCCCTCGATGACGCTATCTTGGTTGCCTATACAAAATGATCTAGTCCCTCAAAAATTTGCTAAAGATACTTAGCACAATTGCTATCATGGTCATACGACGACCCGCTCCTGTCCCGTTTAACATCCAAACACAAGTTTGTTTACCAAATTCAATGGTAAAACAACAATGTGAAAGGGTTAAAAATGTGTAGGAAAGATCTTTGAGTAGGTAGGTAGATGCTCCTAGTTACTTGATCAAAACTTGCAAACATCCTTGCTATTTTCAAAAACACAACACAACACAATTTTAAAACATTTCCCAAAACAAACTTTCAAACATTGAAACATTTTTCAAAAGACAATACACCTTTGCATATATTCAAACAAGAATCATTGCAAAGGTTGCCACAACGATGGCCTCTTTTCAAAATATTTTCAAAACCACACACAAAGCATCATTTCAAACAATTGAAAAGAAAAAGCAAATGATCTAAAACAAGTAACTAAGAGCCCATGGAAAACCATGGATGAAAAGGGTGCTAGCACCTTCCCTTTTCATAATCTACCCCCCGAACCCAAGAAAACATCTCAAAGGTCTTTCCTGTGCTTTTTGACCTTTCCTTTGGATAAATAAAAAGTTGGTGGCGACTCTTGCTAAACCGAAACATTTGCCAATGAAAACCGCAAAAGCTCAACTCAGTTATCCCACCGCATCACAGAACTGGCGACTCTATCGGGGATCTATCTAAAAGTGGGGTTACCTTAGGGTTTAGATCACCTTTGCATGCTTATCTTGTTTGACTTGACTGCTTTACATTTGGTTCTACTGTTTGGGTTTGAAATCCTCTACCCGGATTTGGGAAACATTCATAGGTAAATAGCAATACGTTGTGGAAACTGTGCGGGGTATACCGACATGGTTGAAGCAATATCTATATTAGTGCGACATATTTATGGGTATCGGTAGCCTTTGAGTTAATCAAAGAGAATACAGGGCCGCTGAGTGATGTCATGAAGCACTAATGGACTTTTAGAACCTTTATTTGACCATCTTGGCCTTTTTTAAGGGTAGTGAGATGACCGGCTTTGGTGCAGTCTGAAGTTGGTAGATACTCAATACTACACTCATTAAGGGTTGTTTTCTTGGAATATTTCGGTCGCCAGTGAAGTGGATAAACTGAAACAATGAACACAGAAAATAATCCAGTGATATTGAGCTCCTTAGAACCCGGTTACTATTTATAGGACAGGTTGAGCCAACTAAACTTTAAGAGGGTACTTACCTATGAAACCCCATGCAAGCCTGAAACTAGGATCTCGTGTGACTTGTTTGTACATATATACTTGTGCATAACATCATGGACATCATGAAGCATCATATGCATCCACTAACCATTTCAAGGATTTGGATCTTCATCTTTGTTCCTGTTTTGTAGGTAATGGATTCACTTCGCAGGAAAACAATCCAAGTCAACATTATGAGAATTCCTCCTCAACTCAAGGAGCTAACTTCAAGGATTCCTGAGAATTCTCCATTCACCGAGAGGCATGGTCGTCTGCTCAACTTAGTCAACACCAACACTGAGGAAGACATGGTGAAAGTTCTCTTCCAGTTCTTTGACCCCCTACACCACTGCTTCACATTTCTTGATTACCAGCTTGTGCCTACTTTGGAGGAATTTCTCAACTCTTGAGGATTCCTATTCTCCATCAACTACCCTACAACGGTACGAAAAGAGATCCAAAGCCTGAAGATGTTGCTCAAGCCCTACACTTGCAACCATCTTATGTCAAAGGTCATTGGGAAACCAGAAGTGGTATCAAGGGTTTCTTGTCAAAGTTTCTGTTTGAGAAAGCTCAAGAATGCTTGAATTCCTTGGACTTACAAGCTTTTGAGGAGATTGTGGCTCTTCTCATCTATGGGTTTGTCTTGTTCCCAAACCCTGATCAGCTTATAGATGTGAATGATGTCAAAATTTTCATGTCCCGGAATCCTGTGCCTACATTACTTGGGGATATCCTCCACTCATTTCACACACGAACAATGAGGAAAAGAGGTGTTCTCATGTGCTGTACTCCTCTTCTAGCAAGGTGGTTTATTTCTCACCTTCCCCAATAAGTCTTGAAGAATGAGCAAGGTATAAGGTGGTCACAACGATTGATGACTCTTACACATTCAGATGTTCATTGGTGTTCTCGATCCAGAGAAAATATTATCATCATTAATTGTTGTGGGGAATTCCCTAATGTCCCTCTACTTGGCATTAGGGGAGGCATTACCTACAACCCCTGCTTGGCTCTGAGACAGTTTAGGTATGCCCGAAGGAATGGCCCGCATGACATGCTGATTCCAGACTTGGTTTTTGACTTCGACAACGACGAGCAAGGAATTCGACAAAGGTTTATCCGAGCTTGAAGAATGCCCAACAAAGTGGACAGTAAGACCTTGGGACACAAGAATTCCATCCCCCTTGAGCCTTACCTCAAGTGGGTACGAACCCGCGCCTAAAGTCTTATGATGCTTTACCCTTACATTCTGCCTGTGATCAAAGAGCCTGTTATGGAAGGAGAGGTTCCATACACCCTCCTACATCCTGACATGCCAACATCACTTGAAGATTTGCAAAGGAGTTGGATACAACTCAAGGGAGAACGCGATACTTTTGAAGCCCAATTCTACGCCAGTGAGAAGAAGGTTTTGGAACTTACTCGCCAACTTCACGAAGATCAGACTCTCAACACCTACATCTCACCAAAGAGGATGCGTAACGTCTTTTTACATTAGAATTTTGTATTATTTTGCCCATGGGGCATTTATGTACTAATAAATTCTTCTTATTAATATGACGTGTGTTCTTTTTGTTTAAAACAACTTTTAATTTTTGAATCCTTGAATGCATTACATGAATACATCTCATTCATCATATACATAAGCAGGTCTTCACACCAGAGATCCTTATCTCTCTGCTACTTATTTCAGCAAGATGGATATTGAGCAGACGGTTAAAGACTTACAAGCGCATAATTCACAGTTCCAGCAGCTGCTCATAACCTTGGCTAAGGGTCAGGAGGATCTCAAAACCTTGCTGGAAAAGGAAAAGGAGAAAAAGAAAAAGAAAAAGAAAAGAGTTGGTGTGGCTACTCTGGGTAGAAGATTTGAAGGTCAAGCTAGAAGGGTCCTGGATTTCCCCTCAACGTCTGATGAAGGGGTGAGAAAGGGTAAAGAGACTGCAGTGCCAACTGAGTCTGAGGAGGAAGAAGAAGAAGAAGAGGATGAAGACTATTATGAGCAGCAGTACCCACCTACAGATGACAAATATAAGAATCTGGAAGAGCGTCTGGCAACTATGGAGGTGCAGAGAGTGCCTGGGATGGACTTTGAAGATCTAGGGTTGGTCTCTGGGATTGTCATTCCCCACAAGTTTAAGGTGCCTATATTTGCTAAGTACAATGGTTTATCTTGTCCAAAGACGCATCTACGATCTTACGTCAGAAAAATCCAATCGCATTCTTCTGATAAGGATCTGTGGGTCCATTTCTTCCAAGACAGTCTTTCTGGGACGCAGTTAGACTGGTTCTACCAGCTAGAGAGGTCTGATCTTCATAATTGGGAGGATTTGGCTGCTGCCTTCTACAGACAATATCAATATAATGCGGATTTAGCACCAACCCGTACTCAATTATAGAGTATGGGCATGGTATCAAACAAAGGTTTCAAAGAGTATGCCCAGAAATGGAGAGACTTGGCTGGAAGGGTGCAGCCACCATTGTCTGAGAGAGAGCTTGTTGATATGTTTTTGGGGACTCTGTCAGATCCATTCTTCAATCACCTGATTGGAAGTTCGTATGCGGGGTTCACCGAGTTAATTCTGACTGGTGAGAGAGTTGAAGCCGGAATCAATAACGGGAAAATTCAAAAGGATACATTTGCTTCCGCTACTATCAAGAAGACCTTTCCAGCAAAGAAAGAGGTATCAGCTGTCTACTCTCAAAGAAGTCAAGGAAGAGTTGAGCGCCAACCAACGGTGGGGGCTGTAATGATTAAGAAGACTGTAGCTGATCAGCCTAGAAACAATCAACCCAGAACCAACCAAGCAAGGGTGGAAAGGCCTGCACGACAATTCACTCGGATCAATATGACACCTGCTCAGGTTCTCCCTCATCTCCTGAAGATAAACCTTACCAGTTTGAGAGAAGCGCCGAAGAATCCGAATACATCTTCTCCTTACTACCATGCAAATGCTAAGTGTGCTTATCATTCAGACAGCCTGGGGTATGACACCAACAATTGTTGGGCCGTCAAAAATAAGATCCAGGATTTAATAGATGCTAAAGAAGTTGAATTAGACGCCCCTGAAAAACCTAATGTGACTCTGCTCCAATGCCGAAGCATGGCCACCATGCCCATGCTGTTGAAGAGGATCTTTTTGTTGCTACTGTTGATGATTTGATGACTCCGCTACCGATAATCAAGTTGAATCTGTTAAAGGCTGGGATCTTCCCAGGTTGTAAAGAAGATTGCTACCTTTGTTCATCCTTACCGACCGACTATCCGTTGTTGAAGTTAGGCATCCAATGCCTAATGGATAATCAAGAGATCCTTTTTGAGAATACTCCTATTACTCCGACTCCTGTTAACGATGTTTCGATAATTACCATATCCACCAATCTTTCCAAGGTCTCCAAAATACCTGTTAAGATTACATCCGATCCGAAGATTGTACCTTTGAAGATAACTATGCCGGGGCCTATCCCGTACAAGTGCAACAAATCGATACCGTGGAACTATGGGGGAGAGATCTTCTACCACGGTATTAAACAAATTGAATCAACTGAAGAGAGTTCTGATGAAGAGACTTCTGACATTGGAAACATTGTTGGAACGAGTAAAATCACCCGCAGTGGAAGAATTTTCTCTCCGGAGATTGCGCCACCAAAGGCAATCTTCGGACCCTCAGCCGCTCCTAAGGTTACTCCTGCACCAATCAACATATCTGCGATAACTCCAGTTATTGAAGAAGTTTTGACTCATGTGGTTGTCCCCTCTGCTGCTACTGATGATAGAGGGAAAGGGATCCAAGAAGAGCCTGTCAGGACGAGGGCTCAATCGTTGATCATCCCTGAGACCTCTCAAAAAGAAATGGAAGAGATTTTGAAAATAATCAAGAAAAGCGATTATAATGTTGTGGAGCAACTGGGGCAAACCCCCTCAAAAATCTCTATGCTGGCCTTACTGCTTTGTTCAGAAGCTCACACCAAAGCTTTGATCAAATTCTTGAAGACGGCCCATGTACCCCAGGAAACCTTCGCGGATCAGTTTTAGGAATGTGTAGCTAGCCTAACAGCAAACAACGGTCTAGGGTTCTCCGACGCTGATCTAACAATCAAATGGAGAGAGCATAATGACGCTTTGCATGTCTCGGTAGAATACAAAGGGACTACTCTGGCACATGTTCTGGTAGACACTGGTTCATCGCTGAACATCCTACCGAAGAAGGCATTGGATAGGCTAGATTATGAAGGTCTAACTTTGAAGCCCATCAACATCATTGTCAGAGCCTTTGATGGTTCTAAAAGGATGGTCCACGGGGAGGTGGACATCCCGATTAAAGTGGGTACTGAAACCTTCAATTCCACATTCTATGTCATGGACATCCGTCCCTCCTATTCTTGCTTGTTGGGAAGACCCTGGATTCATCATGGTGGAGCTGTTACATCCACTCTGCATCAGAAGCTTAAGTACCCTATCCAGGGGAAAATTGTGACAGTTCATGGTGAAGAGGAATACATGATAAGCCATCTTAATTCTTTCTGCTATGTGGAATTAGATGGTGAATTCATCGAAACCCCCTTTCAGCATTTTGAGGAGGTAGCTCAGGAGATTGCAGCAACCAAGACAGTGCCTTCTGTACCCATGATTACCCGACCTCTGCCTCGGATGTCGTCACTCAAGGATGCAAAGGCTGTGATTGAAGAAGGAGGAAGCACAATTTGGGGGCAACTTCCTGATTTTCCTTTCAAGTCTGATAAATTTGGCTTGGGTTTCACTGCTTCTGCTCAAAAGGCTGTGCGTCGCTCTCGGGCTGGAGGACCACCAGTGAAAATCACTCATCATGGAGTCAGTGCTTTGGAGGATGGTGAAGAGGAGAGAAACCTAGAAGACTGGATTTTCCCTACCGTTGAAGGATGACTATGCAGTTGGGAGGCAAAGGATTTTGTTCCCATTACTTTCATCAATCAGTAATTTATCTTTCAAACATTTCTATTGATTTGTAATAATTCCTAAACAATTCGTACACTTTTAACCTTGTGCCTTACCCGAGGTACATAGGTCCATTTGTAAGGGTTTGATTTTTCATCTTCATATGCCATTTTAATGAATCATGGACGTTTTCATATATAAACTTTTGTGTTAATTTTCTTTCTTTTTACATTTTATTTGTTTAAAGGTGGATATCCCTTACACACACCCACACTCACCAATGCAGGTACCCATCCACTCTGGATTCCATGGGTAACAATTCTGCTATGGCCTTCAGTGACTCTGAAGATCTGGTCAATCATGCCGAATACGAAGGTGATGAAGACTGTGAAGTGCCTGGATAATTGGATAGACTGCTGAAACAGGAAGAAAGGGCTATTCTACCTCACGAGGAGTTGTTAGAGACTATCAACTTGGGTACAGAGGAAGACAGAAAAGAAGTTAGAGTGGGTGCCAATTTGGAGCCAAGTGTCAAGAGCGCTTAGTTCAGCTGTTGAATGAATATGTTGAAATCTTTGCCTGGTCCTACGAAGACATGCCGGGACTAGATACAGATATTGTGGTTCACCGTCTCCCTACAAGAGAAGACTGTCCACCAATTAAATAGAAAGTTCGCCGCATGAGGCCCGACATGTCTGAAAAGATCAAAGCTGAAGTGATGAAGCAGTTCAATGCTGGATTTCTTGCTGTTACTTCCTATCCACAATGGGTTGCTAACATTGTGCCCGTGCCTAAGAAGGATGGCAAAGTCAGAATGTGAGTGGATTACAGAGACTTGAACAGGGCTAGCCCTAAAGATGACTTTCCACTACCGCACATTGACATCTTGGTTGACAATACAGCTCAGCACAAGGTATTTTCTTTCATGGGTGGATTTTCAGGGTATAACCAGATCAAAATGGCACCTAAAGACATGGAGAAACTACTTTTGTTACACAATGGGGTACGTTCTGCTATAAAGTGATGCCATTCGAACTGAAAAATGTCGGGGCAACCTATCAACGCACCATGGTGGCTTTGTTTCATGATATGATACATCATGAGATAGAAGTCTACGTAGACGACATGATAGCCCGTTCATAAACAAAAGAAGAACACCTCGACCATCTGCAAAAGCTATTTTCCAGATTGAAAGAGTACAGGCTCAGACTAAACCCTAACAAGTGCACTTTCGTAGTCAGGTCCGGTAAACTCTTGGGTTTCATAGTCAGCAACAAAGGCATCGAGGTTGATCCTGCCAAAGTCAAAGCTATACAAGAAATGCCTGCCCCTCGCTTTGAGAAGGAGGTCAGTGGTTTCTTGGGACGCCTAAACTACATTGCAAGGTTCATTTCTCACCTAACATATACCTGTGAATCAATCTTCAAGCTGTTGAAGAAATATCAGGTGGTTAAATGGAATGATGACTGTCAAGTTGCTTTCGATAGAATCAAGGAGTATTTGCTAGAACCTCCTATCTTGATGCCTCCCGTCGAAGGAAGACCGCTTATCATGTATCTGACTGTCCTGGAGAATTCAATGGGGTGCGTATTGGGCCAACATGACGAGTCTGGCCGAAAAGAGCATGCCATTTATTACCTTAGCAAAAAGTTTACCGACTGTGAGACCCGATACTCACTGCTCAAGAAAACTTGTTGCGCTTTGGTATGGGCTGCTCGCCGACTAAGGCAGTATATGTTGACACATACCACTTTGCTAATCTCTAAGATGGATCCGATCAAGTATATCTTTGAGAAGCCTGCTTCATCCCGAAGAATCGCTAGATGGAAGATGATCCTCACCAAGTATGATATACAGGACACGACCCAAAAAGCTATAAAGGGGGGTGTGCTAGCCGATCATCTGGCCCATCAAGCTGTCGAAGATTACCAATCCATGAGGTTTGACTTCCCCGACGAGGATATCATGACTTTGGATAACATTGAAGAGAACAGACCGTATGATGGACCTGAAAAAGGATCCCGATGGACCCTGTACTTTGATGGTGCCTCCAACGCACTTGGAAACGGTATCGGAGCGGTACTTATTTCTCCAGAAGGTTGCCATACACCTTTCACAGCCAGACTCTGCTTCAGCTGCACCAACAACATGGCCGAGTATGAAGCTTGTATCTTTGGTCTCAAGGCTGCTATTGACTTGGGAATCAAATCTTTGATTGTATTTGGGGACTCATCTTTGGTTATCAATCAAATCAAAGGAGAGTGGGATACTAAACATCTGAACCTCATCCCTTACAGAGAACATGTCTTGACATTGTTACCACATTTCGAGCAGATTACCTTTAAGCACTTCCCTCGAGAAGAAAACCAGCTAGCGGATGCTCTAACTACTATGTCATCCATGTTTAAACTTAACTGGGATAATGAGGCTCCCCAAATCACCGTTGAACGGATGGACAAACCTGCACATTGTCACGAGATTAATACCGAAGAAGTAGTGAACCGACCATGGTTTCATGACGTCAAAAGGTATCTCAAAGCACAAGAATACCCTGAAGGAGCTTCAGTCAACGACAAAAAGTTTCTTAGGAGGTTCTCAGCTAAGTTCTTCCTGAGCAATGGTATCCTATACAAGTGTAATCATGATTGCATTCTACTACGTTGTGTGGAAAACGTTGAAGCTGAGCAGATCATGGATGAGCTGCACAATGGTACCTTTGGCACCCATTCTAGCGGGCATACGATGGCTAAGAAGATTCTACGGGCAGGCTATTACTGGTCTACCATGGAAGCTAACTGCCATCAATATTCCCGTACTTGTCACAAATGCCAAATCTATGCTGACAAGGTACATATACCTCCAGTTCCTCTCAATGTCTTAACAACTCCTTGGCCATTCGCTATGTGGGGAATCAACATGATTGGAGAGACCAAGCCTACAACATCCAATGGACACCGCTTCATCCTAGTGGCCATTGATTACTTCACCAAGTGGGTCGAAGCAGCGTCCCTCACATCCGTTACAAAGAATGTGATTGCCCGCTTCATCAAGCAGAACCTCATTTGCCGGTACGGCATCCCTGACAGAATCATCACTGACAATGGTACAAACCTGGACAACACTACGATCACCGCTCTATGCGAGCAGTTCAAGATTCAACATCATAATTCATCTCCCTATCGGCCGAAGATGAACGATGCAGTCGAAGCTGCGAACAAAAATATCAAGAAGATCATACAAAAGATGACAGTCACCTACAAGGACTGGCATGAGATGTTATCATTTGCTCTGCACGGGTACCGTACCACGACATGAACATCAACTGGGGCAACACCCTATTCTTTGGTATACGGCATGGAAGTTGTTTTACCTATCGAGGTTCAGATTCCCTCCTTGAGAATTATGAAAGATGCTGGTTTGAGTGAAGACGATTGGATTCAGACCCAGCTTGATCAACTTAACTTGGTTGATGAAAAACGACTTACTGCTGTTTGCCATGGTCAGGCGTATCAAAAACGAATGATCAAGGCTTTCAACAAGAAAGTCAGACACCAGGTATATCAAGTCGGAGATCTTGTAATCAAGCGGATCATCTTGCCGTAAAGTGATCCCAGGGGCAAATGGACTCCTACTTACGAAGGACCATTTGTGATCAAAAACTTATTTTCTGGTGGGGCAATGATCCTGGCCACCATGGACGGTAACGACCTGCCGTACCCTGCAAACGCAGACATAGTCAAAAGATACTACGCATAAACGACCTGACAAGTTGAAAACCCGAAAGGGCGACTTGGGTAAAAAATAGGCATCCCGGTGAATCGAAAACCCGAAAGGGCGGTTTAGGCAAAAATTAGGGATAAATAAAAAAAATCTGTGCACCCGGTAAGTTGAAAACCCGAAAGGGTGACTTGGGCAAAAAAGGGTTTCCCGGTGGAACGAAAACCCGAAAGGGCGGTCCAGGCAAAAGTTAGGGAATTAAAGCGTATGACTATGTCTCGTTGGATCACTTTAAGGACAATTTCTTCATAGTCAATCTCCATGCTTCTGATCAATCCAATCATCTTCGGACGAAGCAACAAATGGACAAGATATTCAGAGTTACGAAGGCTATAGCAGAATGGGAACCCCATGGAATTTTTACACATAGCCATCTTTCTTTGTATAAATATTTCTCAATTTTTATGACAACGTTCTCTTACTAGGATGTCTGTCTCCTTTGTACAAAATACTTACACAAAGTTAATACAAAGATACTTCAAAGTGCAGAAAAATATTCGCCTTTTATTTTTCTTTACACTTGTGTTTTATTTAAAAACGTCAAATGGTTTATTAAATGAGCATATGCATTTGAATATAACCACTGTTTACAAATAAACGAAATGAGAAAGAATAATTACTGACAGGATGAAAGTACAGGAAAACGTCTTCAGGCTATTCCAAGAGAAATCCCCTGGAGTACATCATCTGGATCCCCAGCGGAGCTAAAACCTTGAAATACATATCCCCAGCGGAATTACAATTTCAAAATCCCCGCCAGAGTAAAATCTACAAACTTCCAATCCCCGACGGAGTCATATTTTCAAACCCTTAATCCACCACCAGGGTTAAACTTCAGACTCCCAATCCTTAGCGGAGCAAAAACTTTGGGTCATAAATCCCCAGAAAAGGTAAAACCTTCTTCCCCAATGGAGTCAAGTTTCCAACTACCAATCCCCAGCGGAAACCATTCAGTGTTCCCCAGATTCACCAACAAGTTGTCTTAAAGTCTGAGAATCAACCAGATAATAGTTAACTTTTATCCCCAACTAAGGATAATTCCCCAGTAGATTGGCATACAACCCAAACTCCTGAACTTTTTCCAAACGAGAATAAGCCTTTTCCCCCTAGAGTCCTGATCTCCCCAGAGTAGCTACTCTCCAGCAGTATAACTATTCCCCACAGAGTTCTTAATCCCCAACAGAATGAAGATTCTCATTCTTAACTCTCCAGCTTGAAGTCCCCAGGGATTTATTTTCCCCAGCCGAGTAAGGATCCCCATGGTGTAATCTCCAGCCATAGTCATTAAAGATCTCTGAATTCCCCAAGCAGTAGCTCAAGAAGACTTGAAAGGTTTCCTATCCCCAAGAAAGTCATGAAGGGTTCTCACATCCCTACAGAAGTTGTCAAAGTTCTTGTTAATCCCCACAAGTTGCCAAGGATCTTCTATCCCCAATAATGGTCCAAGGATTTCTCATCCTCAGCAATCAAAGAGTTCGAAACTCCAACAACGGTCAAGGATTTATTTTCCCCAACAGCAGTCAAGGGTTTTATTATCTCCAGCTATCAAGGATTTATTTTCCTCAGTAAGACAGCTAATCAGCTGACATGCGCATACATTACATTCATATATTGAACATTGATAAATGCATGGCATACATCATGACATTACATAAGGACTAAATCTTTACCATTCAGGGAAAGATACAATCAAATTCTCACAAGATCTCTGGTTCAGTTAAATCAATGCTCAGATTTCTGTTCCAAGTTCAAGTTATGAAGCTCGGATTCGACCGAATAATATCTTGATTTTTTTTCCTCCAATCATACTATGAAGCTCGGAGATCGACCGAAAAATAGTTGAATCCCCAGCAAATTACTGTGAAGCTTGGAATCGACCAGATAAGCAGTATAAAGTACCATGAAGCCTGGACTCGACCAGATAGTAATTCAAGTTGAAGCCCGGAGGCGACTGGATAACAACTTAATCCCACTGAAGCCTGGAGCACGACCAGATAACAGTTTAAGACACTACGAAGCTTGGATTTTGACCAAATAACAATTTACTTGGCTAATTACTAAGAAGTTCGGAATCGACCGGATATTATTGTGCCTTAAATTCAAGTTGAAGCTCGGAGGCAACCAGATAATAACTTAATCCCACTGAAGCCTGGAGCACGACCAGATAATAGTTTAAGACACTGCGAAGCTTGGATTTTGACCAAATAGCAGTTTACTTGGCTAATTACTAAGAAGTTAGGAATCGACCGGATATTAGTGTGCCTTAAATTCAAGTTTAATCCCGGAGGCGACCGGATAACAACTTAATCCCACTGAAGCCTGGAGCACAACCAGATAACAGTTTAAGACACTGCGAAGCTTGGATTTTGACCAAATAGCCGTTTACTTGGCTAATTACTAAGAAGTTCGGAATCGACCGGATATTAGTGTGCCTTAAAATTCAAGTTGAATCCCGGAGGCGACCGAATAACAATTTTAATTCCTTCTAAAGCCTGGAGTACGGCCAGATAAGAATTGAGAAATGGTGAAGCCTGGAGAACGACCAGATAGCAAGTTTAATCTCATTCCCCCAGTAAGTCACTGTAAAGCCTGGAGCACGACCAGATAGCAGTTCATTTTCACCTCTTCAACCAAGAGATGATTTTCGAGTAGAATAACGGATGATTGAAGCTCCTAAAATTATATCTCTACCATGACAGATACCAGCATTCCCCGACGTAGCTCTCCTCAATAACAGATATACGGATTCTCACAAAAGAATCTCTTACGCGATCGACACTTCTTTGGATGGCATCTTTAAGCCCATCTCCAACAAGATTCTATCACATCTCCAAATGGCATCTTTAAGCCCATTCCCTCAATTACATATTGACGAGTGCAAATTTACAGGCACTCTAGTGTCCAATCATCTTTTACCTTCGAGTCACGAAAGGCAAACTCGCCAATATAACTCTTCAGGTTCAAGAAGATTGAACAGGGGAAGCTGTTGTACCCCAAAATTTTGCCTCTTATTTTATCAAGATTTCCCCTCACAAAACTCTTTGGATTCCAGACAGGATTAGGGTTTGCTCTGCTCAAGACATCTCCTTGCACTGATGACCTGAAATTAGGGTTTGAGTTTGCACATGGATTTTTGAACTTCCAATGCTCAATATGACTTTCATACTTCATGTTGGACTTATAATATTTCCCATACCAAGTTTCAAGCCTTGAATAAAAATTTTGCCCAGTCAATTGGACAATTGACCTAGAAATCAGCTGTATTGGGGAAAAAGTCAACTGTGGCCAATTTATAGTCAAACCTCATAATTTCTGATCCACATCAACATTATAGACTCATATGAACCATTTAATCAAGTTTTGACCATAACTCCTCAAGAAATTTGATCAGATCATCAAAAGGGCAAAATGGTCATTTTTAAGGTTTTGACTACAGAAGGGCAATTTCTGATTTTTGACCTAGCCAATGGCAAATTGGGTTCAAGCATGGATTCAAGGACTCAATGGAATTATATTGACCTAATCACAAGGTTCAAAAGATCTCAAAAGCATTGGATTGACAGATGAATTTTCCAATCAATTGATCAAAAATCAACTGTACACTGAAAAGTCAAACTTTGACTTTTTGGTCAAAATCAAGTGCCAAGGGTCATTTTTCATCAAGATGTGTCAAAACATGAAACTTGTCCACCAAGAAACCTAATTTTGCAAATTAGAGTTTAAAATGGAAAATTTTCATAACTTAGAAATTTTCTAAGTTATGAAAATTTCTTATTTTTCCCCAACTTTGCCCAACTTTTTCACCATGATGTAATTGGATTCAAACAAAACTTCCAACATGAAAGTTGTAGTACTCCACAAAATATACAACTTTTATTCATAAACTTTTCCCAAAAGATGCTTGGATCTCAAGTTATGAATTTATGAACAATGGTCCAAAAACTTTCTAACTTAATGAAATTTTGCCCTAGTTTAGGCAGGATTTTGACCTATCTTCATGGCAATTTTTCACCAATTTCCAATTGGAATATAAAAATGAATTTCAAATATGGATTGTAGAGCATGTTACAAGCTTTATAAAATGTCCAAGAACTCTCCAAAATCATTTGTGGTTATGGAGAATCGAAGGTTTGAATTTGGAAAAATGTCACTTTGATCCATGGCATTTTTCATGTTGCTACAAGTTGCAAATTCTATCCAGCCTTGCTTGTACTTGTTTACAGGTCCTTAAACCCTTCTACACTTAAAAATTGAATGCAAACTCAACGGATTAAGGCATGGTTCTGATCAATTAAGCATTATACAAAGGTTTATTCCATTTATGGCATAAAGGTGGCAATACCATTTACGTAAAGCATGCTTTATGTCAAATTGCTTATCTTAAGCCAAGGACCCAATCTTTTGTAGCAAACAAAGTTTACTAATATCAGGCAATTGGTACCAACTCTTAGCATACCCTAAGCTAGATTGTACAAGCCTTTGCATTGTCAATTCTCACTTTTGCTTCAAAACCAAGAAACCTTGCAAAAGGTCAACAACTTTGCAATCTGATAAAACCAAAGCTTGTAAACATTTCAAACAAGTTTTACATATCACACTAAGTCAGAAGCATGAGCTAACCACTTCTCAAACCTTCCAAAACACCAAAATCACATTTTCTTGCAAAACAGGGCAACTTCTGCAGTTTGACATCCAAAGCAAAATCCACTCGTGCGTTTTGCTTGCAACCACTTCAAACAAATTCTAAACAACACACCTAAGTTATCCCAACCATTGGCCATCAACTGTAACCTTGTTTTCAAGCTTCACCATTTTTGAATTCTGACTTTGCAGGTTGAGTTCCATAGAGAGATTCAAGCAAGTTCAAAGCAAACTAAGCATTGGGGAAGGTCAAAGGAACTTCAAGCAAGCTCCCAAGTATCTCAGGCTCACTGAAAACCCATGCATTGCCATACTCAAGCTTGACAGAAACAGGTAAAGTTCAAACTTCTATCTCTCTATTTAGGAATCATTAGGCTTAGGTTTGTGAGTAAAAAATGTAGTACTCATTGCCCTTGAGCTGTATATATGCATAGATTTCATTTAAGTTAACTGATTTGGGAGAATTTGAATGACGAACTTTCTGAAAAAACTAGGTTAGAAATTAGGGCCAGAGAAATTCTCCCTGGTCTTTGAGAGTTAGATTAAGTTCTTTACATGGTTGGAAACGTGTTTGAAAATGCTATAACTTTTATGTTGTGAGTTTTTGATTTAGTGCAAGAACAAGAGAGAACAGGATTCATGTGTAGAGCCATGGTGCACGCGTTCTGGAGGACAAGGATGAAGATGGAATGGGCTGGGCCTGACTTGGCCTTGCTGTTTGCACCCCCCATTGTGCTTTCTGCATCCCCTTGGCCCATTTCATTATTTTTTGTATTTTTCTATTTCTATTTACATTTCTGACTTTATTTTATTTTTTTCTAAACATTAAAAAATACCAAAAATATTTTCTTAAATTTTCATATTTTATTTTATTATTTTTATTATTTTTTCTAGCATAAAAATAGTTTCTTAAATAATATACTTTTATTTTCTTAAATTTAAACTTGTAAATAATACAAAAAAATATCATATATTTTTATATTTATCATTTATATACTTAAATAACATTTTCTCATATACTTTTATTTTTTCTAAACATTTGTATATATTTTATTTTATTTACTTGTAAATAAATAAATAATTATAATATATATATATTTTCTTAAAACAAATTAGGGTTTCCACCCTTAATAAAAATAATCTTTTATTTTCTTATTTTTGATACATTAAATAAACTTATTTTTACATATATAAAAATAATACAATAACATTTTTGCATATTTATATTTAATTGTCCGTTTAAATATTGTCTATTTATTTATTTTGCACAATTAATTCAATTTGGTTGTAATAGTTGAATTAGGGCTTTTATTTTTTGCAAATACCCCCCTATTCAAATTTGTATCCCCCTCCCCATAATCATGTTGTAATAGTGGTAGATTTACTTTTATGCACTTTATAACTTTCAAATATGCCATGATAGAAAGATTAGGGTTTGTATGAAAATATCCAAAATCAAACAAATAGCATGACTAATACAAAACAAAAATGCATGGAAATTGACAACACAATGCACACAATCACCCCTAGGGTTTCATCCACTTGTTGCCTTTAAAATGGCCATTGTATGCATGCTAGGTGTATTGGCAAAACAAAATTAAAACCAAAAGATCATAGTCCCTCGATGGCGCTATCTTAGTTGCCTATACAAAATGATCTAGTCCCTCAAAAATTTGCTAAAGATACTTAGCACAATTGCTATCATGGTCATACGACGACCCGCGCCTGTCCCGTTTAACATCCAAACACAAGTTTGTTTACCAAATACAATGGTAAAACAACAATGTGAAAGGGTTAAAAATGTGTAGGAAAGATCTTTGAGTAGGTAGGTAGATGCTCCTAGTTACTTGATCAAAACTTGCAAACATCCTTGCTATTTTCAAAAACACAACACAACACAATTTCAAAACATTTCCCAAAACAAACTTTCAAACATTGAAACATTTTTCAAAAGACAATACACCTTTGTATATGTTGTACCCCAAAATTTGCCCTCTCATTTCATCAACATTTTCTCATCACAAGACTCTTGGAGCTCAAGATCAATTTAGGGTTTGCTCTGCTCAAGACCCCTCCTTGCACTGTTGACCCAAATTAGGGTTTGAGTTTGCACATGGATGTTTTGACCTAAAATGACCAAAGTGACTTTCATGCTTCATGTTGTACTTACAAGTTTATCCATGCCGAGTTTCAAGCCTTGATTCCAATCTTTGCCCAGTCAATTGGACAGTTGACCTAGAAATCAGCTGTATTGGGGAAAAGTCAACTGTGGCCAATTGACAGTCAAACTTCATGAAATTTGACCCACATCAACATAATGAACTCATGTGAACCATTTGGTCAAGTTTGGATCACAACTCTACAAGAAATTTGATCAGATCATCAAAAGGGCAAAATGGTCATTTTTAGGGTTTTGACTGCACAAAGGCAATTTTTTACTGTTTGTCCTAACCAATGGCAAACCAAGCTCATATATGGACTCAAGGACTCAATGGCATTGTCTTGACCCACTCAACAAGTTCAAAAGATCTCAAATGCATAGGATTGACAGATGAATTTTTCAGTCAACTGATCAAAATTTGACTGTATACTGAAAAGTCAAACTTTGACTTTTTGGTCAAAATCAAGTGCCAAGATTAAATTTTCATCAAGACATGTCAAATTATGAAACTTGTTCATCAAGAAACCCAAAATTGCAAATTAGGGTTTAAAATGAAAATATTTCATAACTTAGAATTTTTCTAAATTATGAAATTTCTTTATTTTTTTCCTAACTTTGTCCCATTTTTTCACCAAGATGCAAATGGATTCAAACAAAACTTGAAACATGAAAGTTATAGTCCATTGCAAAATCTACAACTTTGATTCACAAAGTTTTCTCAAAGGAATCTTGTATCTCAAGTTATGATTTTTGGAACAAGGGTGCAAAACACTTTTAACTTAGAAGAAATTTGACCTATTCTAGGCAGGATTTTTGTCCAACTTCTTGGCCATTTTTCACATGGTTCCACTTGGAGTTTCAATTTTCATTACAAAGATGGATTGTAGTACATGTTCCAAGCTTCCCAGATTGTCCAAGAACTTCTCAAACACTCTTGTGGTTAGAGAGAATCAAATTTGCAAAGTTGGCCAAAACTCACTTTTGTTCATGGCCAAGGCTTGTTCATAACACTTGCAGTTTCAAATCAGTTTGTGTATTGCTAGCTTGCAGGCCTCAAGACCAAGTTTACACTCCTTAATTTAATGCCTAACCATTGTGTTAAGGTGTTATTTCATTCATTTGGACAATACATGCTAAATTAATCCTTAATTGGAAAAAGCAAACTTGCCATTTTGGTAAAGTTACACTTTATGTCAAAACATGATCTTTGAGCATATGGGGCCATATATATGAAGCCAAAATCAAATCCAAATTACAAGTCTCAAGGGCAAAAGTTGCAGCATACATTAGGGATGGTACATGCCTGCATTGTACACTTCCACTTTCTTGCTTATAGTTGAACAAACATTGCAAAACAACTCCAACTTTCATTTCCATTGAGCACAAGTCAAAACTAACTTTGTGAACATTTTCCATACACAAAAACAGACCTAAGGCACGATTCATTGATCCCTTATACCTCCTAATACCACAAAACACTGTTTTGCTGCAAAGACAGGGCATCCCTGCAGATTGAGTTGCATAGCACTATCCACTCGTGTGTTTTTGCCCAAGCCTGTCCAAATACCTTCCACACCATCCACCTAAACTATTCCAAGCCCTAAACACCAGCTGTAACACCCCTAACCTCACTTGCCATTTTCATTTTTCAGCTTTGCAGGTGGACTTCTATAGCACGATATAGGGTGTTTCAAAGCAAGCCAAGTATAGGAGAAGCATCCTTGGACCTCAGGCAAGCTATACAGAAGCTCAAACTCCATTGAAGGTGGCCACATTGCTCTACTCGATTCAAGCTGAAACAGGTAATCCTTGGACTTCTATCTCTCAATCTAGGAAGAGTTAAGCTTATGTTTATGAATGAAACATGTCCTACTCATAGCCCTGAAGCCATACATGTGATCACTTTTCATTTATGTTAAGCGTGCTGTGAGAATTTTAGCCATGAACATGAGAAAAAATTTGGTTAAAATTTAGGGCCAGAGAAATTCTCTCTGGCCTTTGAGAGTTAATCCAAGTATTTTACATGTTTGAATTTGTCTTTTGATGTTCTATAATATATGTGTTATGAGTTTTGCATAAAAGTCAAAGAATCAGGAGTTGGTGTTTGATCAAAGAGGCGCGCGTTTTCTGTTTCAAACAAGAGGCTGAAGGTTGAAGATGATGGTTTGGGCTGGGCCTGAGCCATCCTTACTTTTTGCACCCCTTTTTTAGTTTTGCACCCCCCCTGGCCCAAATGTTGAATACTTGTCATTTTTTGTGTTTTTATTTTTATTTATGACTTTATATTTTTTGCTCAAACATAAAAAACACCAAAAATATTTTTTTCCATATTTTTTTCATATTTATTTGATATTTATTTGCTTTATTAGGTATATGTATGTAAATAATACAAATCTTTTCTTTATTAAAACCCTAAAAAATAATATAAAAAATATATTTATTTTTTAATTATTATTTACACCCTTGAAAATATTTTCTTAAATATACATTTTTTTATATACATAAATAATTAATTCTATCTTTTATATTTAATAGGTTTAGTATATATATATATATATATATATATATATATATATATATATATATATATATATATATATATATATATATATATATATATATATATATATATATATATATATATATATATATATATATATATATATATATATATATATATATATATATATATATATATATATATATATATATATACTTGTATATCATATTTTATTAAATATTTAGGGCAAAAATACAAAAAAATAATACATTTTATTTTTATTTAACATTTGACATCAAAAATACTTTTTTAACAATATACTTTTTACTTTGTGTATAAATTAATATATATTTATACATAATACTATTTACTTGAAAATTAGGGTTTTGCCCTAAACAACAAAAATAATCAAAAATATGACTTTTTTTTATTTTGTTTATACTTCAAACATGAAAACCTTTTTCACATATATAAAAAATCCTTTTTTGCATAATACATTGCATTTTGATATTTACTTAAATTGTATTTATTTAAATATTAAATATTTGTATGTTCGATATGGTTGTAATAATTTAGATTTTATTTCCTTGTCAAATATCCCCCAAATTCAAACTTGTATCCCCATCCCCATAATCATGTTGTAATAATTTAGGACTTTAAATTCTCGCACATTTAAAAGTTTCCAAATTATGCCATGATAGACCTAGGGTTTGTATGCAAAATCAATCAACAAATAGCTTGACCTAATTCAAGATAAACATGCATGAAAAACAAACACAATGCACACTCACACCCCTAGGGTTACATCCACTTGTTACCTTCAAAAATGGGCCATGTTTGCATGTCAAGTACTTTGGCAAAACAAAAGCAAAACAAGAAACAAACAAAATGATCATAGTCCCTCGATGACGCTATCTTGTTGCCTAAACAAAATGATCATAGTCCCTCAAGAAAATTGCCAAAATACTTGACACTATTGCTTTCATGGTCTATACGATGACCCGCGCCCGTCCCGTTAACATCCTAACGCAAGGTTGTTCACCAAATACAATGGTGAAACAACACTGTTAAAAGGGTTAAAATATAGGAAAGATCTTTGAGTAAATTAGGGTAGATAGCTCTTAGTTACTTGATCAAAACTTGCAAAAAAAACATCCTTGCTACTTTTCAAAAACACACTCCACAACACAAAAACAACTTTCAAAAACATTGAAACATCTTTTCAAAAAGACAAACACCTTTGTAAAACATTCAAATACGAATTGTTACAAAGGTTGCCTAGACAAGGCATCTTTTTCAAAACATTTTCAAAACCACACACAAAACACCATTTCAAACAATAGAAAGGGTGCTAATACCTTCCCTTTCTATAATCTACTCCCCGAAACCAAGAAAACATCTCAAAGGTTTTTCCTGTGCTTTTTAACCTTTCCTTAGGATAAAATAAAAAGTCGGTGGCGACTCTTGCTAAACCGAACATTTGCGAACACAAACGCAAAACCTCAAGTCAGTTCTCCCACCGTATCACAAAATTGGCGACTCTGCTGGGGAAATTTTTTAAGTGGAGTAACCTTAGGGCTTAGATCACCTTTTGCATGACTAATTGTTTGCTTTGATTGCTTTACATTTTGGTTCTCTTGTTTGGGCTTGAAATCCTCCACCCGGATTTGGGGAAACATTCATAGATAGCAATACGTTGTGGAAACTGTGCAGGGTATACCGACATGGTTGAAGCAATAGCTATATTAGTGCGACATATTTGTGAGTATCGGTAACCCTTGAGTTCAATCAAGGAGAGTACGGGGCCGCTGAGTGATGTCACTAAGCACTAATGACCTAGAACCTTACTTGACCATCTTGGCCTTTTATTAGGGGTAGTGAGATGACCGACTTTGGTGCAGTCCGAAGTTGGTAGATACTCGATACTACACTCATTGAGGGTTGTTTTCTTGGAATATTTTGGTCGCTAGTTAAGTGGCTAAACCAAAACAATGAACATGGAAAACAATCCAATGATATTGAGCTCCTTAGAACCCGGTTACTATTTATAGAACAGGTTTTTAAGCCAACTACACTCAAGAGGATACTTACCTATGAAACCTCATGCAAGCCTGAAACTAGGGTTTTGTGTGAATTGCTTGTACATGTGTTTGTGCATACATCATGAACATCATAAAGCATCATATGCATCCACTAACCATTTCAAGGGTTTGGATCTTCATCTTTGTTCCTGTTTTGTAGGTCATGGAAATTCTTCCTAGGAAAACTATTCAAGTCAATCTTGTGAGAATCCCTCCTCAACTCAAGGAGCTTACATCCAGAATTCCAGAAAGCTCTCTCTTCATTGAAAGACATGGTAGACTGCTCAGCCTTGTCAACACCAACATTGAAGAAGACATGGTGAAAGTGTTGTTCCAATTCTTTGACCCCCTTCACCACTGTTTCACATTCCCCGACTACCAATTGGTGCCTACTTTGGAGGAATTTTCTCAACTCCTGAGAATTCCTATTCTTAATCAACTACCCTACAACGGTACGGAAAAAGAACCAAAACCTGAAGATGTTGCTCAAGCACTACACTTGCAACCATCTGACATCAAGGGGCATTGGGAAACCAGAAGTGGTGTCAAAGGCTTCTTGGCAAAATTCTTGTTTGAGAAGGCACAAGAGTGTTGGAATTCCCTGGATCTACAAGCCTTTGAAGAGATTGTGGCACTCCTCGTTTATGGGTTGGTCTTGTTCCCAAATCCTGACCAACTTATAGATGTAAATGCTGTCAAGATTTTCATGTCCAAGAATCCCATACCTACATTGCTTGGGGACATCCTCCACTCATTTTACACACGAACAATGAGGAAGAGAGGTGTTCTCATGTGATGTACTCCTCTCCTTGCAAGGTGGTTTATTTCTCACCTTCCACAATCAGTTTTGAAGAACGAGCAGGGTTCAAGGTGGTCACAACGGTTGATGACCCTCACACATTCTGATGTACATTGGTGTTCTCGGTCCAGAGAAAATGTCATCATCATCGATCGTTGTGGTGAGTTCCCTAATGTTCCATTACTTGGCATTTGGGGAGGCATTACCTATAACCCCTGTCTAGCTTTGAGACAATTTGGATATGCACGAAGGGATGGCCCTCATGACATGCTTATTCCTGACCTAGTTTTTGACTTCGACAACGATGCTTAAGGACTTCTACAAAGATTCATCAGAGCTTGGAGGATGCCTAACAAGGTAGATAGCAAGACACTGGGACACAAGAACTCAATCCCACTTGAGCCTTACCTCAAGTGGGTACGAACCCGCGCCCAGAGTCTTATGATGCCTTACCCTCACATTCTCCCTTTGATCAAAGAGCCTGTTAAGGAAGGAGAGGTTCCATACACCATCCTACATCCTGACATGCCAACATCATGGGAGGAAATGCAGAAGATTTGGATCCAACTCAAGGAAGAAAGGGATACTTTTGAAGCCAGCTTCTACGCCAGTGAGAAGAAGGTTTTGGAGCTTACCCGCCGACTTCACGAGGAGGAGACCCTCAACACTTACATCGCACCAAAGAGGATGCGCAACGTCTTTTTACCTTAAGAAGTTTTTGTAATATTTGGCCCATGGGGCATTTATGTACTGACAAAATTTCTTCTTATTAATATGACGTGTGTTCTTTTTTGTCTGCAACAACTTTGAATTTCTAAATCCTTGAATGCATTACATGAATAAACATATCATTCATCATATGCATAAACAGGTCTTCACACCAGGTTTCCTTATCTTTCTGCTATTTATTTCAGTAAGATGGATATTGAGCAGACGATCAAAGATCTGCAGGGACAAAACTCGCAGTTTCAACAGCTCCTTATGACCTTGGCAAAGGGTCAGGAGGATCTTAAAGCACTGTTAGGGAATAAAGAGCAAGAAAAAGGAAAAAAGAAAAAGAAAAGAGTTGGGGTAGCTACACTGGGAAGAAGATTTGAGAATGAAGCTAGGAGAGTTCTTGAATTCCCCTCCACATCTGACGAGGGGACCGACAAACGAAAATGAGCTGCATTACCTTCTGAGTCTGAGGCTGAAGAGGAAGAGGTTGAGGAAGATGAAGATTATTCAGAGCAGCAATACCCACCAGCGGACGACAGATATAAAAACCTGGAGGATAGACTGGCAGCCATGGAGTTGCAACGGGTTCCCAGGCTAGATTTCGAAGAATTAGGATTGATTGCTGGGATTGTCATCCCTCCCAAGTTCAAGGTGCCAACTTTCGCCAAATATGATGGTCTGTCTTGCCCAAAGATGCACCTGAGGTCGTATGTCAGAAAAATTCAACCTCATTCATCCGATAAAAATCTTTGGGTACACTTCTTCCAGGACAGCTTGTCTGGTACTCAGCTAGATTGGTTTTACCAGCTTGAGAGGTCAGAAGTGCATAATTGGGAAGACTTGGAAGCTGCCTTCTATCGCCAGTATCAATACAACGCCGACTTGGCGCCAACCCATACTCAGCTACAAAGTATGGGGATGGCCTCAAATGAAGGGTTCAAAGAATACTCCCAGAAATGGCGCGACTTGGCCGGTAGGGTGCAACCACCGCTTTCAGATAGGGAACTAGTTGATATGTTCTTGGGGACCCTATCTGGCCCTTTCTTCAACCATTTGATCGGGAGCTCTTCTGCAGGGTTTACTGAATTGATTTTGACTGGCGAAAGGGTGGAAGCTGGTATTAAGAGTGGGAAGATTCAAAGGGATGCCTCTGCCTCCACAACTGTTAAAAAACCATTCCTGGCTAAGAAGGAAGCAGCTGTTATATACTCTCAGAAAGGATTGGGAAGAACTGAGCGCCGGCCGACTGTAGGGGCCGTGATGATTCAAAATTCGTCAAATGATCAGCCTCGTAACAATCAGTCTAGACCTAATCAACAACGGATAGAACGGCCACAACGGTAGTTCACCTGCATCAACATGATGCCTGCACAAGTTCTTCCCCATTTGTTGAAGTTAAATCTCACCAATATTAGAGAGGCGCCAAAGAATGTGAATACCACTTCCCCACATTACCGTCCCAATGCAAAATGTGCCTATCATTCTGACAGCGCCGGGCATGACACCAACGATTGCTGGGTGCTTAAGAATAAAATTCAGGATTTGATAGACGCTAAAGAGGTTGAGTTCGACGCCCCTGAGAAGCCGAATGTAATCTCTGCTCCAATGCCAAAACATGGTCACAACGTCCATGCTGTTCAAGAGGATCTGTTTGTTGCTGCCGTTGATGATTTGATAACTCCACTACTGACAATCAAATTGAACTTGCTAAAGGCTGGGGTTTTCCCAGGTTGTGAAGAAAATTGCTACCTTTGTTCCTTCTTACTAACCGACTGTCCACTGTTGAAGTTAGGCCTCCAACGCCTAATGGACAACCAAGAAATTCTTTTCGAAAAGACTCCTGTTACTCCAACTCCTATCAATGAAGTTTCAATAATAACCATATCCGCCAATCTTTCCAAGGTCCCCAAAAGGCCTGTTAAGATTACATCCGCTCCGAAGACTATACCCTTGAAGATAACCATGCCTGGGCCCATCCCATACAAATCTGACAAATCAATACCGTGGAATTATGGTGGAGAAATCTACTACCACGGTGTTAAACAAATTGAATTGACTGAAGAGAGCTCTGACGAAGAGACTTCCGACATTGGAAACATTGCCGGAACGAGCAAAATCACCCGAAGTGGAAGAATTTTCTCTCCAGATATTGCCCCTCCAAAGGCAATCTTTGGACCCTCAGTTGCTCCCAAGGTTACCCCTGCACCGGTAAAACTATCTGCAAGAACTCCAATGATTGAAGAAGTTGTTACTCCTGTGGTTGTCCCCCCTGCTGCTGCTGATAAAGGGAAAGGGATCCAAGAAGAGCTCGTCAGGATGAGGGCTCAGCCATTGGTCATCCCCGAAACCTCTAAAAAAGAAATGGAGGAGATTCTGAAAATAATTAAGAAGAGTGATTATGATGTGGTGGAGCAACTGGGGCAAACCCCCTCAAAGATCTCCATGTTGGCCCTGCTTCTTTGTTCGGAGGCTCATGCCAAAGCCTTGATAAGATTTCTGAAGACAGCCCATGTGCCCCAGGAAACCTCAGCCGGCCAATTCCAGGATTGTGTAGCCAGCCTTACCGCCGACAACGGCCTGGGTTTCTCTGATGCTGACCTGACTCCGAGGGGAAGAAAGCACAATGACGCACTGCATGTGTCAGTTGAATGCCGAGGAACCACTCTCGCCCATGTCTTGGTCGATACTGGTTCTTCTCTAAATGTGCTGCCTAAGAAAGCTCTGGACCGGTTGGATTGTGAAGGCTTGGAGCTGAAACCAAGTAATATCATTGTCAGGGCCTTTGACGGGTCTAAAAGAATGGTGCATGGGGAGGTCGACATTCCCATCAAGGTAGGCACTGAAGTGTTCCACTCAACCTTCTACGTGATGGACATCCGTCCATCATACTCTTGCTTGCTAGGAAGACCGTGGATTCATAATGCTGGGGCAGTCACTTCCTCTCTACATCAGATGCTGAAATACCCTGTTAAGGGTAAAATCATAACTGTACACGGTGAGGAGGAGTACATGATCAGTCATCTGAATTCCTTTCGGTATGTGGAAGTGGATGGCGAATTCATTGAAACACCCTTTCAACACTTTGAGCAAGTTTCTCCCGAGGTGGCAGTAGCAAAGGCAGTAGCTGAGGTACCCAAGCAGGTGGCCATGATGGCATCTCTGAAAGACGCAAAGACTGCTATGAAGGAGGGGAAGAGCACAGTGTGGGGACAATTACCTGACTTCACCCACAAGACAGACAAGTTTGGGTTGGGGTTTACCGCTGCGGGGCAAAAGGCTATGCGTCGCTCCAAAATTGAAAAGACACCCATCAAGATTTATCCTCATGGAATCAATGCTTTAGAAGACGAAGACGAAGAGGGTAACGTTGAAGATTGGATCTTCCCAACCATTGAAGGGGGACTGCACAACTGGGAGGCGAAAGACTTCGTTCCCATTACTTTCATCAATCAGTAATTTATCTTTCGAACATTTCCTGTTGGTCTGTAATAATTACTAAAACAATCCGCACACTGTTTTTCACCTCATGCCTTGCCCGGGGCATGTAGGTCCATTTGTAAGGGCTTGATTTCTCTTCATAATCATATGCCATGTTTAATGAATCATTGGACGTTTTTCATTTATAAACTGTTGTGTTCATTTTCTTTCCTTTTGCATTTTTGTTTGTTTAAGGATGGCTATCCCTTACACACACCCACACTCACAAATGCAGGTACCCATCCACTCTGGATTCCATGGGTGACTATTCTGTTTTATCCTTCGAAAACTCTGAAGATTTGGTCAATCAGGCTGAGTGCGAAGATGACGAAGATTGTGAAGTACCGGGAGAGTTAGCCAGACTTCTACAACAAGAAGAGACGGCCATCTTACCTCACGAAGAGTTGTTGGAAACCGTCAACTTAGGAACAGAGGAAGACAGGAAAGAAGTCAAAGTGGGTGCCAATTTGGAGCCAAGTGTCAAGGAACGCTTAATACAGTTGTTGAATGAATACGTTGAAATATTCGCCTGGTCTTATGAAGACATGCCGGGGTTAGACACAGATATCGTGGTTCACCGTCTCCCTACAAGAGAAGACTGTCCACCGATCAAGCAAAAAGTCCTCCGAATGAGGCCCGTCATGTCTGAGAAGATTAAAGCTGAAGTAATGAAGCAATTCAACGCTGGCTTTCTGGCTGTTACATCCTATCCACAATGGGTTGCTAACATTGTGCCCGTTCCCAAAAAAGACGGCAAGGTCAGAATGTGTGTAGACTACCGGGATTTGAACAGGGCCATCCCTAAAGATGATTTTCCGCTACCACATATCGACATTTTGATTGACAACACAGCTCATCACAAAGTATTTTCTTTCATGGACGGATTCTCGGGCTACAACCAGATTAAAATGGCCCCCGAGGACATGGAGAAAACAACCTTTGTTACACAATGGGGTACCTTCTGCTACAAGGTAATGCCGTTCGGACTGAAGAACGCAGGGGCAACTTATCAACGCGCCATGGTAGCTTTGTTTCATGATATGATACATCATGAGATCGAAGTTTACGTAGATGATATGATAGCTCGATCACAAACAGAAGAGGAACACCTTGAACATTTGCAAAAGCTGTTTGCCAGGTTGAAGGAATACAAACTCAGGCTGAATCCAAGTAAGTGCACTTTTGGAGTTAGGTCTGGTAAACTTTTGGGATTTATTGTCAGCAATAAAGGCATCGAGGTCGATCCAGCAAAAGTAAAGGCTATACAAGAAATGCTTGCCCCCCGTACTGAAAAGGAGGTTAGAGGATTCTTGGGACGCTTGAACTATATCACCAGGTTCATCTCTCACCTGACGGCTACCTGTGAGCCAATTTTCAAACTATTGAAGAAAGATCAGGTAGTTGAATAGAACGATGATTGTCAAATTGCTTTTGATAAGATCAAGGAGTATTTTCTAGAACCTCCTATTCTGATGCCGCCCGTCGAAGGAAGGCCGATGATCATGTATCTGACTGTTTTGGACAACTCAATGGGGTGCGTACTGGGCCAACATGACGAGTCTGGTCGAAAAGAGCATGCCATTTATTACCTTAGCAAAAAGTTTACCGACTGTGAGACTCGCTACTCACTGCTCGAGAAAACTTGATGCGCTTTGGTATGGGCTGCTCGCCGACTAAGGCAGTATATGTTGACTCATACCACTTTGCTGATTTCCAAAATGGACCCGATCAAATATATCTTCGAGAAGCCTGCTTTATCTGGAAGAATCGCTAGATGGCAAATAATCCTGACTGAGTATGACATTCAGTATACTACCCAAAAAGCTATAAAAGGGAGTGTACTAGTTGACCATCTAGCTCATCAAGCTATCAAAGATTATCAATCCATGAGATTCGACTTCCCTGATGAGGACATCATGACTTTGGACAACATTGAAGGTAACAGACTGTATGACGGACCTGAAAATGGATCCCGATGGACCCTGTACTTTGGTGGTGCTTCGAATGCACTTGGAAACGGTATCGGTGCGGTACTCATTTCCCTGGAAGGTTGCCATAGACCTTTCACGGCCCGACTTTGTTTCAGCTGTACCAACAACATGGCCGAATATGAAGCTTGCATCTTTGGTCTCAAGGCTGCTATAGACTTGGGGATCAAATCTTTGATCGTATTTGGGGACTCGGCTTTAGTTATCAGTCAAATCAAAGGAGAGTGGGACACCAAACATCCCAATCTTATCCCATACAAAGAACATGTTTTGACATTGCTGCCTCATTTCGAGCAGATTACTTTCGAGCATTTCCCGTGAGAAGAAAATCAGCTAGCAGATGCTCTGTCTACAATGTCTTCCATGTTTAAACTCAACTGGGATAACGAGGTTCCCCAAATCACCATCGAGCGAATGGATGAACCTGTGCATTGTCATGAGATTAATACCGAAGAAGTAGTGGAACAACCCTGGTTTCATGAAATCAAAAGGTATCTCCAGACTAGAGAATATCCCGAAGGAGCTTCCGTCAATGACAAGAAGTTTTTAAGGAAATTTGCAGCCAAGTTCTTCCTAAGCAATGGCATCCTTTACAAGCGCAGCCATGATTGTGTTTTACTTCGTTGTGTGGACAAAGCTGAAGAAGAGTTGATCATGACTGAGATACACAGCGGCACGTTTGGCACCCACTTGAGCGGACATACGATGGCTAAGAAGATTCTAAGGGTAGGCTATTACTGGTCTACCATGGAAGCTGATTGCCATCAACATTCCCGTACTTGTCACAAATGCCAAGTCTATGCCGACAAAATACATATTCCTCCTGTTCCTCTCAACGTTCTGACAGCTCCTTGGCCATTCGCAATGTGGGGCATTGACATGATTGGAGAGATCAAGCCCACATCGTCCAATGGACATCGCTTCATCTTGGTCGCTATTGACTATTTCACCAAGTGGGTCGAAGCAGCTTCCTTTGCCTCTGTTACAAAAAATGTGGTTGCCCGCTTCATCAAGTAGAACCTCATATGCCGGTACGGTGTCCCCGACAGGATCATCACAGATAACGGTACAAACCTGAACAATACTATGATCACTGCTCTATGCGAACAGTTCAAGATTTATCATCACAATTCATCTCCCTATCGGTCGAAGATGAACGGTGCTGTTGAAGCGGCAAACAAAAACATCAAGATGATCATTCAGAAAATGACAGTCACCTACAAGGACTGGCATGAGATTTTACCGTTTGCTCTGCATGGATATCGTACCACGACACGTACTTCAACAGGGGCAACCCCATTTTCTTTGGTATATGGCATGGAAGCCGTCCTACCCATGGAAGTTCAGATTCCTTCTTTAAGGATTATGAAGGACTCCGGTTTGAGTGAAGACGATTGGATTCAGACCCGACTTGATCAACTCAATTTGATCGATGAGAAGCGACTCACTGCTGTTTGCCATGGTCAGACGTACCAAAAAATGATGATCAAGGCTTTCAACAAGAAAGTCAGACGTCAAGTATATCAAGTCGGAGATCTTGTAATCAAGCGAATCATCTTGCCGCAAAGTGATCCCAGGGGCAAATGGACTCCTACTTACGAAGGACCATTTGTGATCAAAAGCATCTTTTCTGGTGGTGCAATGATCTTGACCACCATGGATGGCGACGATTTGCCACACCCTGCGAACGCAGACATAGTCAAAAGATACTACGCATGAAACAACCCGATAAGTCGAAAACCCGAAAGGGCGACTTGGGCAAAAATGGGCATCCCGGTGAACCTAAAACCCGATAGGGCGGTTCAGACAAAAATTAGGGATAAAACAAAAAAATCTGTACACCTGGCAAGTTGAAAACCCGAAAGGGCGACTTGGGCAAAAAAGGGTTTCCCGGTGGATCGAAAACCCGAAAGGGCGATTCAGGAAAAAGTTAGGGAATTAAAGCGTATGACTATGTCTCGTCGGATCACTTTAAAGACAATCTCTTCATCAACAAGCTCCGAGCTTCTGATCAATCCAATCATCAGCGGACGAAGCAATGAATGGACAAGATATTCAGAGTTGTGAAGGCTATAACAGAATGGGAATCCCATGGAATTGTTACACATAGCCATCTTTCTTTTGTATAAATTTTTCAAATGTTTACGAAAATCTTCTCTTACTAGGATGTCTGTATCCTTTGTACAAAGATACTCATAAAAAGTTAATACAAATACTTTTCCAAGTACAGAAATTTGCTTTGTCTTCTTTTTATTTTTACACTTATGTTTTGTTTGAGAAACGTCCAATGTTTTGTTAAATAGGCATATGCATTTGAACATAATCATTTACTTACAAATCAAGAAAAGAGGATTGCTGATAGGTTGAAGGTATAGGTAGATATCTTGATACCCTTTCAGAAGAAGTCCCCAACAGAATTAAACTTCAAAATCCTCAGCAGAGCAGATGTTTTCTAAAGTTGGATTCTCTAGCTAAGCTGAATTTCAAGATTCCCCTCAGAGTTAGGTTTCAAGATTCCCAGTGGAGCCAAAACTGTTAATCCCCAGCAGAGCTAAAACTTCCAACTATCAATCCCCAGCGGAACCAGATTAGTGAACATTCTCCGCACGGAGATACTTCCCATTAGATTGAAGATTCTCAGTCTCACTTTTCCAGCATAAGTCTCCCGGGTTTCAAATTCCCCAGTAGAGATCGTCAGAATTCTCATTCCCCACAGGTCGCCAAGGATTTTCAATCCCCAACAGTGGTCCTAAGATCCCTCAACAATTGAAGATCTTGTTACCCAAGCAATCAGCAGTCAACAAGGATTTCTCACCCTCAATAATCAAAGGATTTTCTATCCCCAGCTTCGGTTATGGGTTTATTTCCCCAAAATTTGTCAAGGATTTAGTCTCCAAAACAAATTACATTTCAAATTGATCGGTCATTCAAAAGTTCCTTCATCACCTGTTGGAAGTTACGGTCGTCAAAGATCAAATTCTCACAAAATTCAAGTTATGAAGCCCGAATTCGACCGGATAGTATCTTGATCTCTACAGCATATTGTGAAGCCCAGATTACGACCGGATAACAGTGTCAGACTACCGTGAAGCCTGGATTACGACCAGATAGTGGTATCTCCTAAGAGCAAGCTATGAAGCCCGGATTCGACTGGATAATAGTTTAATCTCCAACAAGTTATTGTGAAGCCTGGATTACGACCAAATGGCAATACAAGTTTCTGTGAAGCCTGGATTACGACCAGACAGCAGCCAAGAATACTACGAAGCCTGGAGTCGACCAGATAGTGGTATATCTTTAACACAAGCCGTGAAGCCCGGATTCGACCGGATAGCAGCTCAACAAGTTATTGTGAAGCCTGGATTATGACCAGATGGAAATACAAGTTTCTGTGAAGCCTGGATTACGACCAGACAGCAGCCAAGAATACTACGAAGCCTGGAATCGACCAGATAGTGGTATATCTTTAACACAAGCCGTGAAGCCCGGATTCGACCAGATAGAAGCTCAACAAGTTGTTGTGAAGCCTGGATTACGACCAGATGGCAATACAAGTTTCTGTGAAGCCTGGATTACGACCAGACAGCAGCCAAGAATACTACGAAGCCTGGAGTCGGCCAGATAGTGGTATATCTTTAACACAAGCCGTGAAGCCCAGATTCGACCGGATAACAACTCAACAAGTTATTGTGAAGCCTGGATTATGACCAGATAGAAATACAAGTTTCTGTGAATCCTGAATTACGACCAGACAACATCCAAGAATACTACGAAGCCTGGAGTCGACCAGATAGTGGTATATATTTAACACAAGCCGTGAAGCCCGGATTCAACCGGATAACAACTCAACAAGTTATTGTGAAGCCTGGATTACGACCAGATGGCAATACAAGTTTTTGTGAAGCCTGGATTACGACCAGACAGTAGCCAATAATACTACGAAGCCTGGAGTCGGCCAGATAGTGGTATATCTTTAACACAAGCCGTGAAGCCCAGATTCGACCGGATAGCAGCTCAATAAGTTATTATGAAGCCTGGATTACGACCAGATGGCAATACAAGTTTCTGTGAAGCCTGGATTACGACCAAATGGCAACCAAGAATACTACAAAGCCTGGAGTCGACCAGATAGTGGTATATCTTTAACACAAGCCGTGAAGCCCGGATTCAACCGGATAGCAGCTCAACAAGTTATTATGAAGCCTGGATTACGACCAAATGGCAATACAAGTTTCTGTGAAGCCTGGATTACGACCAGACAGCAGCCAAGAATACTACGAAGCCTGGAGTCGACCAGATAGTGGTATATCTTTAACACAAGCCGTGAAGCCCGGATTCGACCGGATAACAACTCAACAAGTTATTGTGAAGCCTGGATTACGACCAGATAGCAATACAAGTTTCTGTGAAAGCCTGGAGATCAACCAGATAACAGTTAACCGTTAACAGAATGAAGATTCTCATCCTTGAAACCTCAGAAGATTGGTATGCTCCCAATTTCTGACCCTTAACAGAATGAAGACTTTCGTCCTTAAAACCCCAGTAGATTGGCATACACCCAAGCTCCTGATATTCCCAACAGAATGAAGATTCTCATTCTCAAAGTGGAATATAACCTGAGTTCCTGATATCCCCAAGCAGAATGAAGACTCTCATTCTCAGTTCCTCACAGAGTATTCAGATAATTCCCCAGTGAAAATCTCCTCAAAACAGGAATCCCCAGTAGATTGGCATACGACCCAAGCTCCTGAGTCCCCAACAGTGGTCCCAGAACTTCTCATTTTCAACGATCAAAAGATTTTTGCAATCCCCTGCAGCAGTCAAGGATTTACTTTCCCCTGCAGCAGTCAAGGATTCACTTTCCCCGGCAGCAGTCAAGATTCTATTATCTCCGGCTGTCCAGGATTCATCTATCCTCAGCAAGACAGCTCATCAGCTTACATGCGCATTCACTACATTCATATATCATAAACATTGATATAACATATATATTGCATCATACATTTCATGCAACATAACTTTGTGTTTCAGCTAATATTTTACCCTTTTCAGGATAAGATTAACAATTTTTGAAAACAGTTTACGGACGCTTCCCAACATGGATGCTGATCTATTGCTTATTCAATTTCAAGACTTCTGAAAACAGTTCATGGGTTCTCCAGACACGGATGTTAACCTATCGCTTGTTCAGATTCAAGACTTCTGAAAATAGTTTATGGATTCTCTAAATACGGATGTTAATCTATCGCTTGTTCAGACTCAACTTTTGAAAACAGTTTACGGACGCTTCCCAACATGGATGCTGATCTATTGCTTATTCAACTTCAAGACTTCTGAAAACAGTTTACGGATTCTCCAAACACGGATGTTAATCTATCGCTTGTTCAGACTCAACTTTTGAAAACAGTTTACGGACGCTTCCCAACATGGATGTTGATCTATTGCTTATTCAACTTCAAGACTTCTGAAAACAGTTCACGGATTCTCCAGATACGGATGTTAATCTATCACTTGTTCGGATTCAACTTTTGAAAACAGTTTACGGATGCTTCCAGATAAGGATGTCAATCTATTGCTTATTCAGACCCCCAGCTCAGAGATGTTCCAAAACATGGACACCTTTCTGATACTCATTTCTTTCACCTACAACATACATTCCAGATGGCATCTCTAAGCCCATCCCCCGACAAGATTCTGTCACATCTCCAAATGGCATCTTTAAGCCCATTCCCTCAAACTACGCTTTGATGAGTGCAAATTTTTTGGGCACTCTAGTGTCCAATCTCCTTTTACCTTCGAGTCGCGAACGACAAAACTGCCAATCTAACTCTTCAGGTGCAAGAAGATTGAACAGGGGCAACTGTTGTACCCCAAAATTTGCCCTCTCATTTCATCAACATTTTCTCATCATAAGACTCTTGGAGCTCAAGATCAAGTTAGGGTTTGCTCTGCTCAAGACCCCTCCTTGCACTGTTGACCCAAATTAGGGTTTGAGTTTGCATAGGGATGTTTTGACCTAAAATGCCCAAAGTGACTTTCACGCTTCATGTTGGACTTACAAGTTTATCCATGCCAAGTTTCAAGCCTTGATTCCAATCTTTGCCCAGTCAATTGGACAGTTGACCTAGAAATCAGTTGTATTGGGGAAAAGTCAATTGTGGCCAATTGACAGTCAAACTTCACGAAATTTGACCCACATCAACATAATGAACTCATGTGAACCATTTGGTCAAGTTTGGATCACAACTCCACAAGAAATTTGATCAGATCATCAAAAGGGCAAAATGGTCATTTTTAGGGTTTTGACTGCACAAAGGCAATTTTTGACTGTTTGACCTAACCAATGGCAAACCAAGCTCATATATGGACTCAATGACTCAATGGAATTGTCTTGACCCACTCAACAAGTTCAAAAGATCTCAAATGCATAGGATTGACAGATGAATTTTTCAGTCAACTGGTCAAAATTTGACTGTATACTGAAAAGTCAAACTTTGACTTTTTGGTCAAAATCAAGTGCCAAGATTCATTTTTCATCAAGACATGTCAAATTATGAAACTTGTTCATCAAGAAACCCAAAATTGCAAATTAGGGTTTAAAATGAAAAAATTTCATAACTTAGAATTTTTCTAAGTTATGAAATTTCTTTATTTTTTTCCTAACTTTGTCCCATTTTTCCCCCAAGATGCAAATGGATTCAAACAAAACTTGAAACATGAAAGTTGTATTCCATTGCAAAATCTACAACTTTGATTCACAAAGTTTTCTCAAAGGAAGCTTGTATCTCAAGTTATGATTTTTGGAACAAGGGTGCAAAACACTTTTAACTTAGAAGAAATTTGACCTATTCTAGGTAGGATTTTTGTCCAACTTCTTGGCCATTTTTCACATGGTTCCACTTGTAGTTTCAATTTGCATTACAAAGATGGATTGTAGTACATGTTCCAAGCTTTCCAGATTGTCCAAGAACTTCTCAAACACCCTTGTGGTTAGAGAGAATCGAAAGGCTTGTTCATAACATTTGCATTTGCAAATCAGTTTGTGTATTGCTAGCTTGTAGGCCTCAAGACCAAGTTTACACTCCTTAATTTAATGCCTAACCATTGTGTTAAGGTGTTATTTCATTCATTTGGACAATACATGCTAAATTAATCCTTAATTGGAAAAAGCAAACTTGCCATTTTGGTAAAGTTACACTTTATGTCAAAACATGATCTTTGAGCATAGGGGGCCATATCTCTGAAGCCAAAATCAAATCCAAATTACAAGTCTCAAGGGCAAAAGTTGCAGCATACATTAGGGATGGTACAGGCCTTCATTGTACACTTCCACTTTCTTGCTTATAGTTGAACAAACATTGCAAAACAACTCCAACTTTCAATTCCAATGAGCACAAGTCAAAACTAACTTTGTGAACATTTTCCATACACAAAAACAGACCTAAGGCACGATTCATTGATCCCTTATACCTCCTAATACCACAAAACACTGTTTTGCTGCAAAGACAGGGCATCCCTGCAGATTGAGTTGCATAGCACTATCCACTCGTGCATTTTTGCCCAAGCCTGTTCAAATACCTTCCACACCATCCACCTAAACTATTCCAAGCCCTAAACACCAGCTGTAACACCCCTAACCTCACTTGCCATTTTCATTTTTCAGCTTTGCAGGTGGACTTCTATAGCACGATACAGGGTGTTTCAAAGCAAGCCAAGTATAGGAGAAGCATCCTTGGACCTCAGGCAAGCTATACAAAAGCTCAAACTCCATTGAAGGTGGCCACATTGCTCTACTCGATTCAAGCTGAAACAGGTAATCCTTGGACTTCTATCTCTCAATCTAGGAAGAGTTAAGCTTAGGTTTGTGAATGAAACATGTCCTACTCATAGCTCTGAAGCCATACATGTGATCACTTTTCATTTATGTTAAGCGTGTTGTGAGAATTTTAGCCATGAACATGAGAAAAAATTAGGTTAAAATTTAGGGCCAGAGAAATTCTCTCTGGCATTTGAGAGTTAATCCAAGTATTTTACATGTTTGAATTCGTCTTTTGATGTTCTATAATATTTGTGTTATGAGTTTTGCATAAAAGTCAAAGAATCAGGAGTTGGTGTTTGATCAAAGAGGCGCGTGTTTTCTGTTTCAAACGAGAGGCTGAAGGTTGAAGATGATGGTTTGGGCTGGGCCTGAGCCATCCTTACTTTTTGCACCCCTTTTTTAGTTTTGCACCCCCCTGGCACAAATGTTGAATACTTGTCATTTTTTGTGTTTTTTATGACTTTATATTTTTTGCTCAAACATAAAAAACACCAAAAATATTTTTCCACATTTTTTTCATATTTATTTTATATTTATTTGCTTTATTAGGTATATGTATGTAAATAATACAAATCTTTTCTTTATTAAAACCCTAAAAAATAATATAAAAAATATATTTATTTTTTTAATTATTATTTACACCCTTGAAAATATTTTCTTAAATATACATTTTATTATATACATAAATAATTAATTCTATCTTTTATATATATATATATATATATATATATATATATATATATATATATATATATATATATATATATATATATATATATATATATATATATATATATATATATATATATACTTGTATATCATATTTTATTAAATATTTAGGGCAAAAATACAAAAAAATAATACATTTTATTTTTATTTAACATTTGACATCAAAAATACTTTTTTAACAATATACTTTTTACTTTGTGTATAAATTAATATATATTTGTACATAATACTATTTACTTGAAAATTAGGGTTTTGCCCTAAACAACAAAAATAATCAAAAATATGACTTTTTTTATTTTGTTTATACTTCAAACATGAAAACCTTTTTCACATATATAAAAAATCATTTTTTGCATAATACATTGCATTTTGATATTTACTTAAATTGTATTTATTTAAATGTTAAATATTTGTATGTTCGATATGGTTGTAATAATTTAGATTTTATTTCCTTGTCAAATATCCCCCAAATTCAAACTTGTATCCCCATCCCCATAATCATGTTGTAATAATTTAGGACTTTAAATTCTCGCACATTTAAAAGTTTCCAAATTATGCCATGATAGACCTAGGGTTTATATGCAAAATCAATCAACAAATAGCTTGACCTAATTCAAGATAAACATGCATGAAAAACAAACACAATGCACACTCACACCCCTAGGGTTACATCCACTTGTTACCTTCAAAAATGGGCCATGTTTGCATGTCAATTACTTTGGCAAAACAAAAGCAAAACAAGAAACAAACAAAATGATCATAGTCCCTCGATGACGCTATCTTGTTGCCTAAACAAAATGATCATAGTCCCTCAAGAAAATTGCCAAAATACTTGACACTATTGCTTTCATGGTCTATACGATGACCCGCGCCCGCCCCGTTAACATCCTAACGCAAGGTTGTTCACCAAATACAATGGTGAAACAACACTGTTAAAAGGGTTAAAATATAGGAAAGATCTTTGAGTAAATTAGGGTAGATAGCTCTTAGTTACTTGATCAAAACTTGCAAAAAAAACATCCTTGCTACTTTTCAAAAACACACTCCACAACACAAAAACAACTTTCAAAAACATTGAAACATCTTTTCAAAAAGACAAACACCTTTGTAAAACATTCAAATACGAATTGTTACAAAGGTTGCCTAGACAAGGCATCTTTTTCAAAACATTTTCAAAACCACACACAAAACACCATTTCAAACAATTGAAAATGCAAAGCAAGTGATCTAAGCAAGTAACTAAGAGCCCATGGATAACCATGGATAGAAATGGTGCTAATACCTTCCCTTTCTATAATCTACTCCCCGAAACCAAGAAAACATCTCAAAGGTTTTTCCTGTGCTTTTTAACCTTTCCTTAGGATAAAATAAAAAGTCGGTGGCGACTCTTGCTAAACCGAACATTTGCGAACACAAACGCAAAACCTCAAGTCAGTTCTCCCACCGTATCACAGTATACATTCAAACAAGAATCATTACAAAAGTTTCCACGACGATGGCCTCTTTTCAAAATATTTTCAAAACCACACACAAAGCACCATTTCAAACAATTGAAAAGCAAAAGCAAGTGATCTAAAACAAGTAACTAAGAGCCCATGGAAAACCATGGATGAAAAGGGTGCTAGCACCTTCCCTTTTCATAATCTATCCCCCGAACCCAAGAAAACATCTCAAAGGTCTTTCCTGTGCTTTTTGACCTTTCCTTTGGATAAATCAAAAGTCGGTGGTGACACTTGCTAAACCGAAACATTTGCGAACGAAAAATGCAAAACCTCAAATCAGTTCTCCCACCGCATCATAGAGTCCTCCTCAACAACAGGAATATGGATTACCACAAAGGAATATCTCATGAAATCGACATTGTTCTAGATGGCATCTTTAAGCCCATCTCCGACGACTCTCCGTCATATTCTCTAGATGGCATTTTTAATCTCATCTCTGACGATCTTCCGTTATCTTCTCCAAATGGCATCTATAAGCCCATTCTCGATATTATCTACATGGTCAAGAATCATTTCAGACGAGTGTAAATTTCTGGGCACTCTAGTGTTCAATCATCTTCTACCTTCAGATCACGAAAGGCAGACCAGCCCATCTACATCCTCAGGTTTAAGAAGATTGAACTGGGGAAGCTGTTGTACCCCAAAAATTTCCATCTCATTTCACTCAAGACATGCCTTTAGAGTTCCTCAATTGCTCAAGGATGACTAAGAATAGACCAGGCAAATTCTCCTCCTAAGGAAATAAACCTCAAAACTAGGGTTTCCATTTTCATCAGTATGTGTGAATTCCAAGGATCCCAAACGTTCTCTATTGTCCTAATACATCCTCAAGATCATCCATGCGAAGTTTCATGCCTTGAACAACAAGTTTGCTCAGTCAACTACTCAAATGCTTGAAAATCAACTGTACTGGGTCAAAAATCAATTGTGGCCCAAATACAGTCAAACTTCAAGATTTTTGGTCAACATCAACATTTTGAAGTGATATCTATCATTTGATCAAGGGTTGATCATGATTCCTCAAGAAATGCTCCTAACTCATCAAAAGTAAAAAATGGCAAATTAGTGTTTCTATAGGAAAAGTCAACCAAACTTTGACTAGGCATAACTTTCTCATACTTTATCAGAAATTTTTCCACCAAGGCTCATTTTGAAGAGAATATAATTCCCTACAACTTCTCTTCAGACCCCAAGATCAAGAAATTCCCCAGTTAAAAGATACAAGTTCAAACATTATAGGTCCTTTCAAAAAGAAAACAAAAACACCTTTTGGGTTGATGCTTCTTACATGAACATGGAAGATCCAATTGAAATGAAACCAAAAGGGTTGTTTAGAGGACATAATAAGCTCTCTAAAAAGTCCAAGAACACCTCTTAGGTTTAAAGTTAAGAAAGATATGCATTGCTAAAGTTGACCAATTTTATGAAAATGCATAAAAGTCAATGTGAGGGACTTGGATTATTTTGAACTAATGGGCGTGGGTTTTGGATCTCAAACATATCCAGGGACTTATGCAGGACATTTAAATCCATTATTTTATTTTTATGATATTTGTTTTTATTTATTTGAATTTTTATTCATTTAAATCTTAATAAATCAAATAAAATAGTAAAATGATGAATTAAATTCAAAGATTTGTTTTATGATCAAATCATGAGCCTAGCATCAGAAGATTGAATCCAAATTTCGTGCAAGGGGTGATTGGAGAGGAAAAAGCAAGTTTTGGCCAAATTTGGAAACATATAATTCTAAGATTCAAATGAAATCTTTTCCATTCAATCTCCATGATTCTAACCACTTTTGTTGCCCTAATACATCCAAATATATAAACATAACATTGCCAGACGAAAAGGACAAGGATTGGCCACACAAAACTCACGTTCAAGATTCCAAATTTTCAAGAAAAAGTGTCAATTGAATTTGGAGTTGCAGAAGGATTCAAGGTATGCTGAAGCTTGCAATCAATTCCTGGAGGCATTCTGAAGCTAGATGCATCACTCCCAAGCGCCAAATCTCCAAGAATCGTGCTCAATACAGTCACGGTTTATTCTTTCTTTTTTGAAAACGATTATGGTCATACGTGCATTATAAATGGATTTAGATCAAGCTTTCTTGCTTGTATGAATGATTAGAACATATTTGAATTGTTAATTACCTGTTTGACCTTTGATTTAGGGTTTTTAGATACAGGTAAAATTGGGCCTAAAGAGGAGAACCATCATGCTCAGGAGATCAAATCCAGTTGATCCATGGTGTTAAACTGAATTTATATTGCGTGTTGTAGATTTTGGAAATTGCAGGTGATTTAGTGACGGATAATGTCTGTAGGTAAAGATCCATGGGCTAATACGCCGGAGGGTTGGGGAAGACGAATGCGTGGCACAACCTGGTTGGCTAGTTTGAAATAGCGCACGTTTAAAAAAAAAAGAATTCCTGACCATTATTTTGAATATATTGTTTTGTGTTTATTTTATATAACGAATGACAAGATGGCTTGGTGGTAAGGAAGGACGCGCATGAAGTGGAAGACCTGGGTTCGATTCCCAGGTCTGGAGTTTTATTTTTCTAACAGATTTCACACGGATCCAGTGTGCCCAGACACAAGGTGGTCATCATAAGCCCTTGCACCAACATCGTCATATCCAAATGATCTAAATCCAACGCTTCCAAGCATGCAACCCCATGGTGGACCTCCCCAACACAACAAAACCAGATCCTGCACAACTTGGGCCACCAGATCTGGGCCTTAACAAAATTCCAGCCTGCACCCCCCCAATTGGGTTTCTCACCCCTCAGGCCCATTTCTTAATTTCTTTATTCTTTTTTTATTTAGTTTATATTTTTTGTTTATTCATTTTTTTTAAAATCAAAAAATCAAAAAATCATAAAAATAGGATTTAGAGTTTTTTTAAGAAAAAATAATTTTTGCAAATTAATTTAATTTAATTAACTTTAATTTGTTTTCCTTAATTTAAAATTAATTAGAGATTAGGTTAGATTTCAATTTTTTTTCATGAAAAACATCAAAATATTTTTAATAGGAAATTAGACTTTTATGGTTTAGAACTTATTCTCGTCTCAACTTTTGCGCGTTATTTTTTTCATACGTGTGATCGGTGGATCTGGAACTGACTGTTTAACGTTGGTTCGCGAAATGTCGCGGAAGCAAGAGTCGCCACCGTCTTTTATTTTCTCCAAATGGAAAGGACAAAAGCACAGAAAAATTCCTTATAGAGATTGCTCTCGGTTCGGGAGGTAGGTTATAGAAAGGGAAGGTGTTAGCACCCTTTCTATCCATGGTTATCCATGGGCTCTTAGATACTTGCTCATTGTGTTTTCAAAATTGTTTGTTTGCTTTTCAATTGTGGGTTTTAAAAAGTTTCTTTGAAAAAAATTCAGTTCGACTCGTACGTCAGAGTGTTTGAAAAATTTGCTTTGAAAGCTTTTGAAAAGTGTTGGTGTGAAAAGATTTTAGTTTGTTTTGAAGAGAGCAAGTATCCTTGAGAACCTACCTACCCTAAGGAATTCGTCTGTGTAAATGTCCTTTAAAGTAGTGCCATCCCACCATTGAGAGGTAGGTAGCACCACCGTTGGAGGTGTTCGGGTCAATTCGAGTTTGTAGGGACATGGTGATCACCGGAGCAATGGGAAGACACCTTAGAAGCTACCCTCATGCCAGGTTCCCGGATCATGAGGACTTACTAAGACATCCTCTACTCGACGATCACCTTTCGAAAGGCAACAGTGAGGCGTACCCTAGGGGTGGTGTGTGCGAATTGTGTGTCATGTTTCAATTATTTGTCTTGTCATGTTAAAGTGATCTACGCTTGATTTTATTATGGTCCATTCATTCTTGCATGCTTGTTTAACAGTTTAAAAGTTGCGAGGAAAATAAATCTACAACTATTACAAATGGCGCGGGTCCACATCGCCAAAATTAAACCGGACCCGATTTGACGGAAAAGAACGCAAAAGAAATAAAAGTGCGAAAAGTAAAATTGTCCGAGTTACAGGGCTTTGGGAGAGATACATAATTATTTGAGCGAAATAAATAAATACGCGAAATAAAGGAATTAAAAACATGGGCGTTGGACCCTTTTGCAAAAATTAAAGTTAATGAGGAATAAAAATAAAAATTAAATGTTTTTGGTATTTTTGTGTTTTTTATGATTTAATGGAAAAAGAATTAATAAAAACTAAAATTGAACGTTAAACCTAGTTCTAATTATTTTTTTAAGTTATTAAGAAAATATTAAAATTTAACCTAAATTAAACCTAAGTTTTTTATATACAATTTAATTATGAAAATAATAAATAAATAAATAATATGATAAAAAAGGAAAAAATTAAAAGGAATAAAAAGTTATTAAACCTAATTCTATATTTTTGGATTTTTAGTTATAAAAAAAGAATTAAAATTGAAACCTATTTAATACTAAATATTTACATGCAATTTATTTATGAAAATAATAAAATAAATATTATATTTTTCTCTTTTTTCTGATTTTTGTGCATTTTTATATTTTGTAAAGAAATAATTAATTAATTTAACAAATAAAGAAAATAAAATCATTATTGAAAATAAAATAAAAAATGTATAGAGAAGCAAACCAGGGGGGTTTTCTGTCCCAACATGGAGGTATGGATCCAATAATTTAGGCCCAATAAGCTGGAAATTCGCTGACTTTCCCAGGTTCCATATGGTGCGTTGACTAAGGCATAATGTGTTCTTTGAATCCCTGCCCTTGATTTGAAGCAGCTAGACGCGTGGCTCTTTGGATGTTGAGGCAACATGATGCGCTTTAAGGTTATGCCTGCATAGGAATTGCAATGGAAAAATAATAGTGAAATTATACAGACCTGGGGTTCGAACCCAGGTCTTGGACGTTGCAAGCTCAACACCTGTGCCACTACGCCATATTAACGCGTTTATTATATAATTAACGAATAAACAATATAAATGGACACAACGCGTTAGTGGAGAGAAACGCGCCAAATTCAAACCAACGAATCACTGATTGACACGATGTCGTCTTCTTCACGTCCCCTGTAACACAAACTCAAAGGCAACAGTTTTCATAGCGTTTCATTAGGTGGGCTATTGGAAAATAGCGAATAGCTCATCTCTCAACATAAATTAGGCGCGAATATATGTTCATGATCGTCCCAATCTGCTGAGTGCAATGGTAGTGGCCTTGAGTCTTAATTTCACCTCGTTCTAAAAGCCCCAAATTTGCAAACCTGTAACCCTAGAAATCGCGCATGGTGAAATCTTATATACAGCGTAATAATGCAATTAAACACGATGGTTAGCTTTAGAATCTCATGAGGAATAAGAATCAATAAAGAAAATGCTGTAAAAATGCTTGAATCATGATGCACGATAATGGGATTTTCTCTTTACAGTTCGAGTCATATGTACCGATTCTTGGAGCTGTGGTTGTTGTTTGTGATTGGAATGCGTTCAGGAATTGCCAAGGAAGCTTTTGGAATAGGTTTTGCGCTTTGAATCAACCTTTAGAGTGGTTTTCAGTTTTGAACTTTTTGATGAAAATTCCAAGTTTGATATGTCTCTCTCTGCGCAGCTTCCAGTCTCTAAGGATTAGGTTTGTATTCCTGGTTATGTAGTGAGCATATTAGGTTAAGAAAACTCAATAAAATCCAAGGCATTCATTGTTTTGCATATTTGATTTCCTTAAGATCTTTTTTGAATCTTTTTCATGTGCATTTTTGTTCAATCATGCTCAAATCAACCAAATCTTGACATATTGGGATGTGCACGAGATCTTGACCTTAAAACATGTATAAAAATATTTTTTAGGTCAAGTTTGATATTTTTCATGTATTTAAATAATTTAAATGAATTAATATAAATAATAATTCAAATAAATAAATAAAAAATGAGAAAATACTTCCCTTTGGGCCAAGTGGTCGTGCATAGGCTTGGAATGATGAATCATGGAAGAAAAATGGGCCCATTAGCAAATTTAGGTCATTTGGATCAAAGTTGACTTTTCAAAATATCCAAATATTTCCCAACTTCCACAAGGCATAACTTGCTCAATTTTTAAGCTTTTCACATGTTCTTGGACATTTTGGAAATATCTTTGAGTCCTCTAACCAATGCCTTTGGTCCCATGTCATTTTGATTTACCAATCTCAAGTTATGGCCTTTGACTTAAAGTCCCTTTTTGTTGACTTTTGAAAATGACCTATAATGTTGAAATTGATAACTTTTTGTGTGAGCATTTCTTGGACTTGAAGTATGAAGATGAGTTGTAGGAAATGTCTTTCTCTTCAAAATGAGCTTTGGATGGAATTTTTCTGATAATCCATGTGAAAGTTATGCCCTGGTCAATTTTAGTTGACTTTTTCAGCTGTCCAAATATAGCAACTTTTGCATCTTTGATGATTTCTGAGCCAAATTTTGAGAATCATGATCAAGCATTGATCAAATGATGTTTGTGGCTTCAAAATGATATGTTGACCAAAAATTTGAACTTTTGACTGTCAAATGACCATTTTGCCCCTACAGTTGACTGTAGTGCAATCTAGGGTTTTGACTGTGCAATTTTGAGCTGAATGCCTTGAAACTTGACATGAGGATACTTGACCATCTTTGTAAGCATATGAGACTTGATTGGGCCTTTGAAAACTTTCAATTCTTGATCAGAACCCAAACCCTAGTTTTGACTGTATAGGGGACCTTTGCACTGGGCAATCCTTGGGGAACCTTGTAGCTTGACTTGGCAATTTCTTGGAGAATATGGGAGGGCAAATTTTGGGGTGCAACAGTTGCCCCTGTTCAATCTTCTTAGACCTGAGGATGCAGATTGGCTGACGTGCCTTTCGTAATCCGAGGGTAGAAGATGATTGGACACTAGAGTGCCCAGAAATTTGCGCTCACATAGTAGCAGTGTGATGGGAATGGGCTTATAGATGCCATCTGGGAATTGCTGGATAGGATGATGGGCTTATAGATGCCATCTGGATATTGATCGCGTAGGAGACTCCTTAGCGAGAACCTGCATACCTGCAAAAGAAAAATGAGTACCTGACACGTTGCAGGAGCTGATTTTAGATGCTTGGCATAGATATGTCCTGACTGGTTACAGGAGCTGAGTCTGGAGCTTCAAGAGATGATGAATGAACCAGGTATGGTTACTGCCTTAACGTGAATGGTAAGAGAACCTTGTGTGACTTTAACTTCAACAACGCTCGTTGAGAAAAATCTTGGCGGGAATTACCATCTTTGCAGGATCGGAACGAGAACCATAGGCCATTATAATCTGAAAGGGAATCACCTCACTCGCCGTCGGAGAGGGAATCATAGGAAAAGGAATTGTCACCTCACTCACCGTCGGAGAGGGAACCATAGGAGACTATCACCTCACACTCATCGTCGGAGAGGGAAACATCTTGAAAAAGGAATTACCACCTCACGCACTTGCCGGAGAGGGAACCATAGAAGACTATCACCTCACACTCATCGTCGGAGAGGGAAACATCTTGAAAAAGGAATTACCACCTCACGCACTTGCCGGAGAGGGGACCATAGAAGACTATCACCTCACACTCATCGTCGGAGAGGGAAACATCTTGAAAAAGGAATTACCACCTCACGCACTTGCCGGAGAGGGGACCATAGAAGACTATCACCTCACACTCATCGTCGAAGAGGGAAACATCTGAAAAAGGAATTACCACCTCACGCACTTGCCGGAGAGGGGACCATAGGAGACTATCACCTCACACTCATCGTCGGAGAGGGAAACATCTGAAAAAGGAATTACCACCTCACGCACTTGCCGGAGAGGGGACCATAGGAGACTATCACCTCACACTCATCGTCGGAGAGGGAAACATCTGAAAAAGGAATTACCACCTCACGCACTTGTCGGAGAGGGGACCATAGGTTCTGCTGAGTCTTTATCAGAAAAATCTGTTGGGAGTCGATTTAGCTGGACTAGAGAAGGCTTTGAAATATGTTTGAGCATTTTAACTGCGTCTTTCCTGAAAGGTAAAGGTCAGTCATATGCAATGCATGATATGGATCGAGCAATGATGTTCTCAACATAAATGAGATTTGTATGATATGATGCGTCTATGCATGCTATAATGATGTACGTGATGTTTTATGAATATGTTTTTTTGTCTAAGAAAGTAAACTCTTTGACGGGTGCTAGGAAGTCATATCCCGGGCTGATGTTGAAGAATAGATTTCCCTTCCGCTGGGGATGATAGTTGCAAGAATACCGGTAGGAGAAGATGACTCTGTTGCGGAATAAACTTGGCGAATGGAAGATTCTGCGGGGAGAAAAGATACTCTAGCGACCATGCTGGGAAGCAATACTCTGTGGGAAGAGGGATGCCTTGCTGAATTGTTGATGACCTGCTGAGGATACCCTTGTTGTTGGAAGTGCTGACAGACTTCGTTGGGGTAAGAAGACTTCGTTGACGACGATCTTTCCATGGCTTTTGGCTGAGGATAACCCAGTTATATCCTGTTGAGGAAATAACTCTTTGAATAAAGCCGGGCGACGCATTCGTGTTCTGCGAGGGGATAAGCTTCCAGAATCTACTGGGGATAAGCTTACTGCTTGGGGAAGATGAATTCCAACTTTCCTGGGGAAACTGGATTGGACTCTTCTGGGGAGGTTTTGAACTGTAATTTTGTAAGTTGGCAGAGGGAACATATGTAGGGTTGCCTGCTGATGAGCTCGTGTAAAACCGCATCTGAAATGGAGAAGGAACCTGTGTAGGGTTACTTTGATGATGAGTTCGTGTAAAACTGCGTTCTTGGAAAAGGAGAACCTGTGTAGGGTGTCCGGGTGATGAGTCCATGTAAAACTGCATCTTGAAGAGGGGGAACCGGTGTAGGGTTGCTTGGTGAGGTAAGTTCATGTAAAATTTCTTGATGAACCGGGGTGAGGTTATCTTGAACTAAATCCATGTAAGACTTCTGGAGGAACCGGGGTTAGGTTACCTTGGGGTAAATCCATGTGAGATTTCTTGACGAACCGGGGTAAGGTTACTGGAGACGAGTCCATGTGAGACTTCTGGGGGAACCGGGGTTAGGTTACCTTGAGATAGATCCGTGTGAGATTTCTTGACGAACCGGGGTAAGGTTGCTTCGGGATAAGTTTGTGTAGAACTTCTGGATGAACCGGGGTAAGGTTGCTTGAGATAAACCCATGTAAGATTTCTAGAGGAACCGGGGTGAGGTTACTTGACGAGTTTGTGTAAAAACTTTTTGATGAACCGGGGTTAGGTCATCTTGAGATGGGTCCATGTGAGACTTCTGGAGGAACCGGGGTTAGGTTACCTGGATGAGTTTGTGTAAAAACTTCTTGATGAACCGGGGTTAGGTCATCTTGAGATGGGTCCATGTGAGACTTTTGGAGGAACCGGAGTTAGGTTACCTGGATGAGTTTGTGTAAAAACTTCTTGATGAACTGGGGTTAGGTCATCTTGAGATAGGTCCATGTGAGACTTCTGGAGAAACCGGGGTTAGGTTACTTCGGGATAAGTTTGTGTAAAAACTTCTTGATGAACCGGGGTTAGGTCATCTTGAGATAGGTCCATGTGAGACTTCTGGAGAAACCGGGGTTAGGTTACTTCGGGATAAGTTTGTGTAAAAACTTCTTGATGAACCGGGGTTAGGTCATCTTGTGGAGGAGGAGTCTGTGTATGATTTTGTCTGAAGGTTGAGAAGAAACCGGTGTTGGGTTGCATGATTTTGATTAAGTGGATGATTGTCCTGTTTGGTCTCGGACGTTAGCCCACGATCTGGAATTTGTAAAGGTAGATGGTAATCATTCTTATGTTGATCTGTCCTTTGTACTTTGGTTGACAGAGCAATTGGATCGCCTGGATAACTCATTATTGCCCCTGCTTCGGAGGTGAGGGAAAAGGATACCTGTGTGGGTGATTGACAAATCTTCGGGTAGGCAAGTGACGAGATACCAGAACATAGTCGTACGCTTCGATCCCTAACTTTTGCCTGGACCGCCCTTTCGGGTTTTCAGTCCACCGGGATACCCATTTTTGCCCAAGCCGCCTTTTCAGGTTTTCGACTTGCCGGGTGTACATATTTTTCGTTTCATCCCTTATTTTTGCCCGAACCCTTTTGGTTCGCCAGGAAGCCCTTATTTTGCCTAGGCATGTCAGCCTAGCGGGTCTTTGATTGTGCGTAGTATTTTTTCGACTATGTCCTGCTCTCTCAGAATATAGGGAATTGCCCCTGTTGGAAGTATTTTGCCATGCCCCAGATAATGGGTAATGCTCCTACTGTGCCCCTTGATTGGAGGTACTTCTGTTCACCAGGTGTTCATCGTGCGAATTTCCCTGCTGTTCACACAAATAGTTATATGCAAACAAGATTATTTTAAGAATGCAAAAGTCTATGTCTGTCTTGAATTTTGAAAATGCATTTCTTTTTTGTAATACAATGCGGTGTCAACTCAAGATTTTACAGCAAACCTTCAGGAGTAAGGATACCTTCGTAACAGTATGCTTTCGAACTAACCCATGCTTCAGCTAGGACTTTTAAGGGTTATATCGTGGCCTGGTTCACGGTTTAAGAAATAAAGGATAAAGGCTCAAATTATTTGTACCCACCCGCTCTTCGTGATGTTCTCCAAACCTAAACTCAGTTGATCATGCGTTAGACCTTGCTTGAGTCTCTACTTTGATATTCCGGTGATGGTTCGGACATTGATGATTTCTTTTGAATAGGCAGTCATTTTTGCTTTGGTTGTGAGACCTCTTGCTTGATTTTCGTTATCCCTTTCTTTTTTGCCTGAACTGTTTCCCTTTTTGGAATTACAGTCAGCGGGATGCCCCAGTTTCATAAGTCCCTTTTACAGGTTTTGACTTCTTGGGCTATTCATTGATGATTTTTTTTTGATAATGACTGCCTGTCCTTATGGTTGTTCGGAACCATCACTGTCTTTTGTTTTTGAAAAACTCATTTAGTGACATTCATTGTGCACTTGGATCAACTGAGAGAACTACCCTGCCCCAGGTTATGATTAAGGGTTTTGATTTTCGAAAATAAAACTCCTACTTCTTTGGCTCTGATGGGTTGACGAGGGATTATCTTCCTTATAACTCCAGTGTTTAGGAATTGAAACAATGCTTGTACCTCATCAGCGGGGTTTGTTCAAAAGCATACTGTAGATTGTGGTATCGTTTTTGTCATCCTCCCTCAAGAGGTTTAGAATTTTCAATTAAGAGTTGACCATTGCAAAAATATGAAAGCAGTTTTACGCATAGTAAACATAATTAAATCAAGACAGACATGTGTAATGCATTCATGAAATAAAAGAGTTTAACATGGTAATTGTTTATCTGAACAAGAAAAGAAAAATACAACTTGAATTCAAATGAACAAAAGTCTCTCGATCCTAGCCATGTTTTGGCAGTGGAGCAGTGATCACGTTGGGAGTCTCGGCAGGCTCAAACTCGATCTCTTTGGCGTCGATCATGTTCTGAATCTTGTACTTTAGTGCCCAACAGTCCTCAGTATCGTGCCCCGGGCTATCGGAATGATAAGCGCATCTGGCTTCTGGATTGTAGCTAGGAGAGGAGGTCTTAGGATTGGCAGGAGGGTTGATCACTGCAATCAGGTTCATCTTCAACATATGTTGCAGTGCTTGCGACCATGGCATGTTAATGTTGGTGAACTGCCTTTTAGGCCCGTCTGGCCTTTGCTGGTTTCCCCTTTGTGGTTGGCGGCGTGGTGCAGAACCAGAGATCATGACTGCCCCTGCATGTTGATCACGGCGACTCCTTTGACTGTATGCAGCATTAGATTCCTTCTTTCCCGTGTAAGGCTTTTTATGAATATCAGAAGGTGTGGCCTCTTGAATTTTCCCACTTTTGATACCAGCTTCGATTCTTTCGCCGGTCAGGATGAGGTCGGTGAATCCAGCAGATGAATTACCAATCAGGTGGTTGAAGAATGGCCCGGATAGGGTCCCCAAGAACATATCCACGAGTTCCCGGTCAGTCAATGGAGGTTGTACCCTTCCAGCAAGGTCTCTCCATTTCTGTGCATATTCCTTGAAACCTTCATTTGACCCTATCGACATACCCTGGAGTTGGGTACGTGTGGGAGCAAGGTCGGCATTGTACTGGTAATGCCTGTAAAATGCAGTGGCTAAGTCTTCCCAGGTACGGATGTTGGCTCCATTCAGTTGATAGAACCACTCGAGCTGAGTCCCCGAAAGACTCTCTTGGAAGAAATGGATCCATAAGTTTTTGTCAGCTGTATAGGGCTGGATCCTCCTTGTATAAGCCCTGAGATGCAACTTAGGACAGGATGCCCCATCGTATTTAGCAAAGACGGGTACTTTGAATTTGCGCGGGATCACTACCCCAGAAGACAGACCTAGATCCTCGAAGTCCAGGCCAGGCACCTTTTGTATCTCCATAGCACTGAGCCGGTCTTCCAACTGTTTGTACCTGTCCTCAGCCGGAGGGTACTGTTCGTCATTGAAATCTGTCTCATTGTCGGAGACCACTGGACTGGGAACCCTTTCCTCTTGATGACTGCCTTTCCCTACAGATGGAGTGGTCCTCTCAGCTTGATCCTGCAGGGTGTTCCCAGATCTGCGTCTAGGGCTGAACAAAACAGTCCTCTTCTTCTTCTTTTCTTTCTTCAAGAGCAGAGCCTTCAGATCTTGTTGCCCCTGGGTCAAATTCATGATCAGCCCTTGGAACTGGGCGTTCTGAGCCTGGAGGGCCTTGATAGTGTGCTCGGTTGAAGATTCAGGATTCATGACGAGGCTGCTGAAATAAACAGCGAAGAAGGTAAGTAACCTGCAGAGAAAGGGTACCTGTTATGCAATGAGATGTATGACATGCATGCAATGATTTCAAGGACCTCGCGGGAGAAACAGGAAAATTTGTTAGCATTTGAATTTATAGCTTGATGGAAAGAAACCCATGTTGTTGAGAATTCTTCTCCAAGGGTCAAAGGCTCACCATGTCCAGTGGGTCATAGCCCCTGACAACCTTGGTTAGAGGAAAATAAATCCTCTTTGCCCCTTGCTGGACAGTTGGTTCATCATGACCTGCATCACAAGCCCTTGAGATCCTTGAAATGGATTAGGATGTATGCAATGGTATGATGTCATGCTATGCATGGGGTGATGTAGGTAAACCCTGTTATGAGTCCCAATTAAGGACTATAAACAGACCCTGCAAGAAATTCAGTATACTTTGTTATGAGTCCCAATTAAGGACTATAAACAAAACCTGCAAGAAATTCATGTGTCAGCTAACAAGCATGCAAGTAGGCAAGTACAAAGGCACACAAGTCACACAAGAGAAACCCTTAGGGTTTAAGCCAGCATGGGGTCTGGGTAGTACCCTCTTGAAGTTGGTGGGTTCAACCTGTCCTAATCAAAGTAACCGGGTTCTAAGGTTCCCAATATCACGGGGTTGCTTTCATTGTTCATCGTTTCGATTTAGCCACTGAACTGGCGACCGAAATATTCCAGGAAAGCAACCCTCAATTGAGCGTAGTATCGAGTATCAACCAACCTCGGACTGCACCAAAGTCAGTTATCTCACTACCCTAAAGAGGCCAAGATAGTTCAATTAAGGTTCCTAAGGTCTGTTGATGCTTCACGACACCACGCGGAGGCCCCGTACTCTCCTTGACTGAACTCAAGGGTTACCGGTACACACCAAAGTGCCACATCAACGTAGCAGACTGTTTCAACCGTGTCGGTATACCCCGCACAGTTCCCTCACAGCCTTGTTGCTACTTTCTAAGAAAGGTATCCCCCAGATCCGGGTTAGGATCTATAGAACTCCCAAGCAACCCACAATTTAAAGCACACAAAGAAAACAATTGAAAACATAGTTATGAGCTAGCCCTAAGGTACACCCCACTTTAAGTATCCCCAGCAGAGTCGCCAGTTCTGTGATCGGTGGATCTGGAACTGACTGTTTAACGTTGGTTCGCGAAATGTCGCGGAAGCAAGAGTCGCCACCGTCTTTTATTTTCTCCAAATGGAAAGGACAAAAGCACAGAAAAATTCCTTATAGAGATTGCTCTCGGTTCGGGAGGTAGGTTATAGAAAGGGAAGGTGTTAGCACCCTTTCTATCCATGGTTATCCATGGGCTCTTAGATACTTGCTCATTGTGTTTTCAAAATTGTTTGTTTGCTTTTCAATTGTGGGTTTTAAAAAGTTTCTTTGAAAAAAATTCAGTTCGACTCGTACGTCAGAGTGTTTGAAAAATTTGCTTTGAAAGCTTTTGAAAAGTGTTGGTGTGAAAAGATTTTAGTTTGTTTTGAAGAGAGCAAGTATCCTTGAGAACCTACCTACCCTAAGGAATTCGTCTGTGTAAATGTCCTTTAAAGTAGTGCCATCCCACCATTGAGAGGTAGGTAGCACCACCGTTGGAGGTGTTCGGGTCAATTTGAGTTTGTAGGGACATGGTGATCACCGGAGCAATGGGAAGACACCTTAGAAGCTACCCTCATGCCAGGTTCCCGGATCATGAGGACTTACTAAGACATCCTCTACTCGACGATCACCTTTCGAAAGGCAACAGTGAGGCGTACCCTAGGGGTGGTGTGTGCGAATTGTGTGTCATGTTTCAGTTATTTGTCTTGTCATGTTAAAGTGATCTACGCTTGATTTTATTATGGTCCATTCATTCTTGCATGCTTGTTTAACAGTTTAAAAGTTGCGAGGAAAATAAATCTACAACTATTACAAATGGCGCGGGTCCACATCGCCAAAATTAAACCGGACCCGATTTGACGGAAAAGAAAGCAAAAGAAATAAAAGTGCGAAAAGTAAAATTGTCCGAGTTACAGGGCTTTGGGAGAGATACATAATTATTTGAGCGAAATAAATAAATACGCGAAATAAAGGAATTAAAAACATGGGCGTTGGACCCTTTTGCAAAAATTAAAGTTAATGAGGAATAAAAATAAAAATTAAATGTTTTTGGTATTTTTGTGTTTTTTATGATTTAATGGAAAAAGAATTAATAAAAACTAAAATTGAACGTTAAACCTAGTTCTAATTATATTTTTAAGTTATTAAGAAAATATTAAAATTTAACCTAAATTAAACCTAAGTTTTTTATATACAATTTAATTATGAAAATAATAAATAAATAAATAATATGATAAAAAAGGAAAAAATTAAAAGGAATAAAAAGTTATTAAACCTAATTCTATATTTTTGGATTTTTAGTTATAAAAAAAGAATTAAAATTGAAACCTATTTAATACTAAATATTTACATGCAATTTATTTATGAAAATAATAAAATAAATATTATATTTTTCTCTTTTTTCTGATTTTTGTGCATTTTTATATTTTGTAAAGAAATAATTAATTAATTTAACAAATAAAGAAAATAAAATCATTATTGAAAATAAAATAAAAAATGTATAGAGAAGCAAACCAGGGGGGTTTTCTGTCCCAACATGGAGGTATGGATCCAATAATTTAGGCCCAATAAGCTGGAAATTCGCTGACTTTCCCAGGTTCCATATGGTGCGTTGACTAAGGCATAATGTGTTCTTTGAATCCCTGCCCTTGATTTGAAGCAGCTAGACGCGTGGCTCTTTGGATGTTGAGGCAACATGATACGCTTTAAGGTTATGCCTGCATAGGAATTGCAATGGAAAAATAATAGTGAAATTATACAGACCTGGGGTTCGAACCCAGGTCTTGGACGTTGCAAGCTCAACACCTGTGCCACTACGCCATATTAACGCGTTTATTATATAATTAATGAATAAACAATATAAATGGACACAACGCGTTAGTGGAGAGAAACGCGCCAAATTCAAACCAACGAATCACTGATTGACACGATGTCGTCTTCTTCACGTCCCCTGTAACACAAACTCAAAGGCAACAGTTTTCATAGCGTTTCATTAGGTGGGCTATTGGAAAATAGCGAATAGCTCATCTCTCAACATAAATTAGGCGCGAATATATGTTCATGATCGTCCCAATCTGCTGAGTGCAATGGTAGTGGCCTTGAGTCTTAATTTCACCTCGTTCTAAATGCCCCAAATTTGCAAACCTGTAACCCTAGAAATCGCACATGGTGAAATCTTATATACAGCGTAATAATGCAATTAAACACGATGGTTAGCTTTAGAATCTCATGAGGAATAAGAATCAATAAAGAAAATGCTGTAAAAATGCTTGAATCATGATGCACGATAATGGGATTTTCTCTTTACAGTTCGAGTCATATGTACCGATTCTTGGAGCTGTGGTTGTTGTTTGTGATTGGAATGCGTTCAGGAATTGCCAAGGAAGCTTTTGGAATAGGTTTTGCGCTTTGAATCAACCTTTAGAGTGGTTTTCAGTTTTGAACTTTTTGATGAAAATTCCAAGTTTGATATGTCTCTCTCTGCGCAGCTTCCAGTCTCTAAGGATTAGGTTTGTATTCCTGGTTATGTAGTGAGCATATTAGGTTAAGAAAACTCAATAAAATCCAAGGCATTCATTGTTTTGCATATTTGATTTCCTTAAGATCTTTTTTGAATCTTTTTCATGTGCATTTTTGTTCAATCATGCTCAAATCAACCAAATCTTGCCATATTGGGATGTGCACGAGATCTTGACCTTAAAACATGTATAAAAAGATTTTTTAGGTCAAGTTTGATATTTTTCATGTATTTAAATAATTTAAATGAATTAATATAAATAATAATTCAAATAAATAAATAAAAAATGAGAAAATACTTCCCTTTGGGCCAAGTGGTCGTGCATAGGCTTGGAATGATGAATCATGGAAGAAAAATGGGCCCATTAGCAAATTTAGGTCATTTGGATCAAAGTTGACTTTTCAAAATATCCAAAAATTTCCCAACTTCCACAAGGCATAACTTTCTCAATTTTTAAGCTTTTCACATGTTCCTGGACATGTTGGACAGATCTTTGAGTCCTCTAACCAATGCCTTTGGTCCCATGTCATTTTGATTTACCAATCTCAAGTTATGGCCTTTGACTTAAAGTCCCTTTTTGTTGACTTTTGAAAATGACCTATAATGTTGAAATTGATAACTTTTTGTGTGAGCATTTCTTGGACTTGAAGTATGAAGATGAGTTGTAGGAAATGTCTTTCTCTTCAAAATTAGCTTTGGATGGAATTTTTCTGATAATCCATGTGAAAGTTATGCCCTGGTCAATTTCAGTTGACTTTTTCAACTGTCCAAATATAGCAACTTTTGCATCTTTGATGATTTCTGAGCCAAATTTTGAGAATCATGATCAAGCATTGATCAAATGATGTTTGTGGCTTAAAAATGATATGTTGACCAAAAATTTGAACTTTTGACTGTCAAATGACCATTTTGCCCCTACAGTTGACTGTAGTGCAATCTAGGGTTTTGACTGTGCAATTTTGAGCTGAATGCCTTGAAACTTGACATGAGGATACTTGACCATCTTTGTAAGCATATGAGACTTGATTGGGCCTTTGAAAACTTTCAATTCTTGATCAGAACCCAAACCCTAGTTTTGACTGTATAGGGGACCTTTGCACTGGGCAATCCTTGGGGAACCTTGTAGCTTGACTTGGCAATTTCTTGGAGAATATGGGAGGGCAAATTTTGGGGTGCAACAATACGATTATTATTTTATTATGTAACTGTGTCCGGTTTGTAATAGTCTAATTAGGTTTTTTTTTAATTTACGCACTTTACTTTTCAGTCATTATTTATGTAACTACACCAAAGCCTTTTAATAGTTGTAGGAACTTTATTTCTCGCTTTTATATTTATTATATGCTTGTATATAAACTGTTAGTAAATTAGGCGTGCATGACAAGAATTAATAAATTAATCATTAGGTCACTAACCTCAAGATAAAATATCTGAAAAAGCACACTACTGCGCACTTGCACTCCCAGGGTATTCCCCACTTTGGTTGCCTTAGTTAATGGTCATATCCCTCAAACGTAGGGATATCTTAACAAAGACCCTCAGTTTTAAAGTCATCATAAATATCATAGTCCCTTAATGTCCCTCAATGTTGCCTACATGATGACAGTCCCTTCGAAATGCTAAGGTATCCTTACATGTTGCCTTTAATGACCATAAACGTCCCTTTAGATAGTCCCTCAACATCCAACGATAGGGCTACCTACTCACTAATAGTAGGATAGCACTATATAAAGGAAAGGAGGAAAAGAACACCCTTTTTTTAGTAGGTAGACAATTCTTAAGTACTTGCTCAAATCTGATTCCCTTTTTACACTTACACACTTTTAAAATTCTTTTCAAAAACGCTTTATCACACTCTTGAGGACTGATACAAGAGTTATCATAAATCAAACAAAATCTTTAAAAACACACAAACACGAAAACAATTTTCAAAAAATGAGCAAGTACCTAAGAGACAGTGGAAAACCACAGATGGAAATGGTGCTAACACCTTCCCTTTCCATAATCTACCCCCTTACTCAGAAAATCTCGAAAAATGTCTTTTTCTGTTCTTTTCACCCTTTTCTTTGTTGGATAAAAGAAAAGTCGGTGGCGACTCCTACTTACCGCAACATTTGTAAATACAAAATGCAAACCAGTATTAATAGTCAGTTCTGCCACCGTATCACACCTATCACAACCTAGAGGGTAGATACTTGAAGGGTTTGTGTGTTTACCATGACCTAGAGGATAAACGACACGAAGATAGATTTGTGTATTCATTACGACCTAGAGAATGAATAATAAATCTGATAATTCGCACACTTATCAAAACCTAGGGGATAGATGATTGAAAAGTTTGTGTGTTTATCATGTCATAGAGGATAAACGACATGGGGGTAGTCTTACGTTTTTATCACAACCTAGATAATAAATAACGTAATCTGGAATATTAGATAACTAGACCCAAGATAAGATCGGAGTTCACTGGTTTTGTCTATTCTCAACCAAGGTGTTTGTTTGTTTTGTGGACCAAGAAAGTTCGTAGTTTTAACCAAAGATGTGTTTAGGAAATGCCTTGCATAATGCCCTAAGCTGATATGAACCCAAAATTTATATGTACCGAGTATTTGTATACGCCTTAAATATAATGTTTGTATATGCCCCAAATGTAATGTTTGTATAGGCCCCAAATGTATAGAAAAATGTTTTTTGATATTCTCCTTTTTTTTAAACCATTGGTTTTATGTTACCAACTCCCCAATGTTGTATGTTGCATTATTGTGGTACCTTTGAATTGATTTGAAAAAGGTGAAAGGTTTCAACAAGACCTTGATATTGGTATCGCAGGCGCAGGCATAGGCGTGGACATAGTTGTGGATATAGACATAGACGGGGACGTAGGCTTGGACATGAACGTAGGCATGGACGTAGGCGTGGATTTTCTTTTGATGTTTTTCTAACCAAAAATATTTTCTATGTTATATCAAATGCTTTTATTTGCCAAATCCCTAAAATGATTTCAACATATTATTTACAAAAATAATCGTAGTATTATGTAAACAAGTCCGAAAAGGAAAAAAACACAATTGAAAGTTTGAAAAAGTAAATGTTTTATTAACAAATATGCCTCTGAATAGGCGAGAGTACAAGATGTAATTCCTTGAAAGAGGTAATTAAAAATAAACTGAAAATGGCAATGAAAAAATGATAATTGCTACTAGTGTTTCCCCAATGTCCTTTTGATAGCTACGATCTTCTTTGCTTCCAAGTCAAATGATTTGGATCAATCCTTTCCTTTATGGTTGTAATCGTGGTTCTTAGATTGCAGTCTTTTTGTTCTTTATTTTTGAATAAGATCCCTAATTTTTGCATGGATCACCCTTTCGGGTTTTCAATCCACCGGGATAATTTTTGTGCATGTCCCTAATTTTTACCTTGATTTCCCTTTAGGATTTTCAAACCACCGGGACACTCCTTTTTCCATAAGTTTCCTGTTTAGGGTTCTAACTTAGTGAGCTTTTTATACATAGTATTTTTTTACTGCGTCTGAATTCGTCGGATGTGGTAGTTTTAAAGGTGTGAAGAAAACGCAAGAAATGGGAGGGGTTGAATTGGGTTTTCCTATCTCGTAAAAGTTTTGCTTCTAAGCATTATTCATTGAACAATGCTTCAGATTATTGCTTCTAATTAATGCTTCTAATTTGGTTCAGAAAACATAAACTCTAAAGCATAAACAAAAGTATCCTGGTTTATTTGAGAAACCCCCAAGCTAATCCAGTCCACCCTTCTAAGATGATTTCGCCTTGAACTCAATGACTTAATCCACTATAATCATCCTGATTACAATCGAATGGGAAACTGTTGGTGACTAACATCCAATGAAACGTTCATGGATCCAAATCAGATATAACATTCATTGACCCAACAGAATCCGATTCTCCATAATCTCCTATTAGGATTTTCTTCCAATGATGTCCATCAGTGATCTCGGAAGGCTGGCCTTCACTCAGTCCCCTTTGAGATATGACTACCATTAACCAAATATAATCCACTACCAGAATTTCATCTACGATGGCCCAGCCAAAGTCTTCTTGAGATCAGACCTTCACACAGTCTCTCAAGGTATCATCAAACAACATTTTAATTTACATTTGTTTACAATAGTAATGCTTCTATGCAAGCTGAATGTAAACAAAATTAAGCACATCAGAAGATCCTATACACATTAAAAATATTACATTTTATTTTATCTCTAATGTGTGGTCTTCTTTTCTTCAAGTAGTTTCTTCAAGGAAAACAACCCAAAGCACTTGAATTGCTGAAGTCTTCTTCTTCAAAAGCTTCTGAAAGCTTTATTGATCTCGTTGTAGCATAGAGAAGAACTTCTTTATCTTGATTCACCTTAGAACATTCTGAACAATAGCCCTTGTTCTATCTTCTTCAATGATCACTTTTGAGAACAACATTTGTGTTGTGGATTTGTAAATTGAACATTCATGATCATCTTTATCATCTTCTGTAGCTTAGCAAGCTTTATGTAGTATATAGAATTGCGCACATTGTGAATCAATAATTTCATTGTAATCATTAACAAAATGATTGGAGAATCATTTTGATAACAATTGATTTTGTTAATGTTATAGTTGTTGATAACTTTGGTTGTGTTCCAGCAAATGAATTTTATATTTTAACATTGAACACCAACAAAAACAACTTTATAACTTACAGCTTTTAGAACCCAGCCAAGAAGCTTATGGAAAGCTCATCAATATTCCACACCGTGTGTTGAGCAACAACTGACCAAACAACCAACACTCCAACCAACTCTAAACATACGATTCTTTTCTTATATAGCCAAGCAAAATAGATCCGTTGGATATTTGAAAAAGAGTCGTTACAAATAGTACTACAACGTCCTTATCTCTTCCACACTTTAAGTTTGTGCAGAGGTAGTGGCATAAATCTTTTTGTACCGTGTACTATTGTACTGTGTTACCATTACATTCTTTCCTTCTGCACTTCAGAGGCTTCTACAAGCATGATATTAGAAGAGGGAACACAACATAAGGTATTCAAAACTTCAAGTCTTCAGAGTCTTTAGAACCGCGTCTTCATAGTCTTCAGCACTTGGTCGTGAGAATCCGTTGTAGTGAACCTTTAGATCATAAGAGCTTCAAATCTTCAAAGTCTTAAGAACTGTGTCTTTAGAGTCTTCAACACTTGGTCTTCACAACCTGTTTTTAGATAACCGTGGATCTTTAGAACTTCAAGTCTTTGGAATTTTCAGATCTTCTGTCTTTAGAATCTTTAGCACTTGGTTCTTTAAGAATCCTTATCTTTAGAACCGTGTTATTAGAAACATAAAGTCTTCAGCATCTGGACTTCAGTTAGAAACGTTGTCTTCATATATTTTAACTTTGTCTTCTTTGGAACAAGTTGTCTTTTAGAGACTAATATTTTAGCATCTGGACTTCAGTATAAAATTTGTCTTCAGATCTTCTAACTTTGTTTCTTGAAACACACTGTCTTTTAGAAACGTGAGTCTTCAGCATCTGGACATAAGTAACAACTTCTGTCTTAAGATATTTTGACTAGTTTCTTTAGACAAATATCAGAGTTTACACTTAAGATTCTTCTGGAGTGTCTTGCTACTTGTTCAACAAAACTTGTGTAGCATATAAGCGGAATCATTTCTCTTCTAATGTCTTGGCCACGCCATCCATCAGAAGCAGAATCTGTTTGTTAAGTACTCAACAATAACAAACATTAGTATAACAAAATTGTTCATACAATCATACTCATTTGTTATCATCAAAACTCAAAGATAATATTGAAGAACCAAATATTGTTCTTATAAGTTCTTCCCCATCCATTATTGTGAGGATGAAACCACCACCAGAGAATGTTGTTTTTACCATATATGGACCTTCATAGTGTTGGAGTAAGCCCTAATAGCCAATCAATAGTGGCTTAATATGATTTTGTATCATGACCTTGATATATATTGTTTGTTAATATATGTATACTTTTTAGGCATCATATTTATGATGTTATTTGTATATGACATAATAAAGTCCTTAGAATAATTAGTATATTAATGACCTATTAAGTGTAACTTAATTGTGAGAGCTTATTTGTATCCATAGTTAAGCTTTATTGTCAAATAGGACAACAATACTGCATATAAATTATTATGTGAGTAAACTGATGACTGTATCTCACAAGTCATGGATATGAGATATCAAGTCTTCACATAGGTATAAATATTAAGAGTAATATTTATACTGGATTGATCCTCCATGAGAATACTACATAGTTTGTTATGTAAGTGTCATAAGTTATTCTCATAGTGATAGTGGTGTATGTCACCCTTCAACCTGAAACCACTATGGACCCTAGATGTGGAGTCGAGTACTTTATTGCCAATCAAACATCATCCGTAATAGGATGACCATAAATATGGTTGATGGGTACTTTACAAATAATGCTGAGGGACAAGAGTGACCTAGATGGGATTTGCCCCTCCTACATATACGGAAGTAATATCTATGTCCCCCTTGATAGAGTATGACTGTAAAATGCATGGTCGTTCTCAAATAAGTCAATATGAGATATTAGGCTTATTTGTTGTTATCATGTATACTCTGGGATCAAGGAATAAAATATTGAACTATACAAGGGTGACACATTATATACCATGTGTTCAATATAGATATAAGGGAAAAAGGATGATTATACACATGATCATTATCACATAAAGGTTATGTCATGTCACACGACATTCTCGTCACTTGGGTAGCAGTGATGTGTTGCTAGATACTACTCGCTGTTTATAATATTAAATAAGTGATTTAATATTATTGACAACGTTACGAGAACCTATAGGGCCACACACATAGAGTGTTGATAGTGGAATGAACGTATTAAGTTAAATAAGATTTAATTTAATTATGTGTTAATAGTATTTAAATTATTTAATACATTAACACATATAATTTATTTGATTAAATATGATTTAATTAAATAAATGAGAATTGACAGTTGATTAAATTAAATATGATTTAATTTAATTAATATTTTATTTAATTAAAAGAGTTTGATTAAATATAAATAATAATAAATTAATTAAATAGCTTAATTAAATAAGATTTGGCTTGTTTTGGAAAATCCCAAATTAAGAGAATTGGGGTTTTAGAAGCTTTCTATAAATAGAGGAGTTATTTTCCATTGTCAATAATGATCTTCAAATTGCTCAAAATGGCTCAAGAGTTGTACAGTCAAATCATCTCCTAAGCAGTGGACAACTGAAATTAGGGTTTTGGTTCTTTCAAGGAATTTGGGGTTTTCAATGGTTCAATCAAGTCTCATAAGACTATATACATTCTAAAGCATCTACATGCCAAGTCTCAAGACTCACAGTGCCAATTTGCACAGTCAAAAGCTTCATTTGATCTACAGTCAACTGCAAGGGCAAAATGGTCATTTTGCAGTCAAAAGTCAGAATTCTTGGTCAACATCTTATTTTGAGTTCACAATCATCATTTGATCAAGTCTTGATCATGATCCCACAAGAATAGCTCAAAAATCATCAAGATGCAAAAGTTATTATTTTTGGACAGCAGAAAAGTCAACTGTACTTTGACAAGGGCATAACTCTTTCATGGTTTATCAGAAAAATTCCATCCAAAGCTCATTTTGAAGAGGATGCAATTTCCTACAATCCATCTTCACACTCCAAGATCAAGAAATGCTCTCACAAAAAGTTACAAATTTTTACATTATAGGTCAATTTCAAAAGTCAACAAAAGTACACTTTGAGTCAAAGGCCATAACTTGAGATTGGTAAATCCAAATGACATGGGACCAAAAGCATTGGTTAGAGGACTTCAAGGGCTTTCCAAAATGTCCAAGAACATGGTCATATGATCAAAATTGAGCAAGTTGTGCATTGGAGAAGTTGGGAAATTTTCATGAATTTGCAAAAGTCAACTTTGCTCAAAACACCTTCTTTTTGCTAATGGGCCTCAAATCTCTTTTTGAAACTTCACCCATGACCTATGCACGACCCACCAAGTTAAATTGGATTTATTTTCTTAAATTTATTGATTAAATGGATTTTTAATACATATTAATTCATTTAATTAATTTAAATCATAAGAAAATAAAAGATTTGATTCTTAAACCTATTTGTGAACCAAATATGATCCAAATATGCTGACCAATTCGTGCACAAGCTAAAAGATACAAAAATATCCAATTTTGGCAACTTGTTCAATCATGGAAAATCAAGAATATTTGATTTATCAATCAAGGATTCAATCTTCAATGCACATGGGCATGGGTCCAAATTTTGACCTAAATTGATTCCCTTATATGCAAGCAAGCCAACCATAACCTAAGGGACGACTGAAAGACTGCAGAACGGCCATACCAATTTCAAGCATTTTCAAGAAAACTCAAAACTTGTTCTTGCATTCTAGGCCAATTCAAGGCGCCTTGTCCATCCAAATACATTGCAGGAGGTACTAGGATTGATTTGCAATCAAATTCAGGAACCAAATCTCAAGGAATCACGAAATACAGTTTCACGGTTTACACTTATAATTCAAAATCATATCTCTTAATTCATATGCATTTGACATGTTTTTGTGATTGATTTGCATTGCTAGAGATCATACAAAGCTAATGGAGTGATTGAATTGAACCATAGTGCCCTAAACCGAGAGATGCCATGATTGAATTTCTAGGGTTTTCAAGCTTTCAAATAGGGCTTTCCAAACCAGGAAAAATTGGAAACAATGGGATACATGGTTGAAATCGTGAGACCAAGACGATTCCAACATATACCTTGCAAAATATTTATGTTTGCTCTGTGTCTATTCGCTATTTTTCGTGCAGGGAGGTAGTGGAGGTTAAAAACCCCCGCTATCTGATTTTATTTTACACAGAACCAAGGTTGAAGACGATGATGTGTTGTCATCTGGTTGGTCTGTTTGAATTAGCGCGTGTTTTATTTTTTTTTCAGGCATAAGCATTTGTTTGATATATGTTAATTGTTGTATATTATAATAACAAAAAGATGCAGGTGGTTGAGTGGTTGGTGTGATCGGTGGATCTGGAACTGACTGTTTAACGCTGGTTCGCGAAATGTCGCGGAAGCAAGAGTCGCCACCGTCTTTTATTTTCTCCAACATGGAAAGGACAAAAGCACAGAAAAATTCCTTAAAGAGATTGCTCTCGGTTCGGGAGGTAGGTTATAGAAAGGGAAGGTATTAGCACCCTTTCTATCCATGGTTATCCATGGGCTCTTAGATACTCGCTCAATGTGTTTTCAAAAATGTTTGCTTGCTTTTCAATGTGGGTTTAAAAAGTTTCTTTGAAAAATTTCAGTTCGACTCGTACGTCAGAGTGTTTGAAAAATTTGCTTTTGAAAGCTTTTGAAAATGTGTCAGTGTGAAAAGTCTTTTTGAGTTTGTTTTGAGATTAGAGCAAGTATCCTTGAGAACCTACCTACCCTAAGGAATTCGTCTGTGTAAATGTCCTTTAAAGTAGTGCCATCCCACCATTGAGAGGTAGGTAGCACCACCGTTGGAGGTGTTCGGGTCAATTCGAGTTTTAGGGACGTGGTGATCACCGGAGCAATGGGAAGACACCTTAGAAGCTACCCTCATGCCAGGTTCCCGGATCATGAGGACTTACTAAGACGTCCTCTACTCGACGATCACCTTTCGAAAGGCAACAGTGAGGCGTACCCTAGGGGTGGTGTGTGCGAATCGTGTGTTGTTTTCGTTTGTATTTGTCTTGTCATGTTTGTTGTGATCTACGCATTGATTTTAATTAGGGCATTCATTCTTACATGCATTTTTAACAGTTAAAGTATTTGCGGAAAAAATAAATCTAAGGCTATTACAAAGGCGCGGGTCCACATCGCCAAAATTAAACCGGACCCGATTTAGCGGAAAATAAATGAAGCAATAAAGTGAAAGTGCGAGAAATTGTTACAACGCTTTGGGAGAGATACATAATTATAATAAACGATAAAGTAAATACGCGAAATAAAATAATTAAACAATGGGCGTTGGACCCTTTTGCAGAATATTAAATTACAAGAGTTCATTAATTAGAATTAAATGGAGAATTAGAATTAAATTTAAAGGTTTTTTTTGTTTTTGGTATTTAGATTTAATAAGAAAAAAGGAGTTAATTGAAATTAAGCTAAAAGGCAAACCCTAATTCTAATGTTTTTATTTATTATGAAAGAATTAAATTAAAACCTAAATTAAACCCTAATTTATTTATGTACAATTTAAATATATAAAAAATAAATAAATAAATAATTATTACTGTGGAAAAAAAAAGTTAAAAGGAATGAAAATGGTTAATTAACCTAATTCTACGTTTTTTACATTTTGTTAAAAAAAAGAATTAAGTTTGTAACCTAGTTAAAACTAAATAATTACAAGCATTTATTTATGAAAATAATTATAATATAAATATTTGGTCTTTTCTGATTTTTTAATGTGTTTGTATTTTGTAGAAAAAAAAATTAATTAAATTAAGATAATAAAATAAATGAAATAAAAATAAAATGTAAGAAGAAAAATAGAAAAAAGATGCAAACCAGGGGGGGGGGGGGGTAGCCCCAAACTGTGAGGTTCAGGCCTAGCAATTCAGGCCCAGTTGATTTTGAATTCGTTGACTTTTCTGGATTTTGTATGGCATGTTGACCAGCACTTATGGTGTTCAGCAATCTTGGCCTTTGATTTGGCTTCGTTAGACATGCGTGTGGTTGGATGGTGATGGTATATCGTACGCCTACGTTACTGAAGCGCATAGGATTGGTGAATGAAAAGTAATATGGAATTTGTTCAGACCTGGGATTCGAACCCAGGTCTTGGACTTTGCAATGTAACACCTGTGCCACTGAAGCGTTTGAATTTCAATTAATATATAATGATCAATAAATATTATAAAAGAAAAAGGTTAATGCCCTTTGAAATGCGCGCGAGATTTTGAATTGGCCTGTCCCCCTATGACACGACATCATCGTCTTCGTCTTCCTGAAACATAAAACACATTGGCCACGGTTTTAACGCGTAGCATTAGGCAAGTTTACAGAAAATAGCGACTAGCGCTATGGTGATCATAAATTGATCGCGAGGCTTGTGTCTTCTTCGTCCAGACCTACTGTATTCAACCATGGTATTCATGAGCCCTAATTTTTCCTCTATGCAAAAAGCCCTAATTCAGAAAACCTGCAACCCTAAAAATCGCGCATGGTAGAATCACGTATGTAACACAAAAACTCAATTAAACATATCAGTTAGCTTTGCAATCATGTCAGGAATAAGAATTAATCAATGAAATGTCATGAAAATGCATAGAATATAGAATACGATTTTGGAATTTTCATGGAATTTCTTGAGTTCTGTCCACCGGTTCCTTGCCTTTTGATGAGGGTTATGAATTGGAAAGTGATCAGTGAACCACAAGGAAGCTATTGAACCAAGTTTTAGGGCTTGAATCGTCTTATAACCTTGAAATCAGTTTTGAACTTTTAGGAAAATTTTCAAGTTTGTGTATAGCTTCTGAGCGCAGCTTTTTGTGTCTAATTCCTTTAGGGTTGTGATTCTGAATATGTATAGAAGCTTTTAGGTCAACAAAATTGCACAAAATCCATGGCATTCAATGATTTGCATATTTGATTTTGTAAGATCTTTTTTGAATCTTTTCACATGGTTCTTTGTGTCAATTAGCTCCAATCACACCAATTCTTTCCATAATTGAACAAGCACGAAATATTGAGAGTAGAATGTGCACAAAAAGATTTTTTTAGGTCAAGTTTATATTTTCTACATATTTAAATAGTTTAAATGAATTAATATTAATATAAATTCAAATAAATAATTAAAAAATGATAAAATACTTCCCTTTGGGCTTAATGGTCGTGCATAGGCTTGGTATGAAGAAACTTGGAAGAAAAATGGGCCCATTAGCATTTTTGGATCATTTGCATCAATGTTGACTTTTCAAAATTCCCAAAAATTTGCCAACTTCCACAAGGCATAACTTGCTCAATTTCTAAGCTTTTCACATGTTCTTGGACATTTTGGAAAGGTCTTTGAGTCCTTTAACCAATGCCTTTGGTCCCATGTTATTTTGATTTACCAATCTCAAGTTATGGCCTTTGACTTAAAGTCTCTTTTTGTTGACTTTTGAAAATGACCTATAATGTTGAAATTGATAACTTTTTGTGAGAGAATTTCTTGGACTTGAAGTATGAATATGAGTTGTAGGAAATGTCTTTCTCTTCAAAATGAGCTTTGGATGGAATTTTTCTGATAATCCATGTGAAAGTTATGCCCTGGTCAATTTCAGTTGACTTTTTCAGCTGTCCAAATATAGCAACTTTTGCATCTTTGATGATTTCTGAGCCAAATTTTGAGAATCATGATCAAGCATTGATCAAATGATGTTTGTGGCTTCAAAATGATATGTTGACCAAAAATTTGAACTTTTGACTGTCAAATGACCATTTTGCCCCTACAGTTGACTGTAGTGCAATTTTAGGGTTTTGACTGTGCAATTTTGAGCTGAATGCCTTGAAACTTGACATGAGGATACTTGACCATCTTTGTAGGCATATGAGACTTGATTGGACCTTTGAAAACTTCATTTTCTTGATCAGAATACAAACCCTAGCTTTGACTGTATAGGAGACAGTTGGACTGTACAACCCTTGGGGAATTTTGTGACCTGACTTGGCAATTTCTTAGAGAATATGGGAGGGCAAATTTTGGGGTACAACAGTTGGGATGCTGGCCAATGAGTATTGGGACCTGGGTTCGAATCCCAGGTCCCCCAAAAATGCTTATTATTATTTTCTTGCATATATTCCAATGGATTTCCAGGTATGAAGATCACCATACGCCTCAGAGATCAACACGCCAAGTGGCTTCAGGCCAAGATCCAGTGGCCAAAGTTGAAGGACCACCATACTCCCTGGTCAACATACGCGTGGATAACTTGAAAAGTCAAACGAGATTGGAATGTTAATGGGCCAAGAATTGCAAAATACACCTCCAAAGTTGGCCCAAACCCCCCTGAGTTTGCATTTTTTTTATTTTCTTTCATTATTTATTTGATTGATTTATTTTTATTATTTTTAATTAACTACTAACTAAAATAATTAATATTTTCTTAATAAAAATCAGAAAACCTAAAAATATAATATTTTTGTTTATTAACTTAATTTCACTATTTCATTATTTTTGTAAATAAATAACTTAATTTGTTTAGTTTTAATTAGGCATAATATTAATATTTTTTGCAATTAATTAAAATTAATTAGAATTAGGTTTTTTTTAACAATTGTAATCATATTCTTATTTCTTTAAACATTCAAAAAAACCCAATAAAAAATCTTTTTTTATTTAATTAATTAATTAACTTAGGTTTAATTCCATTTAATTCAAAAAAATACAAAAATCTCTTCCTTTCCTAAAAAGGGTCAAAACCCTAAAAACTCTCCGATTCAATCTTTCTCGCGCGTATGATTATTTTTTATTCATAATTTATGTCCATATAATTGTATTTGCTCCGAGGATGTAATAGTCTTAATTAGGATTATTTATCGCTTTCATTTACTTTCTGCATTTTAATTTCAAGGGTTGTTTTTGGCGATGTAAATACCCGACGCCTTGTAATAGTTTAGATTTAATTTCCGCAATTTAAATTCCACAACTATTAAGTGTTAGATGTTTGATAAATAGGGAATGCATGACAAGATTAAATGTATGAACTTAAAATCAACATAGCTCACCATAACATGTACGATAACATAACTGAAAATTGACACATTTTCACATGCCACTCCTAGGGTACACCTCACTTGGTTGCCTCGAAACGTGGTCATTGAGTATAGGAAGTTTTAGAGGTCGCCCTCCTGTCTAAAGATCAAAGTTGCCTCGAAACGGTTGCCTCGATAAAAAAATGATCTAAGACGTTAGGGTTACCGCTAAGGCGTCCTACCATTGCTTTAGTGACCACATGTCCCTTAATCGAATTGACCCGAAAACTCCAACGACGGTGCTACCTACTCCTCAATAGTGGGACAACACTGTCTAAAGGACATTTACACAGTTTAATTCCTTTTGAGTAGGTAGAGGTTCTTAGGTATTTGCTCTTTCAAAACAAAACAAATCTTTCGCACTTACACTTTTTCAAACAAAGTTTTCAAACAACACTTCATACACTCTTGAGGACAGAAACAAGAGTTAAATCAAAGTTTTCAAACAAAACTCTTTTCAAAACCCACGAACACAAGAAAAGCAAAACTTTTTGAAAACACAATGAGCAAGTACCTAAGAGCCCGTGGATAACCACGGATAGAAAGGGTGCTAACACCTTCCCTTTCTATAATCTACCTCCCGAACCCGAGAAACATCTCGAAAAGGAATTTTGCTGTGATTTTGTCCTTTCCTTATTGGATTAAATAAAAGACGGTGGCGACTCTTGCTTACCACGACATTTTGAGAAAACAAACGCAAACGCGAACCAGCATTCCAAAACAGTCAGTTCTATTTCCACCGATCACAGAACTGGCGACTCTGCTGGGGAATTTATAAGTGAGGTGTACCTTAGGATTAGATCACTTGTGTTTTCAATTGTATGCTTTGTATGCTTTAATTTTGTGGGCTTGTATCAGAGTTTTATAGATCCTAACCCGGATCTGGGGGTACCCTTTTTTTAGGTAAGTAGCAATAAACTGTGAGGGATCTGTCCGGTGTAGACCGACACGGATGAAGCAGTAGCTACGTTGGTGTGACACCTTGGTCTGTACCGATATCCCTTGTGTTAGAACGAGGAGAATATGGGTCTTCTGAGGAGTCATTAAGCACCAACTGACCTTAGAACCTTAAATTGACCAACTTGGCCATAGAACAGTAGCAGTATGCTACACTCATTGAGACTAAACTCTCGCGATGGTTCCAGCCACAAGAAAAGGTTGCTGTGATACGGTGGGAGAACTGACTTGAGGTTTTGCGTTTGTTTTCGCAAATGTTTCGGTTGAGCAAGAGTCGCCACCGACTTTTTATTTTATCCTAAGGAAAGGTTAAAAAGCACAGCAAAAACCGTTGAGATGTTTGTGATACGGTGGGAGAACTGACTATGAGTTTTGCGTTTGTATTCGCACTTGTTCGGTTGAGCAAGAGTCGCCACCGACTTTTTATTTTATCCTAAAGGAAAGGTTAAAAAAGCACAGCAAAAACCTTTTGAGATATTTCGTGGGTTCGGGGGGTAGATTATGAAAAGGGAAGGTATTAGCACCCTTTTCATCCATGGTTATCCATGGGCTCTTAGTTACTTGGTTTTTTAGATCACTTGCCTTGATTTTCGATTGCTTGAAAATGGTGTGTGTGTGTGTGTTTTTGAAAATGTTTTGGAAGAAGATGCCTTGTCTTAGGCAACCCTTGTAACAATTCTTTACTCGAATATTTTACAAAGGTGTGTATCTTTTCGAAAAGATGTTTCAAATGTTTTTGAGAGTTTGTTTTGAAAGTGTTTGTGAAGTGTAGTTTTGAAAAGAAGGCAAGTGTTTTTGCAAGTTGATCTCAAGTAACTAAGAGTTTTGTCTACCCTATTGTACTCAAAGGTTTTCTCTATGTTTTCAACCCTTTTTAACAATTTTGTTCCACCATTGAATTTGGTGGACAATCTTGCGTTTAGGAAGTTTAACGGGACGGGCGCGGGTCATCGTATGGACCATGAATGCAATGGTGCCAAGTGTCTTTGGCAATTTGCTTTGAAGGGACTATTATCATTCCATTTAGGCAACTTTCGAAAGCGTCATCGAGGGACTTATGATCATTTGAATTTGTTTTGCCAAAGAAACTCGACGTGCAAGCATGGCCCATTTTGGAAGGCAACATGTGGGATTACCTTAGAGGGTGCGAGTGTGATTGTGTATTGATTTCATGTATTTGTCTTGTATTAGGTTATCTAGCGTTTGGTTTTATGTACATACAAACCCTAGGTCTAACCATGGTATAATTTTGAAAGCAGTAAATTGCGGAAATGTAAAGTCTACGCTATTACAAAATAAGTATCCGGGAGTGGGGGTACAAATTTACAAATGGGGATGAGACTTTAGGAATGTAGTGTCCAATAGATTACAACCAAATCGAATCGATCAAATGTAAAGGTAACGTATAGCAATGTATAAGATAAGCAAATGTGTATAGGAGCAATGTAAATGTATTTGTATCAAGCGTATAATTTGAAATGTATCGTGTAGGTGTAAGTGTATTGTTTATTTACAAGTTGAGATGTGATTTTAAATGTATTATTAAGTACGGTATTTGTTCAAATGAAAAGAATTAAATGTTTATTTAATTAATCTTTGTAATCTTGTATTTTTCCTTAATATGTAAAAAAAAAGAATGTTTTAATTAAATGTTTTAAATTTTAATTATGTATATTAAAAAAATGTATTTTATTGATTACGTACAAATATTTCTAAGAAAAGAAAATGGTACTAACTTAAAAAGGATTTATGTACAAAAAGAATTTTACTTAAAAGAAAAAAAAAGTTTTACATTTTAATTACATGTATTTTTGTATTAATGTATTAATGTATTATTGTCATGTTTTGTATTTTATTTAATTATGTTAGTATTTTTTTATTTTATACAAAGCTAGTGTATTATTTCAAAAGAGTTAAGTTAAAAGAAAAATAAACAAAATTTTAGTTTGCAAAAAAGAAGTGAGAAGAAGGAATCAATGGGCTTGGACCCAAGCAAAAATAAAAAAGAATAAAGAAAAAAAGGGGGTGTGTTAACTTGGAACGCTTGGGCTCAGTGTGGTTGAAACGGGCAAGGCCCAGCTGTTGAAACGAACGCTTTAGGGTTATGATAATTTGTTTCCATTAGGGAATTGCTTAGGGTTTGCAGGAACGGCGCCATTCTCTTCACTTCACGCGTTCCTCTTCATCTTCGTTCACTCTCATGAATGCTTCTGAGTTCTTCTAGTTCAAGGCCACCGGCGCCACCATTCTTCCTCCTCCTTACACTCATTCCAACGGCGGTAAAAAAAGAGGTACAAATTCTTTCAAACGCATTAGGGGTTTTATATTTTGCATGCTAAGTTTCTTCATTTATTAATTTGGATTATATGGTTCTTTGGTTCGAGGTGCGTGAAGAAGGAGAGAAATTATACCTTTCTGAGGAGACAGTGGAGGAATGAAGGTGGAGGCGCTCAGGCGGCCAAGGGCGGAGTGAAATGTGATGCAAGCTAGTTCACTTTGCTGGAACTTGGTATTTTTGTACTTTTCTTTTAGGCTTTGTGATGTTTGTCTGAAAGCTTTTTGTTGAGACACTTTGTTTCTTCTTCGTTGCCTCGTTGCCTTTCCTGTATGCTTGAATATGCTTCTTTTCCTCGTCTCTTAGTTGCCTTTTGGAATGCTTCTGAATGTGCTATTGTTGAGACACTTTGTTTTGACTAGCTTTCCTCTTTTCTTGCCCAGTGATGAGTATTCTGAGGGCCTTTGTGATGAACTCTTTTAGGCTTCTTTATCTCCTTCTGGTTGCCTCTTGGAACACTTGTTAGGGTTGCCTTTTGATTTGCCTGTGAAGAAGCTTTTTCTGAGGCTTATATGTATGCTTCTGATATTTGAGTGTTTTATGAATGCCCCTATGATGAACTCCTTGAGTTCTGAGGGCTTGATGCTTGAAGCTAGGCTTGTACCATTTCTGGTTCTTTGAAAGGCTGGACAGGGTAGGCGTTTTGACAGGTTCTGGGGCTTTCTTGGATTTGCTTCAGGCAGGTTTTGGCATATGCAGGTTTTGTATCCTTAGGCTGGTTATGAGCTTGGGTGAGTTTACTGGTTTGGGTTTTTAGGCCATTTGCAGGTTTTTGAACCAAGGCTTTGGTAAGGCTTGAACAGGTTTGGTTTGGGATGGTACAGGTTTGGTGATGGTTTTAGAGCTTACAAGTTTGTGTTGGCTTTTGTGTTTGGATCATTTTGTTTTCGTTTTGAGCTGGACAGGTTTTAGCAGGTTAATGGATTGGGAGGTTTCTAGCAGGTTAATGGCCTTTTGCTTGTTGAGTTTATCTTTTGGTTTTATGATAGGCAGGTTTGTTGTGAGGCTTGATATCAGTTCAGGCTTGTGCTTCAGGTTTGAAACTGTCTTGCTTTTTGTAGGGTTTGGCCTATGCAGGTTTTGTATCTAGAGGGTTTTGAGTTTAAGGCTTGGCCTTGCTTGCAGGTTATCTGGTTTGTGGTGAGGTTTATGCAGGTCTGATGCAGGTTTTGATGTTACTTGCTTTAGTTTGACAGTGGTTTATGTTTTTAATGGCAAGGCTTGACAGGGTATGAGAGTTTATGCTGTTGTTTTTTCTTGTTTGAAACCTGATGCTTCTTTTTGTTTTAAGTTGTTTGGCTGCCTCTCTCCCTTCCTACTGTGTTCAGTTTGTTTTTTTTCTTTATATTTCTCTCCATGCCTAAAGCCTTGTAAGCCTGCTTTCTTTGCTCTCTTCTTCTCTCTCCAGTACAGTAAAAATATAAAAATATGTTTGCATTGTACTTTTTTCTGAAAGGGCCACACTTGGGAAATGATGAAAAAATTATGTTGCTTGCATATCATGCTTTCTCTGCATTTTTTATCTCTTCTTTTGACAGCTTCTTATCTTTGATATCTTTCCAAATCTTCTTTTGACAGCTTCTTGTACTTTTTGTATCTTTGATATCTTCTTTTGGCAGTTTTGAGTAGCCTTGTGCATTTTGACATCTTTGACAGAAAGTTTGAATTTGGACTTTTAGTTTGGACTTTGTAGTTTGATTTGGACTTTGCATCATGCTGTTTGAGATTTGAACTATGCAGTTTGACAATTTGACTTGTGCATTCTTTCAAAGTTTAACAAATAAATATTCGTCCCTCTTTGTGAACCGGGAGAAATCCCGTGATTTGCAGAGAGGGCTAACTGATCCCAATCAGTGGCCCTTAATGATGAACTGTAATTTTATTTGTCTCTTTTATTTATCTATCTGCTACTGACTTTTCTTTTTTCCATTTGCAGATAAAGAATTGAATGGAGCACTGGAGCAAGGGATAGCAGATGAAGAATTGAATATTAGAAAAATGTTTAGGATAGTTTTTTTTATTTAAATTTAAATAAATGTAAAATCATTGTTGTAAACAACAAAATAATGGTACAATTAATTTAAAAATCAATAAAAGTTTCTTTATCCAATTAATTCTTTTTCCTCCTTTTGTTTATTTATTATTTATAATTCTTTAATTATAATAATTGAAAATAAATTCCAATCATTTAATCTTAGAATAATAAATAATTTAAATAAACAATGCTTTAGCATTTGATCAGTTAAACCTGGCATTTCCAACATCCAAAGCAAAACATAGTTAATCACAACAACCGATCAGACGCATTCCCCTTTTTACTAATTTTTACCAAACTCTGCAAATTCAAACTGAATGTATCCTTTTTACTGATTCAGTCAAACAAACGTGAATTCAATCCAAATGCATTCTTTATATTGATTAAGTCAAACAATGCGAATTCAAACCAACTCTCGGAATAACTTGCAAAGCACCGTAGAATTAAATCTTTCTGAAGAACCACGCATGAACAAACCCTAATTCCTGATTAAATGCCAAAGAACGTTCGCCTGATCAAAGTTGAGCCAAAATCAACCAAAACCCTAAGCCAACTGTTTGAATTGTTCCAGAGCCATGAAAATCAATGGAAACCCTAATTTTGTCTGACTGTCGAGAAAAGTCTGTTTGACCGATTCTTGAGCCAGTTTAAAAAATTAGGAAACGCTTGAAGCTGTGATTTCTTGAGGAAAAATGCGAGGGCAAATTTTGGGGTACAATAGTTGCCCCTGTTCAATCTTCTTGAACCTGAAGAGTTAGATTGGCAAGTTTGCCTTTCGCGACTTGAAGGTAAAAGAAGATTGGACACTAAAGTGCCCAGAAAATTTTCACTCGGCGATGTAATGGTAGAGGTGAATGGGCTTGAAGATGCCATTTGGTGATGGGCTTAAAGATGCCATCTGATGCGATAGAATCTTGTCGGGGGATGGGCTTAGAGATGCCATCTGGAAATGGGCTTAAAGATGCCATTTGGTGATGGGCTTAAAGATGCCATCTGATGCGATAGAATCTTGTCGGGGGATGGGCTTAGAGATGCCATCTGGAAATGGGCTTAAAGATGCCATTTGGTGATGGGCTTAAAGATGCCATCTGATGCGATAGAATCTTGTCGGGGGATGGGCTTAGAGATTCCATCTGGAAATGGGCTTAAAGATGTCATTTGGTGACTGCTGGTAGGAGGATGGGCTTAAAGATGCCATCTGAGAATGGGCTTAAAGATGCCATTTGAGAATGTTGAACTGTATGTCAATGGTGAGTGGACGAGTATCAGAAAGGCACCCATGTTTGGAACATCTCTGAATTGGGGGTCCGAGCAAGCAATAGATTGACATCCATGTTTGGAGAATCCGTAAACTATTTTTGAAGTTGAGATTGAATAAGCAATAGAGCCACATCCGTTGTTGGGAAGCGTCCGTAAACTGTTTTCAAAAGTTGCATCTGAACAAGCGATAGATTGACATCCGTTGTTGGGAAGAATCCATAAACTGTTTTCAGAAGTCTTGAGAAGAATCTGATCAAGTGATAGGTTAACATCTGTTACTGGAGAACCCGTGAACTGTTTTCAGAAGTCTTGAAGTTGAACAAGCAATAGAGCAGCATCCGTTGTTGGGAAGCGTCCGTAAACTGTTTTCAAAAATTGCATCTGAACAAGTGATCGATTAACATCCGTTGTTGGGAAGAATCCATAAACTGTTTTCAGAAGTCTTGAGAAGAATCTGAACAAGTGATAGGTTAACATCCGTTACTGGAGAACCCGTGAACTGTTTTCAGAAGTCTTGAAGTTGAATAAGCAATAGAGCAGCATCCGTTGTTGGGAAGCGTCCGTAAACTGTTTTCAAAAATTGCATCTGAACAAGTGATAGATTAACATCCGTTGTTGGGAAGAATCCATAAACTGTTTTCAGAAGTCTTGAGAAGAATCTGAACAAGTGATAGGTTAACATCCGTTACTGGAGAACCCGTGAACTGTTTTCAGAAGTCTTGAAGTTGAATAAGCAATAGAGTAGCATCAGTTGTTGGGAAGCGTCCGTAAACTGTTTTCAGAAGTCTTGAAGTTGAATAGGAACCAGTGTAGGGCTTCCTGATGATACGTCCGTGTAAAACTGCATCTGAGTGAATCTGGAATAAGCATCAGAATGTCACCAGGTCCGGGTCACATCTGAACTATTTCTGGATGAATCTCGGGAGATGATCTTTGTCTGTCGACTGATCTTACCTGAAAAGGTAAATAGTTAGTTGTATGCAATGTTATGATGCATGATGTAATGTATGTTATATGATATGAATGTAAATGAATGTGCATGTAAGCTGGAGAGTTGTCTTGCGGAGGATAGATGAATCCGAGATGGCTAAAGATAAAAGCATCTTGACTGCTGTCGGGAAGAATAATTCCTTGGCTGCTGCTGTGGAGGGCAAGAATCTTCAATTGTTAAAAATGAGAAGTCTTGGGACCACTGTTGGGGAAATCAGAAGCTTGGGTTGTATGCCAAACTACTGGGGTCTTCCTGTTTTGAGGAGATCTGTGTAGGATTTCCTGATGATGATTCCGTGTAAAACTATATCGGGTTTTTGAACACTTTTGACATTCGAATGCCCCAAGTGTAGATGATTTCCTGGCTTGTTACAGGTGTTGATCTACAATCAGTCGTCCATAGATATCTTCCTGGCTTGTTACAGGTGTTGATCTGGAACTCTTCAGACGTGCCCTGGCTGGATACAGGAATCGAGTCTGGAAATAGTCGTCAATAGATATGCCCTGGCTGGATACAGGAATCGAATCCTCAAACTCTTCAGACGTGCCCTGGCTAGATACAGGAATCGAGTATGGAAATAGTCGTCAACAGATATGCCCTGGCTGGATACAGGAATCGAATCCTCAAACTCTTCAGACATGCCCTGGCTAGATACAAGAATCGAGTCTGGAAATAGTCATCAACAGATATACCCTGGCTGGATACAGGAATCAAATCTAGAAATAGTCGTCAACAGATATGCCATGGCTGGATACAGGAATCGAATCCTCAAACTCTTCAGACGTTCCCTGGCTAGATACAGGAATCGAGTCTGGAAATGTGATAGTTGATTTGTTGGTGTTTGTAATTTCCAACAGGTGGTGAAGGAATGGTTGAACACTTTTGACATTCGAATGCCCCAAGTGATGATGAGTCTTGAATCAGATTAATCTGCGAATTGAGAGATTTCTTGAAATCTTGACTGGACTGCCCCAAGTTAACTGAACTTTGAAAGATCTGTTGAAACCCTGACTGGACTGCCCTAGGTTAATTGGACTTTAAAAGATCTGTTGGACCTTGACTGGACTGCCCCAGGTTAATTGGATGGTGACATGTCATGTCCCTTGCTGATAGGAGATTTGTCGTTGGAAGTGTTATCCTTTTGAAGTGATTCTGTTCACTGAGATAGTTTTCGTTCCTCCGAACATTCGCTGTATGAAATTCTTCGCTGTCAAACAAAAAGCCAAATGCAGACAGTGATATTCAAGCAATGCAAAGTTTATGTTTGTCTCGAAGTTTTGCAAAATGCGTTTTTTAGCAGAAAACTTCTTTATAAGACAGATCAACACAAGATTTAGAGCAAAGCCTTACAGGAGTCAGGATACCTTTTGTAACAGTATGCTTTCGAACTAACCCATGCTTCAATTAGGACTTTTGAAGGGTTGTAACGTGGCTTGGTTCACGGTTTAAGAAACAAAGGATAAAGGCTCAAAGTATATTTGTACCCACCCGCTCTTCGTGATATTCTTCATACCTAAGCTCAGTTAATTGTGCGTCGCATTGTGTTCTGAGTTTGGAACGACTTTTTGGGCGATGGTTCACCAGTTGAATTTGGGGAGACAGCCATCATCTCCTTTTTCTTTTTCAACATTTTTCATGTTGTTGAGGATTTTGTAACGACCTCACTATTTTGATTTTGATTTGTTATCCCTAACTTTTGCCTGACTGTTCCCATTTTTCGAGATTACCGTCAGCGGGATGCCCCAGCTTTCTTAAGCCTCCTTTATAGGTTTTGGCTTGGTGGGCTTTTCTCTTTTGAGAGATTGACTGTCTATGTGATGGGGAACCACCCTTGTCTTTTGATTCCAAAGGAATGCTTTTCTTTTGCTTTGACGTCGTTCGTTGTGTTACGAACTGAGAGTTTGCGACTTCAATGCGCACTTAACTGAGATACTGCCCTGCCCCAGGTTTATATCAAAGGTTTTGATTGTTTAGAACAGAAAACTCCTACTTCTTTGGCTCGAAGGGGTTGACTAGGGATTATCTTCCTTATAACTTCAGTGTTTGGGAATTGAAAGAAATGCCTGTACATCATCAACAAGGTCTGTTCAAAAGCATACTGTATAAGATTATGGTATTGTTTCGTCATCCTCCCTCTAAAGGCTTACAACTTTTTATCAAGAGTCAAACATCATAAAGAAAAGCATAAGAGTAGTGAAACGAATGGATGAATTCAAGACAAACATATGCAATGCATTAATGAAAACAGAGTTTAACATCAACAGATAATTGTTTGACAACAAAAGAAATTACAACTTTGAAAATTCAAAAAGAAGCAAAAGTCTTTCAGCTTGAGCTTTGTCACTTCAGGTGTAGAACCCCTTAACGGAAGATTTTCATCTCGCCGTCTGGCATGAATTCCAGCACTCCAACGTTGATCAGATCTTGAATCTTGTTCTTCAAGGCCCAACAGTCGTTGGTGTCGTGTCCCGGGCTGTAGGAGTGGTAAACACAAAATGCATCGGGACAATAGTTAGGAGAGGAGGTATTGAGCTTCTGAGGAGGATCCCTTAGGGTAAGCAGGTTGACCTCCAGCAGGCGCTTCAGTATGAAGAATGATGGTATTTCAGTCTCTGTGAACTGTCTTCCCGACGTTTCTTGCTTACGCCAATTACCCCGTTGACGCTGGCGAGGTTGTTGATGGGCTTGTGACCCTGAAGCAAGTGAAGGAGCCTTCCCCTTGTCTTCTTGAGTGGATGGAGGCTGAGTGGTGACTTGCTCTTCAAACTCAGATGTTTGCCCCAGTTGGTTGTTTGGAAGCAGTTGGCGGACAAGAACTCTGAGTTCCTCTTGTCTTTGAGATAGGTCTTGGATGAGAGCCATCTGGCCCACCAACTGTCCCATCACTTGGGTCCTCAATGTTGTCAGATCAAACTGCAGCTCCGCAAGCTGATCACTCCTGGCATTGTTGGAATTCTCCAAGCCCTTTGTGAGGAGAGCTTTCATTTCTTCTTGCCCCAGAGACAAGTTCAGGAACATTTCCTGCAGCTGAGCAGTATGGTCTTGGATGTCTTTGACAGACCTTTCTAGAGCCATCTCTTACTGAAATAAACAGCAGGAGAGTAAGGAAACCTGAAAAAGGAAAGATCGTCAAGATGTAATGCATCATAGGTGGATGCATGCTTTCAAGGATCTCTTGGGGTAAACACAAGAAAATGTTAGAGGTTGAACTTTGTTCTTGGATTGGAAAACTTTGCACCGGTGGATGTCTTTCCACTAGAATCGAGCTCACCATGTCAAGTGGGTCATAGCCATTGATTCAAGTTGTTGCACTGGATCTTTGTTTGGAGAACTTTGTATCGGTGGATGTCTTTCCACTAGAATCAAGCTCACCATGTCGAGTGGGTCATAGCCACCGATTCAAGTTGTTGTACTTGAACTTTGATTGGAGAACTTTGTATCGGTGGATGTCTTTCCACTAGAATCAAGCTCACCATGTCGAGTGGGTCATAGCCACTGATTCAAGTTGTTGTACTTGAACTTTGATGGCATTTGTTTAGAGGAGAAACCCCTTGCCCCTTTGGTAGACGTCTGATTCAACGTAATCCCTGCATCAAAAGAACCCTCGAGATCCTTGAAATGGTTATTGAAAATGCTATGGTATGATGTCATGATGTTATGTACATGTATGCAAAAAGCAAGTAAGTGTATATACAGGTAAACATATTCACACAAAGCAAACAAGTCCTTAGTTTTAGGCTTGCAGGAGGTTTAGGTAAGTACCCTCTTGAAGTTAGTTGGCTCATCCTGTCCTAAAATAGAAACCGGTTCTAAGGAGCTCAATATCATTGGATTGTTTTATGTGTTCATTGTTTCGGTTTAGCCACTTACTGGCGACCAAAATATTCCAAGAAAACAACCCTCAAATGAGTGTAGTATCGAGTATCTACCAACTTCGGACTGCACCAAAGTCGGTCATCTCACTACCCCTAAAAAGGCTAAGATGGTCAATTAAGGTTCTAAGAGTTCGTTAGTGCTTCACGATATCACTCAGCGGCCCCGTACTCTCCTTGACTGAACTCAAGGGTTACCGGTACTCACAAATATGTCACACTAACATAGCTTACTGCTTCAACCGTGTCGGTATACCCCGTACAGTTCCCTCACAGTTTTTTTCTATTTACCTAAGAAGGTGCCCCAAATCCGGGTGTAGGATTCACAACAAACCCAAACAAGAACCCAAAAGATAAAGCAATCAAGTCAATCAAAGCAAGAAAGTAAAGGTGATCTAAACCCTAAGGTAACCCCACTTTTAAGTTATCCCCAGCAGAGTCGCCAGTTCTGTGATACGGTGGGAGAACTGACTATGAGTTTTGCGTTTGTATTCGCACTTGTTCGGTTGAGCAAGAGTCGCCACCGACTTTTTATTTTATCCTAAAGGAAAGGTTAAAAAAGCACAGCAAAAACCTTTTGAGATATTTCGTGGGTTCGGGGGGTAGATTATGAAAAGGGAAGGTATTAGCACCCTTTTCATCCATGGTTATCCATGGGCTCTTAGTTACTTTATTTTTTAGATCACTTGCCTTAATTTTCGATTGCTTGAAAATGGTGTGTGTGTGTGTGTGTTTTTGAAAATGTTTTGGAAGAAGATGCCTTATCTTAGGCAACCCTTGTAACAATTCTTTACTCGAATGTTTTACAAAGGTGTGTATCTTTTCGAAAAGATGTTTCAAATGTTTTTGAGAGTTTGTTTTGAAAGTGTTTGTGAAGTGTGGTTTTGAAAAGAAGGCAAGTGTTTTTGCAAGTTGATCTCAAGTAACTAAGAGTTTTGTCTACCCTATTGTACTCAAAGGTTTTATCTATGTTTTCAACCCTTTTTAACAATTTTGTTCCACCATTGAATTTGGTGGACAATCTTGCGTTTAGGAAGTTTAACGGGATGGGCGCGAATCATCGTATGGACCATGAATGCAATGGTGCCAAGTGTCTTTGGCAATTTGCTTTGAAGGGACTATGATCATTCCATTTAGGCAACTTTCGAAAGCGTCATCGAGGGACTTATGATCATTTGAATTTGTTTTGCCAAAGAAACTCGACGTGCAAGCATGGCCCATTTTGGAAGGCAACATGTGGGATTACCCTAGAGGGTGCGAGTGTGATTGTGTATTGATTTCATGTATTTGTCTTGTATTAGGTTATCTAGCGTTTGGTTTTATGTACATACAAACCCTAGGTCTAACCATGGTATAATTTTGAAAGCGGTAAATTGCGGAAATGTAAAGTCTACGCTATTAGAAAATAAGTATCCGGGAGTGGGGGTACAAATTTACAAATGGGGATGAGACTTTAGGAATGTAGTGTCCAATAGATTACAACCAAATCGAATCGATCAAATGTAAAGGTAACGTATAGCAATGTATAAGATAAGCAAATGTGTATAGGAGCAATGTAAATGTATTTGTATCAAGCGTATAATTTGAAATGTATCGTGTAGGTGTAAGTGTATTGTTTATTTACAAGTTGAGATGTGATTTTAAATGTATTATTAAGTACGGTATTTGTTCAAATGAAAAGAATTAAATTTTTATTTAATTAATCTTTGTAATCTTGTATTTTTCCTTAATATGTAAAAAAAAAGAATGTTTTAATTAAATGTTTTAAATTTTAATTATGTATATTAAAAAAATGTATTTTATTGATTACGTACAAATATTTCTAAGAAAAGAAAATGGTACTAACTTAAAAAGGATTTATGTACAAAAAGAATTTTACTTAAAAGAAAAAAAAAGTTTTACATTTTAATTACATGTATTTTTGTATTAATGTATTAATGTATTATTGTCATGTTTTGTATTTTATTTAATTAAGTTAGTATTTTTTTTTTATTTTATACAAAGCTAGTGTATTATTTCAAAAGAGTTAAGTTAAAAGAAAAATAAACAAAATTTTAGTTTGCAAAAAAGAAGTGAAAAGAAGGAATCAATGGGCTTGGACCCAAGCAAAAATAAAAAAGAACAAAGAAAAAAAGGGGGGGTGTTAACTTGGAACGCTTGGGCTCAGTGTGGTTGAAACGGGCAAGGCCCAGCTGTTGAAACGAACGCTTTAGGGTTATGAGAATTTGTTTCCATTAGGGAATTGCTTAGGGTTTGCAGGAACGTCGCCATTCTCTTCACTTCACGCGTTCCTCTTCATCTTCGTTCACTCTCATGAATGCTTCTGAGTTCTTCTAGTTCAAGGCCACCGGCGCCACCATTCTTCCTCCTCCTTACACTCATTCCAACGGTGGTAAAAAAAGAGGTACAAATTCTTTCAAACGCATTAGGGGTTTTATATTTTGCATGCTTAGTTTCTTCGTTTATTAATTCGGATTATATGGTTCTTTGGTTCGAGGTGCGTGAAGAAGGAGAGAAATTATACCTTTCTGAGGAGACGGTGGAGGAATGAAGGTGGAGGCGCTCAGGCGGCCAAGGGCGGAGTGAAATATGATGCGAGCTAGTTCACTTTGCTGGAACTTGGTATTTCTGTACTTTTCTTTTAGGCTTTGTGATGTTTGTCTGAAAGCTTTTTGTTGAGACACTTTGTTTCTTCTTCGTTGCCTCGTTACCTTTCCTGTATGCTTGAATATGCTTATTTTCCTCGTCTCTTAGTTGCCTTTTGGAATGCTTCTGAATGTGCTATTGTTGAGACACTTTGTTTTGACTAGCTTTCCTCTTTTCTTGCCCAGTGATGAGTATTCTGAGGGCCTTTGTGATGAAATCTTTTAGGCTTCTTTATCTCCTTCTGGTTGCCTCTTGGAACACTTGTTAGGGTTGCCTTTTGATTTGCCTGTGAAGAAGCTTTTTCTGAGGCTTATATGTATGCTTCTGATATTTGAGTGTTTTATGAATGCCCCTATGATGAACTCCTTGAGTTCTGAGGGCTTGATGCTTGAAGCTAGGCTTGTACCATTTCTGGTTCTTTGAAAGGCTGGACAGGGTAGGCGTTTTGACAGGTTCTGGGGCTTTCTTGGATTTGCTTCAGGCAGGTTTTGGCATATGCAGGTTTTGTATCTTTAGGCTGGTTATGAGCTTGGGTGAGTTTACTGGTTTGGGTTTTTAGGCCATTTGCAGGTTGTTAAACCAAGGCTTTGGTAAGGCTTGAACAGGTTTGGTTTGGGATGGTACAGGTTTGGTGATGGTTTTAGAGCTTACAAGTTTGTGTTGGCTTTTGTGTTTGGATCATTTTGTTTTCGTTTTGAGCTAGACAGGTTTTAGCAGGTTAATGGATTGGGAGGTTTCTAGCAGGTTAATGGCCTTTTGCTTGTTGAGTTTATCTTTTGGTTTTATGATAGGCAGGTTTGTTGTGAGGCTTGATATCAGTTCAGGCTTGTGCTTCGGGTTTGAAACTGTCTTGCTTTTTGCAGGGTTTGGACTATGCAGGTTTTGTATCTGGAGGGTTTTGAGTTTAAGGCTTGGCCTTGCTTGCAGGTTATCTGGTTTGTGGTGAGGTTTATGCAGGTCTGATGCAGGTTTTGATGTTACTTGCTTTAGTTTGACAGTGGTTTATGTTTTTAATGGCAAGGCTTGACAGGGTATGAGAGTTTATGCTGTTGTTTTTTCTTGTTTGAAACCTGATGCTTCTTTTTGTTTTAAGTTGTTTGGCTGCCTCTCTCCTTTCCTACTGTGTTCAGTTTGTTTTTTTTTCTTTATATTTCTCTCCATGCCTAAAGCCTTGTAAACCTGCTTTCTTTGCTCTCTTCTTCTCTCTCCAGTACAGTAAAAATATAAAAATATGTTTGCATTGTACTTTTTTCTGAAAGGGCCACACTTGGGAAATGATGAAAAAATTATGTTGCTTGCATATCATGCTTTCTCTGCATTTTTTATCTCTTCTTTTGACAGCTTCTTATCTTTGATATCTTTCCAAATCTTCTTTTGACAGCTTCTTGTACTTTTTGTATCTTTGATATCTTCTTTTGGCAGTTTTGAGTAGCCTTGTGCATTTTGACATCTTTGACAGAAAGTTTGAATTTGGACTTTTAGTTTGGACTTTGTAGTTTGATTTGGACTTTGCATCATGCTGTTTGAGATTTGAACTATACAGTTTGACAATTTGACTTGTGCATTCTTTCAAAGTTTAACAAATAAATATTCGTCCCTCTTTGTGAACTGGGAGAAATCCCGTGATTTGCAGAGAGGGCTAACTGATCCCAATCAGTGGCCCTTAATGATGAACTGTAATTTTATCTGTCTCTTTTATTTATCTATCTGCTACTGACTTTTATTTTTTTCATTTGCAGATAAAAAATTGAATGGAGCACTGGAGCAAGGGATAGCAGATGAAGAATTGAAGATTAGAAAAATGTTTAGGATAGTTTTTTTATTTAAATTTAAATAAATGTAAAATCATTGTTGTAAACAACAAAACAATTGTACAATTAATTTAAAAATCAATAAAAGTTTCTTTATCCAATTAATTCTTTTTCCTCCTTTTGTTTATTTATTATTTATAATTCTTTAATTATAATAATTGAAAATAAATTCCAATCATTTAATCTTAGAATAATAAATAATTTAAATAAACAATGCTTTAGCATTTGATCAGTTAAACCTGGCATTTCCAACATCCAAAGCAAAACATAGTTAATCACAACAACCGATCAGACGCATTCCCCTTTTTACTGATTTTTACCAAACTCTGCAAATTCAAACTGAATGTATCCTTTTTACTGATTCAGTCAAACAAACGTGAATTCAATCCAAATGCATTCTTTATATTGATTAAGTCAAACAATGCAAATTCAAACCAACTCTCGGAATAACTTGCAAAGCACCGTAGAATTAAATCTTTCTGAAGAACCGCGCATGAACAAACCCTAATTCCTGATTAAATGCCAAAGAACGTTCGCCTGATCAAAGTTGAGCCAAAATCAACCAAAACCCTAAGCCAACTGTTTGAATTGTTCCAGAGCCATGAAAATCAATGGAAACCCTAATTTTGTCTGACTGACGAGAAAAGTCTGTTTGACCGATTTTTGAGCCAGTTTAAAAAATTAGGAAACACTTGAAGCTGTGATTTCTTGAGGAAAAATGCGAGGGCAAATTTTGGGGTACAACAATGTTTTCTTGGGTTCGGGGAGTAGATTATAGAAAGGGAAGGTATTAGCACCCCTTCTATCCATGGTTATCCATGGGCTCTTAGTTACTTGCTTAGATCAACTTGCCTTAATTATCAATTGTTTGAAATGGTGCTTTTGTGTGTGTGGGTTTGAAAATGTTTTGAAAAGAGGCCAATGTGGTGGCGACCTTTGTAATGATCCATGTTGGGATGTATACAAAGGTGTATGTCTTTTGAAAAGGTTTTCATTTGTTTTTGAAAGTTTGTTTTTGAAAGTGTAGTGATGTGTGGTTTGAAAATAGGCAAGTGTTTTGTTTTGCAAGTTTGATTCAAGTAACTAAGAGTTTGTCTACTCCTAAATTTCTCAAAGATTTCTCCTATGTTTTTAACCCTTTTAACAATTTTGTTCCACCATTGTATTTGGTGGACAATTTTGTGTTAGGATGTGAAAGGGACGGGCGCGGGTCATCGTTTAGACCATAATTGCAATGGTGCCAAGTATCCTTGGGCAATTTTTCCTTGGAGGGACTTGATCATTTTTTAGGCAACTTTCGAAAGCGTCATCGAGGGACTATGATCATTTGAATTGTATTTGTTTTGCCCAAAGAGACCTAACATGCAATATGGCCCATTATTGAAGGCAACAAGTGGAATACCCTAGGGGTGCAAGTGTGATTAGTGTTGTCCATTTTCATGCTTGTTTATCTTGAAATTAGGTCAAACTATTTTGGTTAATTGGTTTGCATACAAACCCTAATTCTAACATGGTATATTTAGAAAGCTTTAAAGTGCGAAAAATAAAGTTCCTAAGTTATTACAACACAATATATGGGAAGGGGGGTACAAATGTTCAAATGGGGGTATTTTGACAAGGAATTTAAACCTAGACTATTACATCAAATTGGGAATTATACAAATTATTTAATATACAACAATTAAATAAAAATGGAATAAATATGCAAGATGCAAAAAAAATGTTTTTTATATGTATGAAAAAAAGTGTTTTTTATATGTCAAATAAACAAAATAAAAAGTATTATTTTTTTGGAGTTTTTATGTATTTAGGGTAAAACCCTAATTTTATAAATAAAATGTATTTATTATACAATATTTATTAAGTATCATATTTCATATTTATTAATTATGTACAAAAATAATATAAAATGAAATATATTTGTAAACAAGTATTTTTAATATTAAATATTAATAAGAATAAAAATGTATATATTTTGTATTTTTGTCCTAAATATTCTAATAAATATATATGTATTTGTATTATTTACTAAATATATTGAATATATACAAAATAATAATATTTAATATTTATAAAAAAAGTATATTTTTATTATAAAATGTTTTCAAGAGATAATATGAAATAAAAGTGGAAAATAAAATGTGTTTGCATTATTTTAGTATTTTTTAAATAAAAGTATGTCTAAGTATTTATTTATGTACAAATATCTATTTAAGCCAATAAATGCCTAATAAATTCAAAAATGGTGTGAAAAATATTTTTTATATTTTTAATATTATGAGAAAAAATAAATAAGTCAGAACAAAAAAGAAAAGGTCAAAAAATCATAAAAATAAGCATAATGGGCCAAGGGGGTTTAAAAGTAAAACTATGGTGCAAATAAGAAAAGTGAAACAGGCCCAGTCCAAAGGCAGCTTCTTCAACCTCCAGACTGTTTGAACATGAACAAAACGCGCGTTTTCTATCTCCAGATTCCTGGACTTTCAAGCAAAACTCACAACATGAAAAATGTAGAGCATTAAGAGACGAATCCAGACATATAAAGAACTTGACTTAACTCTCTAAGATGAGAGAGAATTTCTCCATTCCTAATTCTTGACCTAAGTTTCCATCAATGTTCAGACCTTAAATTCTCATAGCACATGCAAAATAAATGGAATGTAAAGATATGTACAACTTCAGGGGCATGAGTAGAACATTTTTCATTCACAAACCTAGAGCTAACAATGCCTGGATAGGGAGATAGAAGTCCATGAACTTACCTGTTCAGTTGGAATCGTATCTGATGCTGGAGGTGTTTTCAATGCAAGGTGATGATTGGTACAGCTTCCTTGATGTCCAGGGATGCTATTCCAAGCTTTACTTTGTTTGGAAACCAAGAGAATCGTGTTATGGAACTTCAACTGCAAAACAAAAAAAATGAAAATGGTGATATTGCTTGAGAGTGTTACAGGTCGTGTTTGAGGCTTGGAATAGTTTCAAGGGATGATGTGGGATATGTTTGAAGTGGTTTTAGCAAGAATGCATGAATGGATTGAGTTATGGAACTCAATCTGCAACAGGTACCCTGTTTGGGCAGTTTGAGGGTGATTCTGTGTTTGAGAAGGCAATGGAGATGGTTGGCTCGTGTTTCAGCTTAGGTTTGATGATTAGAAAGTGTTTGATATCTTTGCTTAAGCTCTGGTTTACAGGAATGAGAGTTGTGTCTTGTTATGCTATGTTTCTTCAACTTTAAGCAACAAAGTGTCCACTTGAGTTTTAGACTGATAGAGGCCCCCCTAATGTGCTGCTAACCTTCCCCTTGATCAGTGTGTTTTGTTCATAAACTTGTACCAAAAGGATTTGCACTGTACTTGCTTGGATTTGCATTTGACATAAAGTTTAACTTTTCTAAAATGGCAAAAATGCTTTATCTAAAAATGGCTTAATCTTGCATATAATGTTTGAACACACAAAATAAGGCCTTGGCACAATGAGTTAGCATTAAATTATTGAGTGCAAATGGGATATAGGACCTGTAATCAAGGAATGCAAGCTGAGTTCAAAATGGCACAAGTGTATGAACATGTAAATTGACCAAATCAAAAGTGAGTTTTTCCCAACTTGCCAAATTCGATTCTCCCTAACCATGAGGTTGTTTGATGAGTTCTTCGACATTTTGGAAAGCTTGGAATGTGTACTACAATCCATCTTTGAAATGCAAATTGAAATTCCAAGTGGAAGTATGTGAAAAATGGTCTTGAAGTTAGGCAAAAATCCTGCCTAAAATGGTTCAAAATTTCTCGAAGTTAGGAATGGTTTGGTGCCCTTGTTCCAAAAATTGTAACTTGAGCTACAAGCTTCTTTTGAGAAAACTTTGTGAATCAAAGTTGTAGATTTTGCAATGGACTACAACTTTCATGTTTTGAATTTTCCTTGAATCCAAATGAATCTTGGTGAGAAAGTGGGACAAAGTTTAGGAAAAAATTAGGGTTTTTCATAACTTAGAAAAATTCGAAGTTATGAAAAATCTTCATTTCAAACCCTAATTTGCAATTCTTGATTTCTTGATGAACAAGTTTCATGATTTGGCATGTTTTGATGAAAAATGAATCTTGCCACTTGATTTTGACCAAAAAGTCAAAGTTTGACTCTTCAGTATACAGTCAAAATTGATCAATTGACTGGGAAATTCAACTGTCAATCTTGTGTATTTGGGATCTTTTGAAGTTGTTGAGTATGTCAAGACAATTCCATGGGGTCCTTGAGTCCATATGTGAGTTTGGTTTGCCATTGGCTAGGTCAAACAGTCAAAAATTGCCCTTGTGCAGTCAAAACCCTAAAAATGACCATTTTGCCCTTTTGGTGATCTGATCAAATTTCTTGTGGAATTGTGATCCAAACTTGATCAAATGGTCCATGTGAGTTCATAATGTTGATGTGGGTCAATTTTCATGAGATTTGACTGTCAATTGGCCACAGTTGACTTTTTTCCCCAATACAGTTGATTTCTAGGTCAACTGTCCAATTGACTGGGCAAAATTTGGAATCAAGACTTAAAACTTGGTATGGATAAACTTGGGAGTCCAACATGAAGCATGAAAGTCATCTTAGGCATTTTAGGTCAAAATATCTTTGTGCAAACACAAACCCTAATTTGGGTCAACAGTGCAAGGAGAAGTCTTGAGCAGAGGAAACCCTAACTGGAACTTGAGCTTCAAGGGTCTTGTGATGAGAAAATGTTAAGGAAATGGGAGGGCAAATTTTGGGGTACAACAGTTGCCCCTGTTCAATCTTCTTGAACTTGAAGAGTTAGATTGGCAAGTTTGCCTTTCGTGACTCGAGGGTAAAAGGAGATTGGACACTAGAGTGCCCGGAAATTTGCACTCGCATATTGGAGTATCAGCAAATGTGATGCCGGGAATGGGCTTATAGATGCCATTTGGAGAGATGGTGGATAGGGAGATGGGCTTATAGATGCCATCTGAAGGTGTGACAGAACCTTGTCGGGAATGGGCTTATATATGCCATTTGGAAGTGTTGATCGCATAAGAGATTCCTTAGCGAGAACTTGTTTATTTTGAGAAAGACAGATGTTTTCCTGGCTTGTTACAGGTGTTGATCTTCAATCTCTTCATGTAGACATGCCCTGGCTAGATACAGGTGTCGAGTCTACAATAGGTTGCTCACAGATATGCCCTGGCTGGATACAGGAATCGAATCTGGAAGTAGTCGTCAACAGATATACCCTGGCTGGATACAGGAATCGAATCTTCGAACTCTTCAGACGTGCCCTGGCTAGATACAGGAATCGAATCCGGAATTATGACAGTTGATAGATATGCCCTGGCTGGATACAGGAATCGAATCTTCAAACTCTTCAAATGTGCCCTGGCTGGATACAGGAATTGAATCTGGAAATAGTTGTCAACAGATATGCCCTGGCTGGATACAGGAATCGAATCTTTAAACTCTTCAGATGTGCCCTGGCTAGATACAGGAATCGAATCTGGAAACTGATCACTCACAGATGTGCCCTGGCTAGATACAGGAATCGAATCTGGAAACTGTGACAGTTGAAGGTAGTTGTCTTTTGGATCGTCTTTTTCCCTGAAAAGGCAAAACATCAGTTATATGCAATGTCATGATGTATGAAATGCATGATGTCATGATGTTCAAAATGAGATAGTGTTGTATGCACTTTATCATGTATGTAAACAAGATGTATGAAATGTGAAATGTTTATGAATGTATTTTCGTCTAGGAAAATAAATCCTTGACGACCGGCCGGGGAATTAAATCCTGGGCTGACGTTGAAGAAAAGAGCTCTTTGCTTCCGCTGGGGATGATGGTTGCAAGAATATACCGGTAGGAGAAGATGACTCCGTTGGGGAATAAACTTGTTGGAGAGATTACTCTGAGGGGAATTACTCTGTGGAAAGAGATACTTTGCTGAAGTTTTGATGAGAGCTCCGCTGAGGATTTCAAAGATGGGCTCCGCTGAGGATAACAATGATTAACTCCGCTGGGGATCGCAATGTTAAACTCCGCTGGGGATTGTGTTGATAAGTTATGTTGGGGAACTTTGATGAACTCCGCTGGGGAATGAAAGAACTTCGCCGAGGGCGATCTTCCGTGGCAATTAGCTGAGGATAACCCAGTTATAAGCCCTTGTGAGGAATAAACTTGAATAAAGCTCGGGAGAGACGTCCGTACTCTGCAGGGGATAAGCTTCCAGAATCTACTGGGGATAAGCTTCAAGACCTGCTGGGGATATGAATTCCATTTTCCTGGGGAAACCTTCAGACTGTACTAGTAAATGGTTCCACTGGGGTGTCTATATTCCGCCGGGGAACAATCTTAGATCAAGACTGCCGGGGATGCTTGCTGATGAATGCCTATACTCCGCTGGGGAATGTTGATATCTTCTGGGGCTACCCAACTTCCTTTAGGCTGACCGTAGACTAACTCTTCTGGAGGAGAGTATTGCTGACTTGCTAGGGGAACATGGTGCCTATCGTAGGGCTGATGATAGACTAACTTTCCCTGGGGAGAGTATTGTTGAATCTTGTCCTACTCTGTGGGGAGTTGAGATAACTTGGTCACATTCTTCAGTTGAATCTACCTTGGTACCCTGGCGGACAAAGCAACTAGACTGCCTGGTCAATTCTACATTGCCCCTACTTCTGATGTCACCTGTAATTAGTCTTTTGTTTCATATGCAAGTATTTATGAATTAGCAATTTAATGTCAAATGCATATATCAAAAATGAACATTGGACGTTCTTCGCAAGACAAAACAGAAAAAAGAAAAACAATCGGCAATTTGTTTGAACAAGTGAACTTGTATTGATTTTGAAATTTGCCTGTAAATAGGCGTTTTTTGTACAAGAGGCTGACGTTCTAGTAAGAGAACGCCGCCGAATAACATAAAGTTTATACAACTTTGAAAAGGAAACAAAACAGCTATGTGCACAATATTCCCACTGGGTTCCAACTCTGCTATCGCCTTTATGTCTTCAAGCGTCTCATCACTTTGCTGCTTGGTTGAAGATGAAGCTGATTGATCGATGCCGAAGTCTGAGCCAGATAGTTGATGCCGAATTCTGGATGCAAGGTGATCCAATGAGACATAGTGTTACGCTTTATCCCTAACTTTTGCCTGGACCGCCCTTTCGGGTTTTCAGTCCACCGGGATACCCATTTTTGCCCAAGCCGCCTTTTCAGGTTTTCGACTTGCCGGGTGTACAGATTTTTTTATTTCATCCCTTATTTTTGCCCGAACCCTTTTGGTTCGCCGGGAAGCCCTTATTTTTGCCTAGGTATGTCAACCTAGCGGGTCTTTTATTTATGCGTAGTATCTTTTTACTGTGTCTGCATTGGCGGGGTGAGGAAGGTCGTCACCATCCATGGTGGTTAGGATCATGGCTCCTCCTGAGAACACATGCTTAACCACAAATGGCCCTTCGTACGTAGGGGTCCATTTGCCCCGGGGATCACTTTGAGGAAGGATGATGCGTTTGATTACCAGGTCCCCAACTTGATACTCTTGTGGTCTGACCTTCTTGTTAAATGCCCTGATCATCCGTTTTTGATACGTTTGACCATGACAGATAGCAGTAAGTCTCTTTTCATCGATTAGGTTTAATTGATCAAGTCGAGTCTGGATCCAGTCATCTTCACTCAAATCTGCATCCTTCATTATCCGGAGAGAGGGTATCTGGACTTCAATTGGCAAGACTGCCTCCATGCCATAGACCAAGGAAAAGGGTGATGCCCCAGTTGACGTCCTTGCTGAGGTACGGTACCCATGAAGAGCAAATGGTAACATTTCGTGCCAATCTTTATAGGTCACTGTCATCTTCTGCACAATCTTTTTGATATTCTTATTAGCTGCTTCTACAGCCCCATTCATCTTCGGCCGTTAAGGAGAAGAGTTGTGGTGCTGTATCTTGAATTGCTCGCAGAGCTCCGTGATCATCTTGTTATTAAGATTGGTACCATTGTCTGTAATGATTCTCTTCGGGACGCTGTACCGACAGATCAGGTTATGTCGAATGAAACGTGCAACGACGCTCTTGGTTACGGTGGCGTAGGAGGCTGCTTCCACCCACTTCGTGAAGTAATCAATTGCTACCAAGATGAAGCGATGCCCGTTGGATGCCGTCGCTCAGATCTCGCCGATCATATCAATGACCCACATTGCAAAAGGCCAAGGTGCCGTCAGGATGTTCAGAGGAACCGGAGGGATGTGCACCTTATCAGCATAGATCTGGCATTTATGACAAGTTCGAGAATGTTGGTAACAGTCGGCTTTCATTGTGGACCAGAAATATCCTGCCCTAAGGATTTTCTTTGCCATGGTGTGTCCACTGGAATGTGTTCCGAATGTACCTTCATGTAGCTCTACCATGATCTTTTCTGCTTCAGTCTTATCCACACAACACAGTAGAGTTGAATCATGATTTCGTTTGTAGAGAATGTCGTTGTTGAGGAAGAATTTTTCCGCAAACCTTCTCATGAACTTCTTGTCATTGACTGATGCGCCTTCGGGGTATTCTTGAGCTTCTAAATATCTCTTCACCTCATGATACCAGGGTTTCTCGATTACTTCTTCGGCCTCGAGATCGCAGCAGTATGCAGGTTCGTCCAACTTCCAGATAATGATCCGGGGAGCCTTGTTGTCCCATTTGACTTTGAACATTGAAGACATCGTAGCTAGTGCGTCCGCTAACTGATTCTCCTCTCTTGGGAAGTGCTCAAAGGTTATCTCTTCAAAGTGGGGAAGCAAAGTTAACACATACTCCTTGTAAGGAATAAGATTTGGGTGTTTCGTATCCCACTCGCCTTTAATCTGATTGATTACGAGAGCGGAATCTCCGAAGACACTCAGAAATTTGATCCTTAAGTCGATTGCAGCTTGAAGACCCATGATACATGCCTCATATTCTGCCATGTTGTTGGTGCAGTTGAAACACAGCCGGGCAGTGAGTGGAGTATGAGTACCTTTAGGGGATATGATCACAGCGCCAATGCCGTTACCCAAAGTGTTCGAGGCTCCGTCAAAATGCATAGACCATCGGGATCCTTCCTCAGGTCCTTCATCCGGTCCAGGTACTTCACAATCAGTTACTACCATGATATCTTCGTCCGAAAATTCAAAGTTCAATGATTGGTAATCGTCCACAGGTTGGTGTGCCAAATGATCTTCCAATACACTTCCCTTGATTGCTTTTTGAGTCGTGTACTGGATATCATATTCCGTCAAGATCATTTTCCACCTTGCTATTCTTCCGGACAGAGCGGGCTTTTCGAATATGTACTTGATGGGATCCATCTTTGAAATCAACAGAGTAGTGTGAGTTAGCATATACTGTCTCAGCCGGCGAGCAGCCCATACCAGAGCGCAGCAAGTTTTCTCGAGCAGTGAGTACCGAGACTCACAGTCGGTAAACTTTTTGCTCAGGTAATAAATAGAGTGCTCTTTTCGGCCAGACTCGTCATGCTTCCCCAGCACACACCCCATTGAGTTGTCAAGCACTGTCAAGTATAGTATTAGAGGTCTCCCTTCCACCGGTGGCATAAGGATGGGTGGCTCTTGGAGATACTCCTTTATCTTTTCGAAAGCAGCCTGGCATTCATCGTTCCAACGTACTACTTGATCTTTCTTCAGCAATTTGAAGATTGGCTCACAGGTAGCAGTTAGATGTGAGATGAATCGGGCGATGTAATTCAGTCGTCCTAGAAAGCCTCGGACTTCTTTCTCTGTCTTGGGAGTCGGCATCTCTTGTATGGCTTTCACCTTGGCAGGGTCCACCTGAATACCTTTATCGCTTACAATGAAACCTAGTAATTTTCCAGACCTCACCCCAAAGGTGCATTTGTTTGGGTTCAACCTCAGTTTGTACAACTTCAGTCGGTCAAACAGCTTTCGCAGATGATCAAGGTGTTCCTCCTCAGTTTGGGACCTTGCAATCATGTCATCAACGTATACCTCAATCTCATGATGGATCATATCATGAAATAAAGCAACCATGGCACGTTGGTAGGTTGCCCCAGCATTTTTCAACCCAAATGGCATGACCTTGTAGCAGAAGGTGCCCCACTGAGTGACAAAGGTAGTCTTTTCCATATCTTCGGGAGCCATCTTGATCTGATTATACCCTGAAAAACCATCCATGAAGGAGAACACCTTGTGTTGAGCAGTATTGTCAACAAGAACGTCGATGTGAGGTAGGGGGAAGTCATCCTTGGGGCTTGCCCTGTTTAGATCCCTGTAATCGACACACATTCTGACCTTACCGTCCTTCTTCGGCACCGGCACCACGTTGGCAACCCACTGAGGGTAAGAAGTCACTGCTAGAAACCCGACATCGAATTGCTTCATAACCTCAGCTTTGATCTTTTCGGACATCTCTGGACGCATACGGCGGACCTTTTGCTTTACCGGAGGGCAGTCTTCCTTGGTAGGCAGGTGATGAACTACAATGTCGGCATCCAACCCAGGCATGTCTTCGTAAGACCAAACAAAGATTTCCATGTAATCATGCAGCATCTGGATCAATCGTTGCTTCACGCTGAGCTCTAGATTGGCACCAATCTTGACTTCTTTTCTATCTGTCTCAGTACCCAGGTTCACTGTTTCCATCGGCTCTTCATGCGGCTGAATGGCCCTCTCTTCCTGGAGTAGCAGTCTTGCGAGTTCACCAGGCACTTCCGAATCATCTTCACCTTCGTCTTCGGCCAAGTTGATTGGATTTTCGAAGTCATAACTGGCAGTAGCAGAGCTGTTACCAGTGAGATCCAGAGTGGATTGGAACCTGTATAAGTGAGTGTGTGTAAATATAGCTGTTTTGCAATATATAACACAGAAAGAAAAAGAGCACAAGATTTGAAATGCAACAAACGTCCAATGTTTTGATTAATGATATATGGAAATGTCATACAAAAAGCCCTCACAAATGGAGCCACGGTGCCCCGAGTAGGACACCGAGCCAATAAAAGTTTCAACATATTGTTTGTTACAAATTGAAAACAAAAGAGTTAATTACTGCGTGACAAATGTAATAGGTGTAAAATCTTTTGCCGTCCAGTTGCTTGGTCCGTTGTTGGTGGTTGGATAGATCCAACTGTCAAATTCTGCTTCCTCTACGTCCTCCTCGATAGCATTCACTCTTGAGTTGGTGATGAACACCGGAGCCTTTCTGATCCTTTCCTTGCGAACAGCCCTCTGAGCCTCTGCAGTGAAGCCCAACCCAAACTTGTCGGTCTTTTGAGTGAAGTCAGGAAGTTGACCCCAGTTTGTGCACTTGCCTTTCTCGATTACAGCCCGGGCATCCTTCAAGGAAGCCATCTTCAAAGGAAAGTCTTCTTCAACCACTGTCTCAGCTGATGCCAACGTTGGAGGTACCTCTTCAAAATGTTGAAAGGGGGTTTCAATAAACTCCCCGTCCATTTCGATATACCGGAATGAATTCAAGTGACTAACCATGTATTCCTCTTTACCCTGCACAGTAACAATCTTCCATTTGACAGGGTATTTGAGCTTCTGGTGTAGAGTGGATGTTACCGCCCCAGCCTTGTGAATCCAGGGTCGACCCAACAAGCAGGAATAAGACGGACGAATATCCATTACGTAGAACGTTGAGTCAAAGACTTGGGAACCCACACGAATAGGAATGTCTACCTCACCGTGCACCATCCTCTTAGAGCCGTCGAAGGCTCTAACAATGATGTTACTAGGTTTCAATTCCAGGCCCTCACAATCCAACCGATCCAAGGCCTTCTTGGGCAATACATTCAGGGAAGAACCGGTGTCCACCAATACGTGTGCGAGAGTAGTGCCCCTGCATTCTATGGAAACATGCAGGGCATCATTGTGATTTTTTCCTTTGGCGGTAAGGTCAGCATCTGAGAAACCCAAGCCATTCTCAGCTGTCAAATTAGCCACACAGTCAGTGAACTGATCTGTAGAGGTCTCTTGCGGCACATGGGCCGTTTTCAGAAATGAAATCAGGGCCTTGGCGTGGGCCTCTGAGCACAGCAGCAATGATAGCATAGAGATTTTGGAGGGGGTATGCCCCAGCTGTTCAACGACATTGAAGTCACTTTTTTTAATGATTTTAAGGATTTCCTCCATCTCTTGCTGGGAGGCTTCAACATCGGTCTTTTTTGGTGCCTCCGTCCGGGCAGGCAGGTCGGTAGCAACTTCTTTGCCCCGAGCATTAGAGGACTCGGCGGCAGTAGTAGACACAGGAACTTGATTTGGAACATGCACACTTGCGGGTGTGATGATAAGAGGTTTTCAGATAACTGGTGGTGCAATGTTAGGCGAGAAAAGCCTACCACTGCGAGTAATCTTGGAGGGACCAGTGATGTTATTGATACTAGTACCGGTGTTGAACTCCTGCTTCACTCCAAGCACATACACGTCTGCCCCATAGTGCCATGGGACAGCCTTGTCAGATTCATAGGGGAGAGGCCCCGGAACAGTAATGGTAATGGGTGCAACAGACATAATTTGGACTGGCTTCCTCGGGGGAGCCTTGGTAGGATTGTTGAAAATTGTGACGACAGATACTTCTTCAGCCGAAACAAACGGAACAGCAGTTTTCTTGAACAGAATTTCTTTGCTATCCATCAGGCTTTGGATGCCTGATTTCAGCAACGGACAACCGGTAGGGATAACAGCACACAGGAGGCAACCCTTGCTACAACCCGGAAATAAATCGGCTAGCAGTAGGTTCCTCTTAACATTCAATAGAGGGGTAGCAACATCATTCACCGAAACAGCATACAAATCTTCCTCAATGGCATTTACTCTATGCTGGGGCATAGGAGCAGTTACAACATTTGGCCTCTCAGGCGCCTCAAACTGAATTTCCTTCGCATCGATAAGGTCTTGAACTTTGTTTCTCAGGGCCCAGCAATCATCAGTAGTGTGCCCGGGGCTATTAGAATGATAAGTACAACAGGCATTTGGGTTATACTTAGGAGATGCAGTATTCACGACCTTTGGAGCCTCTTTGATGGTCACCAAGTTGGTTGATAACAGTTGCGGTAAGATTTGTGACAAGGTCATACTCAGACGAGTGTATTGCCTCTTGGGCCTCTCACCCCTTTGTTGATTGTACTGCTGAGGAGCAGCAACAGGCTTTGAAATCACTAAGGCATTGACGGCTTGGCGGCTTTCTGGCTTGACTTGTCTTCTAGGACCATAGACGGCACTAGCTTCCTTCTTGAAAGGCTTTTTCTCAGTACTTGCGGAAGCACTTTTCTGTATCTTTCCTGACCTGATGCCAGCTTCTATCCTTTCACCCGTCAGGATCAAATCCGTAAACCCAGCGGAGGAATTACCAACCAGATGATTGAAGAATGGACCAGACAAGGTCCCTAGAAACATGTCAACCAGCTCACGGTCAGTCAATGGGGGCTGCACCCTGCCAGCCAAATCTCTCCATTTTTGTGCATATTCTTTGAACCCTTCGCCCGTTCCTAGAGACATACCCTGAAGTTGGGTACGCGTAGGAGCGAGGTCAGAATTGTATTGATATTGTCTATAAAATGCGGTCGCCAAATCTTCCCAATGTCGGATACTGGTTCCATCTAGCTGATAGAACCACTCAAGTTGTGACCCCGAAAGGCTATCTTGGAAGAAGTGGATCCAAAGGTTCTTATCTGCCGTGTAAGGTTGGATCTTCCTTACGTACGACCTGAGATGCAGCTTTGGACAGGAAGCCCCGTCGTATTTGGCAAAGGCAGGCGCCTTGAACTTGTGTGGGATTACCACCCCAGAAGATAACCCTAAATCTCCGAAATCCAGCCCCGGCACATTCTGAATCTCCATGGCGCTCAAGCGGTCCTCTAATTGCTTGTATCTGTCAGCAGCGGGAGGGTATTGTTCGTCATTGTAATCCGTCTCGTTGTCAGAGACTGCAGGGCTAGGAGCTCCTCCCCCTTGGGGACTGTCTTTCTCTGCATAGGAAGTAGTTGGATCAGCCTCGTTATGGAGTGTGTTCCCAAACCTGCGTCCAGTATTGAACAACGCAGTCCTCTTCTTCTTCTTCTTCTTTAGGAGCAAAGCTTTCAACTCTTGCTGACCTTGGGCCAGGCTCATGACCATTTCTTGAAACTGGGCACTCTGGGCCTGGAGGGCCTTGATTGCTTGCTCACTGGAGGATTTTGGATTCATGATGACTGTTCAAAATAAACAGCGAAGAAGATTAAGCAACCTGTAGAAAAAGGGTACCTGTTATGCACATGATGCATGAGATGCTGTCTATGCAATGCATTCAAGGATTTTAGAAATTCACAATTGTTGCAGACAAAAAGAACGCACGTCATATTAATAAGAAGAAATTTGTTAGTACATAAGTGCCCCATGGGCCAAATATTACAAAAACAACTTCTCAAGGTAAAAAGACGTTGCGCATCCTCTTTGGCGCAATGTAGGTGTTGAGGGCCTCTTGCTCATGGAATCGGCGGGTGAGCTCTAGAACCTTCTTCTCGCTGGCGTAGAAGCTGGCTTCAAAAGTGTTCCGTTCCTCCTTGAGTTGGATCCAACTCTTCTGCATTTCCTCCCACGATGTAGGCATGTCAGGATGTAGGATGGTGTAGGGAACCTCTCCTTCCTTGACAGGCTCTTTAATCACAGGGAGAACATGAGGATAAGGCATCATTAGACTCTGGGCTCGGGCTCGTACCCACTTGAGATAAGGTTCAAGAGGGATGGAGTTCTTATGCCCCAGTGTCTTGCTATCAACCTTGTTGGGCCTCCCCCAAGCTCTGATGAATCTTTGGCAAAGTCCTTGCGCATCGTTGTCGAAGTCAAAAACTAGGTCAGGAATCAACATGTCGTGAGGGCCATCTCTTCGTGCATATCCAAATTGCCTCAAAGCTAGGCAAGGGTTGTAGGTGATACCTCCTCTGATTCCCAGTAAAGGAACATTAGGAAACTCTCCACAACGATCGACGATGATGACATTTTCTCTGGACCGAGAACACCAATGTACATCAGAGTGAGTAAGAGTCATCAACCATTGGGACCACCTTGAGCCTTGGTCATTCTTCAAGACAGATTGTGGAAGGTGCGAAATAAACCACCTTGCAAGGAGAGGAGTACAACACATGAGAACACCCCTCTTTTTCATTGTTCGTGTGTAAAATGAGTGAAGGATGTCCCCAAGTAATGTTGGTATTGGATTTCTGGACAAGAAGATTTTGACGACATTGACATCTACCAGCTGGTCAGGATTTGGGAACAAGACCAACCCATAGATAAGGAGTGCCACAATCTCTTCAAAGGCTTGCAGGTCCAATGAGTTCCAACATTCTTGTGCCTTCTCAAACAAGAATTTTGCTAAGAAGCCTTTGACACCGCTTCTAGTTTCCCAGTGCCCCTTGATGTCAGAAGGTTGTAGATGTAATGCTCGAGCAACATCTTCAGGCTTTGGTTCCTTTTTCGTACCGTTGAAAGGTAGTTGATTAAGGATAGGAATTCTCAGGAGTTGAGAAAACTCCTCCAAAGTGGGTACCAACTGGTAGTCAGGGAAAGTGAAACAATGGTGAAAAGGGTTAAAGAACTGGAATAGCACCTTCATCATGTCTTCTTCAATGTTGGTGTTGACTAAGCTGAGCAGTCTACCATGTCTTTCACTGAAGGATGAGCTTTCCGGAATTCTTGAGGTGAGCTCCTTGAGTTGAGGAGGGATTCTCACAAGGTTGACTTGGATGGTTTTTCTGCGAGGAACTTCCATGACCTACAAAACAAGAACAAAGATGAAGATCTAAACCCTTGAAATGGTTAGTGAATGCATATGATGCTTTATGATGTTTATGATGTATGCACAAACATATGTACAAGCAAATCACACCAAACCCTAGTTTCAGGCTTGCATGGGGTTTCATAGGTAAGTACCCTCTTGAGTGTAGTTGGCTTAAAAACCTGTCCTATAAATAGTAATCGGGTTCTAAGGAGCTCAATATCATTGGATTGTTTTCATTGTTCATTGTTTTGGTTTAGCCACTTAACTAGCGACCAAAATATTCCAAGAAAACAACCCTCAATGAGTGTAGTATCGAGTATCTACCAACTTCGGACTGCACCAAAGTCGGTCATCTCACTACCCCTAATGAAAGGCCAAGATGGTCAAGTAAGGTTCTAGGTCATTAGTGCTTAGTGACATCACTCAGCGGCCCCGTACTCTCCTTGATTAAACTCAAGGGTTACCGGTACTCACAAATATGTCGCACTAATATAGCTATTGCTTCGACCGTGTCGGTATACCCCGCACAGTTTCCACAACGTATTGCTATCTATGAATGTTTCCCAAAATCCGGGTGTAGGATTGCAAACCCAAACAAGAGAGCCAAGATATAAAGCAATCAAGACAAACAATTAGTCATGCAAGAGGGTGATCTAAGCCCTAAGGTTACTCCACTTTAAAAATTTCCCCAGCAGAGTCTCCAGTTCTGTGATAGGTGGGAGAACTGACTTGAGGTTTTGCATTTGTTTTCGCAAATGTTTCGGTTGAGCAAGAGTCGCCACCGAATTTTTATTTTATCCTAAGGAAAGGTTAAAAAGCACAGCAAAAACCTTTGAGATGTTTTCTTGGGTTCGGGGAGTAGATTATAGAAAGGGAAGGTATTAGCACCCCTTCTATCCATGGTTATCCATGGGCTCTTAGTTACTTGCTTAGATCAACTTGCCTTAATTATCAATTGTTTGAAATGGTGATTTTGTGTGTGTGGGTTTGAAAATGTTTTGAAAAGAGGCCAATGTGGTGGCAACCTTTGTAATGATCCATGTTGGGATGTATACAAAGGTGTATGTCTTTTGAAAAGGTTTTCATTTGTTTTTGAAAGTTTGTTTTTGAAAGTGTAGTGATGTGTGGTTTGAAAATAGGCAAGTGTTTTGTTTTGCAAGTTTGATTCAAGTAACTAAGAGTTTGTCTACTCCTAAATTTCTCAAAGATTTCTCCTATGTTTTTAACCCTTTTAACAATTTTGTTCCACCATTGTATTTGGTGGACAATCTTGTGTTAGGATGTGAAAGGGACGGGCGCGGGTCATCGTTTAGACCATAATTGCAATGGTGCCAAGTATCTTTGGGCAATTTTTCCTTGGAGGGACTTGATCATTTTTTAGGCAACTTTCGAAAGCGTCATCGAGGGACTATGATCATTTGAATTGTATTTGTTTTGCCCAAAGAGACCTAACATGCAATATGGCCCATTATTGAAGGCAACAAGTGGAATACCCTAGGGGTGCAAGTGTGATTAGTGTTGTCCATTTTCATGCTTGTTTATCTTGAAATTAGGTCAAACTATTTTGGTTAATTGGTTTGCATACAAACCCTAATTCTAACATGGTATATTTAGAAAGCTTTAAAGTGCGAAAAATAAAGTTCCTAAGTTATTACAACACAATATATGGGAAGGGGGGTACAAATGTTCAAATGGAGGTATTTTGACAAGGAATTTAAACCTAGACTATTAAATCAAATTGGGAATTATACAAATTATTTAATATACAACAATTAAATAAAAATGGAATAAATATGCAAGATGCAAAAAAAATGTTTTTTATATGTATGAAAAAAAATGTTTTTTATATGTCAAATAAACAAAATAAAAAGTATTATTTTTTTGGAGTTTTTATGTATTTAGGGTAAAACCCTAATTTTATAAATAAAATGTATTTATTATACAATATTTATTAAGTATCATATATCATATTTATTAATTATGTACAAAAATAAAATAAAATGAAATATATTTGTAAAAAAGTATTTTTAATATTAAATATTAATAAGAATAAAAATGTATATATTTTGTATTTTTGTCCTAAATATTCTAATAAATATATATGTATTTGTATTATTTACTAAATATATTGAATATATACAAAATAATAATATTTAATATTTATAAAAAAAGTATATTTTTATTATAAAATGTTTTCAAGAGATAATATGAAATAAAAGTGGAAAATAAAATGTGTTTGCATTATTTTAGTATTTTTTAAATAAAAGTATGTCTAGGTATTTATTTATGTACAAATATCTATTTAAGCCAATAAATGCCTAATAAATTCAAAAATGGTGTGAAAAATATTTTTTATATTTTTAATATTATGAGAAAAAATAAATAAGTCAGAACAAAAAAGAAAAGGTCAAAAAATCATAAAAATAAGCATAATGGGCCAAGGGGGTTTAAAAGTAAAACTATGGTGCAAATAAGAAAAGTGAAACAGGCCCAGCCCAAAGGCAGCTTCTTCAACCTCCAGACTGTTTGAACATGAACAAAACGCGCGTTTTCTATCTCCAGATTTCTGGACTTTCAAGCAAAACTCACAACATGAAAAATGTAGAGCATTAAGAGACGAATCCAGACATATAAAGAACTTGACTTAACTCTCTAAGATGAGAGAGAATTTCTTCATCCCTAATTCTTGACCTAAGTTTCCATCAATGTTCAGACCTTAAATTCTCATAGCACATGCAAAATAAATGGAAAGTAAAGATATGTACAGCTTCAGGGGCATGAGTAGAACATTTTTCATTCACAAACCTAGAGCTAACAATGCCTGGATAGGGAGATAGAAGTCCATGAACTTACCTGTTCAGTTGGAATCGTATCTGATGCTGGAGGTGTTTTCAATGCAAGGTGATGAATCGTACAGCTTCCTTGATGTCCAGGGATGCTATTCCAAGCTTTACTTTGTTTGGAAACCAAGAGAATCGTGTTATGGAACTTCAACTGCAAAACAAAAAAATGAAAATGGTGATGTTGCTTGGGAGTGTTACAGGTCGTGTTTGAGGCTTGGAATAGTTTCAAGGGATGATGTGGGATATGTTTGAAGTGGTTTTAGCAAGAATGCATGAATGTATTGAGTTATGGAACTCAATCTGCAGCAGGTACCCTGTTTGGGCAGTTTGAGGGTGATTCTGTGTTTGAGAAGGCAATGGAGATGGTTGGCTCGTGTTTCAGCTTAGGTTTGATGATTAGAAAGTGTTTGATATCTTTGCTTAAGCTCTGGTTTACAGGAATGAGAGTTGTGTCTTGTTATGCTATGTTTCTTCAACTTTAAGCAACAAAGTGTCCACTTGAGTTTTAGACTGATAGAGGCCCCCCTAATGTGCTGCTAACCTTCCCCTTGATCAGTGTGTTTTGTTCATAAACTTGTGCCAAAAGGATTTACTTGCTTGGATTTGCATTTGACATAAAGTTTAACTTTTCTAAAATGGCAAAAATGCTTTATCTAAAAATGGCTTAATCTTGCATATAATGTTTGAACACACAAAATAAGGCCTTGGCACAATGAGTTAGCATTAAATTATTGAGTGCAAATGGGATATAGGACCTGTAATCAAGGAATGCAAGCTGAGTTCAAAATGGCACAAGTGTATGAACATGTAAATTGACCAAATCAAAAGTGAGTTTTTTCCAACTTGCCAAATTCGATTCTCCCTAACCATGAGGTTGTTTGATGAGTTCTTGGACATTTTGGAAAGCTTGGAATGTTTACTACAATCCATCTTTGAAATGCAAATTGAAATTCCAAGTGGAAGTATGTGAAAAATGGTCTTGAAGTTAGGCAAAAATCCTGCCTAAAATGGTTCAAAATTTCTCTAAGTTAGGAATGGTTTGGTGCCCTTGTTCCAAAAATTGTAACTTGAGCTACAAGCTTCTTTTGAGAAAACTTTGTGAATCAAAGTTGTAGATTTTGCAATGGACTACAACTTTCATGTTTTGACTTTTCCTTGAATCCAAATGAATCTTGGTGAGAAAGTGGGACAAAGTTTAGGAAAAAATTAGGGTTTTTCATAACTTAGAAAAATTCGAAGTTATGAAAAATCTTCATTTCAAACCCTAATTTGCAATTCTTGATTTCTTGATGAACAAGTTTCGTGATTTGGCATGTTTTGATGAAAAATGAATCTTGCCACTTGATTTTGACCAAAAAGTCAAAGTTTGACTCTTCAGTATACAGTCAAAATTGATCAATTGACTGGGAAATTCAACTGTCAATCTTGTGTATTTGGGATCTTTTGAACTTGTTGAGTATGTCAAGACAATTCCATGGGGTCCTTGAGTCCATATGTGAGTTTGGTTTACCATTGGCTAGGTCAAACAGTCAAAAATTGCCCTTGTGCAGTCAAAACCCTAAAAATGACCATTTTGCCCTTTTGGTGATCTGATCAAATTTCTTGTGGAATTGCGATCCAAACTTGATCAAATGGTCCATGTGAGTTCATAATGTTGATGTGGTTCAATTTTCATGAGATTTGACTGTCAATTGGCCACAGTTGACTTTTTTCCCCAATATAGTTGATTTCTAGGTCAACTGTCCAATTGACTGGGCAAAATTTGGAATCAAGACTTAAAACTTGGTATGGATAAACTTGGGAGTCCAACATGAAGCATGAAAGTCATCTTAGGCATTTTAGGTCAAAATATCTTTGTGCAAACACAAACCCTAATTTGGGTCAACAGTGCAAGGAGAAGTCTTGAGCAGAGGAAACCCTAACTGGAACTTGAGCTTCAAGGGTCTTGTGATGAGAAAATGTTGAGGAAATGGGAGGGCAAATTTTGGGGTACAACAGTTGCTAAATTGGAATTATGACCGATTGAGGGTAGTCAGTGATATTGAGATCCTCTAGAACCCGGTTACTATTTTTAGGACAGGTCTTAACCAACTGAAACTGAAAGAGGGTAGTACCTAAACTTCATGCCAGCCTGAAATCTAAGGGCTCTTTTGTGTGACTGGTGTGCCTTTACCATGCTTGCCTTTTGTGAATACTTTTGGTGTGCCTTTACCATGACATCATAACATCATAACATTGCATACATCCTGCATAAGGACTAACCCATTTCAAAGACAAGAATGTTTCATCTTTGCTCTGTTTTGTAGGACATCATGATGCACATGCGTAGGAATACTATCTGGCTCAACTTTGTGCAGCCACCTGCTTTGCTTAAAGAGTTGATTGACAGGATTCCAGACACTACTTCCTTCATCAGGAGGCATGGTTCTCTTCTCGGTCTAGTCACCTCAAAGTGGGACCAACAAATGATGAGTGTCCTGGTCCAGTTTTATGATCCCCTATATCATTGCTTCACCTTTCAAGACTTCCAGCTGGTCCCTACCCTGGAAGAATTCTCTGAGTTGCTTGGTATCTCTGTTTTGGAGCAGACTCCATTTACTGGTTGGGAAAAGACTCTCAGGCCTGAAGAGATTGCTGCAGCCCTTCACTTGACCAAAGAGGAGGTAATGGCTAACTGGGAGACTAGAAGTGGAGTTAAGGGCTTTTTGGCTAAGTTTCTGGTTGGCAAAGCTAATTGTTTCTGGAATGACTTAGACTTCAAAGCGTACGAGGACATTCTGGCTCTCTTAATCTATGGTCTGGTATTGTTTCCAAATCCTGACACCTTTGTTGATGTTAATTCCATAAGGATCTTCATCTCTCGGAACCCTGTACCCACTCTCTTGGGTGATATCCTTCATCAGCTCTATACTCGTACTGCCCGAAAGCGGGGAACTTTTATGTGATGTGCTCCTTTATTGTCGAGGTGGTTTATTTCGCACCTCCCTAAGTCCGTACTGAAGAACAAAGAAGGAATGGGCTGGGCTCATAGGATAATGTCTCTTACTAATGATGACATTATTTGGACTCTCAGAGGCTTGGATGAGATGGCCGTCATTGATTGTTGTGGAGAGTATCCTAATGTTCCATTGATCGGAACCCATGGAGGAATCTCTTATAACCCATGTTTAGCTCTCCGTCAGTTTGGAAGATCCAGAAGAGAAGGGCCTCATGAGATGTTGATACCTCATATCGTCTTTGATTTTCAGGTAGATAGCGACGAGCTGCGTCGTAGATTCATTAGGGCTTGGGATAGAGTTCACAAATCTGACCCACATGAGTTGGGCCCAAAGACTTCTCTACCAATGGAGTCATACTTCAGATGGGTCTGCATCCATGCCCAGAAGTTAGGTATGCTATACGAAGCTGTCAGGCCTATTACTCTTGAAGTTGCTGATAGAGACGGGGTTCCTCCAACTATTCTCCATCCTCATGCACCCACTGATGTTGGCACACTAAAGAGGTCTAGGGCGCAACTGCAGGAAGAACTAGACTCTTATCGGGAGAGGTTCAATGAACAAGAACAGAAGATCCAGAAGCTGACTAAGCAATTGGAGAACGAGCGGATCCTGAATGATTATATCCGCACTGAGAAGAAGAGGCCATGGGAGCATTGATGGACCTTTGAGGATTCCTTTTATTGTTTTATTTACTTGTCAGTATTTCCATTCTTGTAACGCCTAAGGGCAATTTGTTGAACAGTTTAAATTCTGAAGTTAAATCTAATAAAGTGTGTTTCCTCTCTTGTCTACAAATTTGAATCCCGATTGTCTTTGAAAACATAAATCATACGCATTTCATTTCATCATATGCATAACAGGTACCCCTTTTACAGGTCACTCATCTTCTTCGCTGTTTATTTCAGCAATCATCATGTCTACTGAACCTTCCATTGAGCAAGCTATCAAGGCCCTCCAGGCCCAGAATGCCCAGTTCCAAGAGTTGGTTATGAGCCTAGCCAAGGGTCAACAGGATTTGAAGACCTTGATTCTGAAAGAGAGGAAGAAGAAGAAGAAGAGGACCGTCCTGTTCAACACCGGACGCAGGTTTGGAAATGGACTGCAGAATGAGGTTGATCTGACCACCTCATCTGTAGGGAAAGACAACCCACAAGAGAGGAGGGTTCCTAGCCCCGTAGTCTCCGACAACGAGACGGATTATGATGAAGAACAGTATCCTCCTGCTGAGGATAGGTACAAACAGTTGCAGGACCGCTTGAGCGCTATGGAGATACAGAACATGCCCGGGCTGGACTTCGGAGACCTAGGCTTATCCTCTGGGGTGGTGATTCCCCATAAGTTTAAGGCACCTGCCTTTGCCAAGTATGATGGAGCTTTCTGTCCAAAGTTGCACCTCCGGTCATACGTATGGAAGATCCAGCCTTACACAGCTGATAAGAATTTGTGGATCCATTTCTTTCAGGACAGTCTTTCAGGGACTCAGCTCGAGTGGTTCTATCAGCTGGATGGGGCCAGTATCCGTAACTGGGAAGATTTGGCTACTGTGTTCTATAAGCAGTATCAATATAATTCCGACCTTGCTCCTACGCGTACCCAACTCCAGGGTATGTCAATAGGGACGGGTGAAGGATTTAAAAAGTATGCTCAAAAATGGAGAGACCTTGCCGGAAGGGCGCAGCCACCTTTAACTGATCGTGAACTTGTGGATATGTTTTTGGGGACCCTGTCTGGTCCATTCTTTAACCATTTCATTGGAAATTCTTCAGCCGGGTTTACAAACCTTATCTTGACTGGTGAGAGAATTGAAGCTGGTATCAAGGCTGGGAAGATACAAAAGGGTGCCTCATCGAGCACTGAGAAGAAGCCGTTCAAGAAAGAATCCAGTGTTGTCTACGGTTCAAGGAGACAGAATAGATCTGAACACCGCCAAGCTGTCAACGCGGTTGTTATTTCGAAACCTGCTGGTGCTCCTCAGCATCACAACCAACAAAGGGGTGAGAGACCTTGAAGGCAGTTCACTCGTCTCAGCATGACCTTGTCCCAGATATTACCGCAGTTACTGACAACCAATCTGGTGACTCTAAAAGAAGCTCCGAAGATTTCAAACACAACATCCCCAAAGTACAATCCTAACGCCCGCTGCGCTTATCACTCTGACAGCCCGGGGCATAATACAGATGATTGTTGGGCTTTGAAGAATAAGGTTCAGGACCTAATCGATGCAAAGGAAATTGAGTTTGAGGCGCCCGAGAGGCCTAATGTTGTGACTGCTCCCATGCCCAAACATGGAGTAAATGCTGTAGAGGAAGACTTGTTTGTAGCCTCTGTGGATGATATTGTCACCCCGCTGATGACCGTCAAGAGGTACCTGTTGCTAGCCGGTTTATTTCCGGGATATAGTGAAGGTTGCCATCTGTGTTCTGTTTCACCTACTGGTTGTCCATCTTTGAAGTCAGGCATCCAAAACCTGATGGATAATAAGGAAATCCTGTTTGAGAAGATTGTTGTTCCTGCCACCCCTACTGAAGAAGTTTCCATTATCACCATTTTCAATAATTCTCCCAAGGCTCCCTCGAGGAAGCCTGTCAGGATTACGCATGTTCAGAAGATTTCTCCCATAATCATCACTGTTCCGGGACCTATTCCCTACACCTCTGACAAAGCTGTCCCTTGGAACTATGGGGCAGATGTTTATGTTCTGGGAGTTAAGCAAGAGTTTGGTGCTGATACCAACGTCAGCAACATTACCGGGCCTGCTAAAGTCACCCGCAGTGGTAGACTTTTCTCACCTGATATTGCGCCACCAACCATCCGAAGACCTATTGTCATCACACCTGTAAGTGTACCTACTTCCCTTCCTGATCAGGTTCCTATTTCTACCCCTGTTGCCGAGTCATCTGACGCTCGGGGCAAAGGGATCGCCACTGATGTGCCTGCCCAGGCGGAGGCACCGAAGACCATCAATGTTGAAGCTTCCAAACAGGAGATGGAAGAGATTCTGAAGATCATTAAGAAGAGTGATTATAATGTAGTTGAGCAGTTGGGGCAAACCCCTTCCAAGATTTCTATGTTGTCACTGTTGTTGTGTTTAGAGGCCCATGCCAAGGCTCTGATTACCTTCCTGAAGACAGCCCACGTGCCACAAGAGACATCAGCTGATCAGTTTACTGATTGTGTGGCCAACTTAACTGCTGATAATGGTTTGGGTTTCTCCGACGCTGATCTGACTGCTAAAGGGAAGAACCATAACGATGCCATGCATGTCTCCATTGAATGCAAGGGCACTACTCTTGCACATGTGTTGGTTGACACTGGTTCCTCATTGAATGTCTTGCCCAAGAAAGCTCTAGACATGTTGGATTGCAAAGGGTTGGAGCTAAAGCCAAGTAACATTGTTGTCCGAGCCTTTGATGGGTCTAAAAGGATGGTGCATGGTGAAGTCGATATTCTAATTAGAGTTGGTTCTCAGGTCTTCGATTCTACATTCTACGTGATGGACATTCGACCGTCCTATTCCTGTTTGCTGGGTCGTCCATGGATCCATAAAGCTGGAGTTGTGACTTCCACACTCTATCAGAAGCTGAAGTACCCGGTCAGAGGGAAGTTTGTGACAGTACAGGGAGAGGAAGAGTACATGGTCAGCCACCTCAACTCGTTCCGGTACATAGAGATGGATGGGGAGTTCATTGAGACCCCATTTCAACACTTTGAAGAGGTTTCTCAGACACTGGCATCAGCTGAGACTATGGTTGAAGATTCTCCTTTGAAGATGGCTTCCTTAAAGGATGCCCGGGCTGTTATTGAGAAGGGTGAGTATGCAAACTGGGGCCGACTTCCTGATTTCACTCAGAAGACTAACAAGTTTGGTTTGGGTTTCACTGCAGAAGCTCAAAGGGCTGTTCGTAGTGCAAGGATTGGAAGGCCTCCTGTGTTCATCAGCAACTCGGGAGTAAATTCCATCGAAGATGACGTGGAGGAATCTGAATTCGACAGCTGGATATACCCTACGACCAACGGTGGACCAAATAACTGGACAGCAAAAGACTTCGTCCCTATTACTTTTGTTACTCAGTAATGAACTCTTTTGTTTTGAATTTGTAACAGACAATATTGTGAAACTTTATGGCCCGGTGTCTTACCCGGGGCACCGTGGCTTCATTTGTGAGGGCTTTTGTGTGTCATTTTCATATATCATTAATAAAAGCATTGGACGTTTTTTGCATTACAAATCTTGCGCTCCTTGTCTTTCTTTATTATATATTTCAAAACAGCTATTTACACACACTCACATATACAGGTCTCCATCCACTCTGGATCTCACTGGTAACGACTCTGCTACTGCCAATTATGACTTTGAAAATCCGATCAACTTAGCCGAAGACGAAGGTGAAGATGATTGCGAAGTGCCTGGTGAGCTTGCAAGACTGCTACTCCAGGAAGAGAGGGCCATTCAGCCACATGAAGAGCTAGTGGAAACAGTGAATCTGGGTACCGAGACAGACAAAAAGGAAGTCAAGATCGGTGCAAACCTGGAGCTCAGTGTGAAACAACGGTTGATTCAGATGCTGCATGACTATGTGGAAATCTTTTCCTGGTCTTATGAAGATATGCCTGGGTTGGATACTGACATCGTGGTTCATCGCCTGCCCACCAAGGAAGACTGCCCTCCGGTAAAACAGAAGGTCTGTCGTATGCGTCCAGAGATGTCTGAGAAAATCAAAGCTGAGGTTATGAAACAATTTGACGCCGGTTTTCTAGCAGTGACTTCTTACCCTCAGTGGGTTGCCAATGTGGTTCTGGTACCGAAGAAAGATGGTAAGGTCAGAATGTGTTTTGATTACAGGGATTTGAACAGGGCGAGCCCTAAGGATGATTTCCCTCTGCCTCACATCGACGTTCTGGTTGACAATACCGCTCAGCATGAGGTATTCTCCTTCATGGACGGTTTCTCCGGTTATAATCAGATAAAGATGGCTCCGGAAGACATGGAGAAGACCACTTTTGTTACTCAGTGGGGTACCTTTTGCTACAAGGTCATGCCTTTTGGGTTGAAAAATGCTGGGGCAACATACCAACGTGCCATGGTTGCTTTGTTTCATGACATGATCCATCATGAGATTGAAGTATACGTCGACAATATGATTGCAAGGTCCCAAACTGAGGAGGAACACCTTGACCATCTACAGAAGCTGTTTGACCGGTTGAAGTTGTACAAGCTGAGATTAAACCCGAACAAGTGCACCTTCGGGGTGAGATCTGGAAAATTGCTAGGCTTCGTCGTGAGCGACAAAGGTATTCAAGTAGACCCTGCCAAAGTGAAATCCATACAAGAGATTCCAGCTCCCAAGACAGAGAAAGAAGTCAGAGGCTTTCTAGGACGGCTGAACTACATTGCCCGATTCATCTCGCACCTAACTGCTACTTGTGAACCAATCTTCAAGCTACTGAAGAAATATCAAGTAGTACGTTGGAACGATGAATGTCAGGCCGCTTTCGAAAGAATCAAAGAATATCTCCAAGAGCCACCTATTCTTATGCCACCAGTTGAAGGGAGACCTCTAATCTTATACTTGACAGTACTTGACAACTCAACGGGGTGTGTGTTGGGTCAGCATGACGAGTCTGGCCGAAAAGAGCATGCTATTTATTACCTTAGCAAAAAGTTTACCGACTGTGAGACCCGATATTCGCTGCTCGAGAAAACTTGCTGCACTTTGGCATGGGCTGCTCGCCGGTTAAGACAGTATATGTTGACTCACACTACTTTGTTGATTTCAAAGATGGATCCAATCAAGTATATCTTCGAAAAGCCTGTCTTGTCCGGAAGAATAGCAAGATGGCAGATGATCTTGACTGAATATGACATCCAATACACGACTCAAAAAGCAATCAAGGGAAGTGTGTTGGCAGACCATTTGGCACATCAGGCAGTGGATGATTACCAGTCTATGAACTTTGAATTTCCAGACGAGAATATCATGGTAGTGACTGATTGCGAGATACCTGGACCGGATGAAGGACCTGAGGAAGGATCCCGATGGTCTATGCACTTTGATGGAGCTTCAAACGCTTTAGGTAACGGTATTGGCGCTGTGATCATATCTCCTAAGGGCTCTCATACTCCGCTCACCGCCCGACTATATTTCAACTGCACCAACAACATGGCGGAGTATGAAGCCTGCATTATGGGTCTCCGAGCTGTAATTGACCTAAGGATCAAGTTTCTGAGTGTCTTCAGAGATTCCGCTCTTGTGATCAGTCAGATCAAAGGCGAGTGGGATACGAAACACCCAAATCTTATTCCTTACAAGGAGTATGTATTGACGTTGCTTCCCCATTTCGAGGAGATAACCTTTGAACACTTCCCAAGAGAGGAGAATTAGTTGGCGGACGCGCTAGCTACGATGTCTTCTATGTTCAAAGTCAAATGGGACAACGAGGCTCCTCAGATCATTATTTGGAAATTGGATGAACCTGTACATTGCTGTGATCTTGAGACCGAAGAGGTAACAGAAAAGCCTTGGTATCATGAAGTAAAGAGGTACCTTGAAGCTCAAGAATACCCCGAGGGTGCATCTGTTAATGACAAGAAGTTTCTGAGAAGATTCGCGGCATTCTTTACAAACGAAACCATGATTCAACCTTACTGCGTTGTGTGGATAAGATTGAAGCAGAAAGGATCATGGCAGAACTGCATGAAGGTACCTTCGGAACTCATTCTAGTGGACATACCATGGAAAAGAAAATCCTTCAGGCAGGATATTACTGGTCAACAATGGAAGCCGACTGTTATCAGCATTCTCGGACATGTCACAAGTGCCAGGTCTATGCTGATAAGATGCACATTCCTCCAGTTCCTTTGAACGTCTTGACAGCACCTTGGCCTTTTGCAATGTGGGGCATTGATATGATCGGCGAGATCAGACCTACGACATCCAACGGGCATCGCTTCATCCTGGTAGCAATTGATTACTTTACGAAGTGGGTTGAAGCAGCTTCCTTTGCCACCGTAACCAAGAACGTCGTGGCACGGTTCATTCGGCACAACCTGATCTGTCGATACGGTGTACCAGAGAGGATCATTACGGATAATGGTACCAATCTTAACAACAAGATGATCACTGAGCTCTGCGAGAAATTCAAGATACAACACCACAACTCTTCTCCCTACCGGCCGAAGATGAATGGGGCTGTAGAAGCGGCTAATAAAAACATTAAAAAGATTGTGCAGAAGATGACAATGACCTACAAAGACTGGCACGAGATGTTACCATTTTCTCTTCATGGGTACCGTACCTCAGCACGGATGTCAACAGGGGCAACACCCTATTCCTTGGTATATGGCATGGAGGCAGTCCTGCCCATTGAAGTTCAGATACCCTCTCTCCGGATCATGAAGGATGCGGGTTTAAGTGAAGACGACTGGATCCAGACCCGGCTTGATCAACTAAACCTAATCGACGAAAAGAGACTCACTGCTATTTGTCATGGTCAGACATATCAAAAACGGATGATCAAGGAATTTAACAAGAAAGTCAGACGACAAGAGTATCGAGTCGGGGACCTGGTAATCAAGCACATCATTCTACCTCAAGGTGATCCCAGGGGCAAATGGACCCCTACGTACGAAGGGCCATTTGTGGTTAAGAACATCTTCTCAGGAGGAGCGATGATTCTAATCACCATGGATGGTGACGACCTTCCTCACCCCGTCAATGCAGACATAGTAAAAAGATACTACGCATAATCAAAGACCCGCTAGGTCGACTGACCTAGGCAAAAATAAGGGCTTCCCGGCGAACCAAAAGGGTTCGGGCAAAAATAAGGGATGAAAATAAAAAATCTGTACACCCGGCAAGTCGAAAACCTGAAAAGGCGGCTTGGGCAAAAAGGGGTATCCCGATGGACTGAAAACCCGAAAGGGCGGTCCAGGCAAAAATTAGGGATCAAAGCGTACGACTATGTCTCGTCATCTCGTCACTTGCCTACCAGAAGAAGGTTTGTCTATCAATAGTTATCAAGCACTTCCACAGGTACCTTCTCCCACAGAAGCTGGGGAAATAAGAATTGTCCGAACTGTACAAGCTGCTCTGTCTTCCAGGTACAAGGTAGATTCAGTTGAAGAGTACGACCAAGATACCTTCACTCCCCGCAGAGTAAGACAAGGCTCAGCAATACTCTCCCCAAGCAGAGTTGGCCTCCCATCAGCCCTAAAAAGGCACAGTATCCCCAGCAAGTCAACAATGCTCTCCCCCAAGCAGAGTTAGTCTACTGTCAGCCCTAAGGAAGTTGGGTATCCCCAGAAGATCTCAACATTCCCCAGCAGAGTATGCAGACGTTCCTAAGCGAGCATCCCCAACAGTCTTAATATTCCTCGACAGAAATATAAGATTGTTCCCCGGCGGAATACAGACACCCCAGTGGAATCAATCTCCCCAGCACAGTCCAAAAGTTTCCCCAGGAGAGTTGAATCAATCTCCCCAGTAGATTCTGGAAGTTTATCCCCAGTAGATTCTGGAAGCTTGTCCCCAGTAGATTCTGGAAGCTTGTCTCCTGCAGAGTACGAATATCTCTCCCCGATCATATTCAAAGGTTATTCCCCACCAGGGTCTAACTGGGTTATCCTCAGCTAATTACCACGGAAAGATCGTCCTCGGCGAAGTTCTTCCTATCCCCCAGCGGAGTTCATCAAATTCCCCAACATAAATTATCAATGGAATCCCCAACGGAGTTCTCATTAAAATCTCAGCGAAGCATCTCTTTCCCACAGAGTAATTCCCTGCAGAGTAATCTCTCCAACAAGTTTATTCCCCAACGGAGTCATCTTCTCCTACCGGTTTATTCTTGCAATCATCATCCCCAGCAGAAATGAAGAACTCTACTCTTCAACATCAGCCCAGGATTTAGCAAACTTCCCGGCATCTGTCAAGGATTTATTTCCCAGACGAAAATACATTCATAAACATCACATTTCATACATCCTGCTTACATATATGATAAAGTGCATACGACACGATCTCATTTATTTTTGAGAACATCATGACATCATGTATTTCATACATCATGACATTGCATACAACTAATGTTTTACCTTTTTCAGGAAAAGGTCAATCAAAAGATGATTACCATCCACCTTTGCAGTTCCAGATCAATACCTATAACAAGCCAGAAAGACTTTCTTTCTCGGGTCAGAGATCAATACCTGAAACCAGACAGGACAATTGTCTACTTGACCATCATGAAGCGACCCTACACCGATTCGTTCTCTTTCAGATGAAGTTTTACACGGACTCATCATCAGGCGACCCTACACCGGTCCCTCCTTCTATCCAAGATGAAGTTTTACACGGACTCATCCGCAGGCAACCCTACACTGGTTCCTTCTCTATTTCAGATGCAGTTTCACACGGACTCATCCTCAGGCAACCCTACACCGGTTCCTTCTCAATCCCAAGATGAAGTTTTACACAGACTCATCACCAGGCAACCCTACACAGGTTCCTCCCTTTCAGATGAAGTTTTACACGGGCTTATCAACAGGAAACCCTACACCGGTTCCTCCTCCTTCCAAGATGCAGTTTCACACGAACCCATCGTCAAGATAACCTTACCCCGATTACTCCAGAAGTTTTACACGAACTTATCCCGAAGTAACCTTAACCCGGTTCCTCCTGAAGTTTTACACAGACTTATATCATGAAACCTTACCCCGGTTCATCCAGAAGTTTTACACGAACTTATCCCGAAGTAACCTTACCCTGGTCCCTTCTCAACTCCAGACGCATTTTTACACGGACTCGTCATCAAGAAACCCTACACAGGTTCTCTCTTTCCAAAGATGAAGTTTTACACGGACACGTCACCAAGAAACCCTACACAGGTTCTCTCTCTCCAGACATAGTTTTACACGAACTCGTCACCAAGAAACCCTACACAGGTTCTCTCTCTCCAGACGTAGTTTTACACGGACTCGTCACCAAGAAACCCTACACAGGTTCTCTCTTTCCAAGGATGAAGTTTTACACGGACTCGTCACCCAGAAACCCTACACAGGTTCTCTCTTTCCAAGGATGAAGTTTTACACGGACTCGTCACCAAGAAACCATACACAGGTTCTCTCTTTCCAAAGATGAAGTTTTACACGGACTCGTCATCAGTCAACCCTACACAGGTTCTTTCTTCCCAGATGCAGTTTTACACGGACTCGTCATCAAGAAACCCTACACAGGTTTCCTTCTCAATTCCCGATGCAGTTTTACACGAACTCGTCATTAGTCAACCCTACACAGGTTTACTTCCTTCCAAAATGCAGTTTACACAGACTCATCGTGAAGCAACCCTACACAGGTTCCTTCTTTCAACTTACAAACAATCTCCAGATGGGATCTATAAGCCCATCCTCATATCCATTACATTTCCAAATGGCATCTATAAGCCCATTTCCGACAAGATTCTGTCACGTCTCCAGATGGCATCTATAAGCCCATCCTCTTACCCATCATATCTCCAAATGGCATCTGTAAGCCCATTCCCGCCATCACATTGCTGATACCACTCCACTATGCGAGTGCAAATTTCTGGGCACTTTAGTGTTCAATCATCTTCCACCTTCGGATCACGAAAGGCACGCAAGCCAATCTACATCCTCAGGTCCAAGAAGATTTAACAGGGGCAATTGTTGTACCCCAAAATTTGCCCTCCCATATTCTTCAAAGATTTGTCAAGAACCATATTCAAATGGTTCAAGATTTCTCAAGGGTTGCACAGTCCAAATGCCTCCTAAGCCAGTCAAAATTAGGGTTTGGTTTCTTTCAAAGAATTTGAGGTTTCCAATGGCCCAACCAAGTCTCATATGCATATATACATTGCCAAGCATCTACATATCAAGTTTCAAGACTCACAATGCCAGTTTGCACAGTCAAAAGCCCTAGTTGCTTCATAGTCAACTGCAGGGGTAAAATGGTTATTTTACAGTCAAAAGTCAGAATTTTTGGTCAACATCTTATTTGGAGTTCACAATCATCATTTGATCAAATCTTGATCATGATTCCACAAGGATAGCTCAAAAATCATCAAAGATGCAAAAGTTACTATTTTTGGACAGCAGAAAAGTCAACTGTATCTTGACTAGGGCATAACTTTTTCATGGTTCATAAGAAAAATCCCATCCAATTCTCATTTTGAAGGGGATGACATTTCCTACAACTCTTCTTCACATTCCAAGTCCAAGAAATGCTCTCACAAAAAGTTATCAATTTCTACATTATAGGTCAATTTCAAAAGTCAACAAAAATGCACTTTAAGTCAAAGACCATAACTTGACATTGGTAAATTCAAATGATATGGGACCAAAGGCATTGGTTAGAGGACTTCAATACCTTTCCAAAATGTCCAAGAACATGTTCATATGATCAAAATTGAGCAAGATATGCATTGGAGAAGTTGGGCAAATTTTGTGAATTTGCAAAAGTCAACTTTGCTCAAAACACTTTGTTTTTGCTAATGGGCCTCAAATTTCTTCTTGAAACTTTATCCAAGGCCTATGCACGACCCATTGAGCTTAAATTGAATTATTTTCTTATTTTTTATTAATTAATTGGATTTTTAATTGATTTTAATTCATTTAATTAATTTAAAATGTAGGAAATTCAAAGACATGTTTTTTCAATCTTTTGTGAAGCAAACAAGCTCAAGGCAAGCTGGAAAATTCGTGTGCACATCAAGGGGACAAGAATCTCCAAGTTTGGCAAGATTTTTCAATCAAAAAGATGCAAAAAGATATGATTGAAAATCAAATATTGAAACTATAATTCCATGGATTTCTTGGCCAAGATTTAACCTAGTTCTATTCCTCTATATATACACAACTCAACCCTAATGCATTAGACATGAAAATTGATGCAGAAAGCCATAACCAATATTGAAAAAAATCAAAGAAACTTGAAAACTGTTTTCAATCCTCCAGGCCAATTCAAGGACTTTGGTTGTTTCTAACACATTGCTGGAAGTCTCAGGGACACATTGCAATCAAAACCACACTCTAAAGCTTGAGAAATCACTCTACACGAACCCACGGTTTGCACATTTTTTATATTATCGAAACTCATGATTCATGCATATTTAATATGATTTCTTGTTGGTTTTGCATTGCTTGAATCCACAGGAAGCTTTTGGCATAGGTTAATTGAATTATTATGCAGTGAATCGAAAGTTGCCATTGGAGAATTCTAGGGTTCTTGAGTTCTTGAATTAGGGCTTTACTATCCAGGCAAAATTGGAACCTCCAATGCATATGGTTGAATTCAGGAGATTCAGACGAATCTAACAGAACCATCGCGCCATATTTATATAGCCTAGGGAGCTAATCGCTATCATTCCTCATGTCAAATTGTGGGGGTTAAAAACCCCCGCTATCTGTTTTTGTTTTACAGGAAATATGAGGAAGATGAAGGACGTGGCGATATGCTGTTGGGCAATTCAAATGGCGCGCGTTTTCGTTTGTGTTACAGCACATGCCTTGATTTTGTAATATTATATTTCCTTATTATCATACTAACAAAGGCAGCGTAATGGCTCAGTGGTGGATGTGTTGTCCAAGAATCATTGGGACCTGGGTTCGAATCCCAGGTCCCCCAAATAATTGTTTCTATTTTTTCTTAACATGTTCATGTGCAGGCTTTAAGCAGCGTTCCACCATGCTCTTCACTCATCCAAGCGCCATGTGTCTACATGCACCAATCCAATGGTCATGAAGTGCTGACTATGATGTTCCCTAGTCAACCATGCGCTGGACAATCAGAAAGTCAAAGCAGGCTTGTGGCTTAATGGGCTGGAAAATTGCTAATTTGCCTCCATATATGGGCCAGCACCCCCCTGGTTTACTATTTCTTTTTATTTTCTTTTTCCTTTCAATTTCTTTTATTAATTATTATTATTATTATTATTAACTAACAAATTATTTTCATAATAAATTCAGACAATTAAAAATGTAAATATTTTTATTATTATTATTATTCATTAATTTCAATTATTATTTTGTAAATAAATTCTAACAAACTAATTTAGTTTAATTAGGTTTAATTTTGACTTTTTCACAATAAATAAAATCCATGTAGAAATTAGGTTTTGACAATTTTTAATTCCTTTTCTTTTTATTTTATTTTTATTAAAACATAAAAAACACAAAAATACTCTTTTTCTTTTAATTATTTAATTAAATAGTAAATTAGGTTTAATATTTAATTAAATGCAAAAAAGGACAAATTTCTTTCTTTTCTCAAAAAGGGTCAAAACCCTAAGGACGTTCCGGATTCAATTTCCTTTCGCGCATTCCTATTTTGATTATGTTTATGTAATTGCTCCGAGGATGTAATAGATAATTAGGACTTTTATCGCTTTCTTTAATTTCTCGCATTTATTTTCAAGGGTTATGTTTTTGGCGATGTAAATACCCGACGCCTTGTAATAGCGTAGATTCACTTTCCGTAATTTATTTTCCGCACAATTATTAACTGTTAACTATGCATGCAAGACTTGTCTGAAAACAAAATCAACTCGTAGCTCACCATATAAATGTGCAAAGATAATCTTAACATGAAACCTGACACACTCGCACATGCCACTCTTAGGATACGCCTCACTTGGTTGCCTCGAGGTGGTCATTAAGTATAGGGTGTTTTAGAGGTCGCCCTCATGTCTAAAGATCCAAGTTTCCTCGAAACGGTTGCCTCGGATAAAAAGGATCTAGGACATTAGGGTTACCGCTAAGGCGTCCTACTATTGCTTTGGTGACCACACATGTCCCTATAATCGAATTGACCCGAAAAACTCCAACGACGATGCTACCTACTTCTCAATAGTGGGATAGTACTGTCTAAAGGACATTTACACAGCTTAATTTCTTTTGAGTAGGTAGAGGTTCTTAGATACTTGCTCTTTCAAAACAACAAAAACAATCTTTTCGCACTTACACTTTCAAAAAGTTTTCAAACAAATACTTCATACACTCTTGAGGACTGATACAAGAGTTACCTAGAAGTTTTTCCAAACTAAACTTTTTCAAAACCCACAAACACCAGAAAAGCAAACATTTTTGAAAACATAGTGAGCAAGTACCTAAGAGCCCGTGGATAACCACGGATAGAAAGGGTGCTAACACCTTCCCTTTCTATAATCTACCTACCGAACCGAGAAACATCTCGAAAAGGAATTTTGTTGTGCTTTTGTCCTTTCCTTGTTGGAGAACATAAAAGACGATGGCGACTCTTGCTTACCGCGACATTTCGCGAACCAGCATTCCAAAATAGTCAGTTCTATTTCCACCGATCACAAAGACATTCTCCTAGGGTTCTCAAATGCTCAAGGTTGTCCAAGAATTGATCAGACAAATTTCCTCATAAGCAAATGGTCCATGTGATACGGTGGGAGAACTGACTTGAGGGTTTTGCGTTTTATCGCAAATGTTGCGGTTAGCAAGAGTTGCCACCGCACAGTTTCCACAACGTATTGCTACTTACCTATAATGTATCCCAAATTCGGGTAGAGGATTCAAACCCAAACAAAGAACCATAATGTAAAGCAAACAAGTAAAAAAATGTAAGCAAATAGAGGTGATCTAGCCTTAAGGTAACCCCACTTTTATAATCATCCCCAGCAGAGTCGCCAGTTCTGTGATGCGGTGGGAGAACTGACTTGAGGGTTTTGCATTTTATCGCAAATGTTGCGGTTAGCAAGAGTCGCCACCGACTTTTCTTTTATCCAAAAGGAAAGGTGAAAAAGCACAGGAAATACCTTTGAGATTGTTTCTTAAGTTCGGGGGTAGATTATGAAAATGGAAGGTATTAGCACCCCTTTCATCCATGGTTTTCCATGGGCTCTTAGTTACTTTCTAGATCACTTGCTTTGCTTGTTTTGAAATTGTGCTTGGTGTGGTTTTGAAAGTATTTTGTAAAAGAGGCCATTGTTTAGGCAATCTTTGTAATGATTCTCGTTCGTAAGAATGTATACAAAGATTTTTGTCTTTTTGAAAATGTTTTCAATGTTTGTAAGATGTGTGTGTTGTTTTGAAAATAACGAGGATAGTTGTTTTGAAATGAAGCAAGTAACTAGAAGTAATCTACCTACTCAAATGTCTTTCTTGTTCATTTTATTTTCCTTTGACATTGTTATCTTACCATTGATTTGGTAAGTAACCCTATCTTTGGATGTAAGGGGGACGGGTGTGGGTCATCGTATAACCATGATTAACAATGTTGCAAAGTATCTTAGCATTTTTTAGGGACCAAGATCATTTTGTAAGGCAACTTTGAATAGCGTCATCGAGGGACTTATGATCTTATATTTGTTTGTTTTGCTAAGATACTTTACATGCATAAGATGGCCATTTTTGTATAAGGCAACCAAATGGAGTAACCCTAAGGATTCTTGTGTGCAAGTGTGTTATTTTCATGCTTGATTTTGTCTTGGATTAGGGTTTTCTATTTGATTTGTTTTTATCTTGTCATTCAAACCTTAATTACTAGCATGGTATATAAAAGCGGTAAATTGTGTAATTTAAAGATTACTACGCTATTACAACATTGTATGGGAGGGGGGAATACAAATTATGAATGGGGATTTGCAATAATGTAAATCTAATTAAGCTATTACAACCCAATCGAATTTGTACAAGTATTTAAACAAATAATATACAATATAAATTAAATATGCAATAGTAGGAAAAGGAAATTATTTTTATAAATTGGTTAACCCCAATTCTAGTTTGCTTAAAAGAAAATAAAGTTCCTTAAGTATCATTTTTGTATATTTTATATTAAAAATAATAAATAATATTTTGTGAAAATATTTAGTCTTTTTATATGTTAGGAAAAGATATTTACAAGTGTGAAAAAAGAAATAAAAATTATCCTAAGTCTATTTTATTTTTACAAATTTATTTAAGAAAAATAGTTAATATATAATTTAATAAAAATATTTTTTTATGTGAAAATAAAATAAAATAAATCAAAATGCAATATTTGTCATATTTTATATTTTTTATGATTTTTTATGTTAAAGAAAATATATTTAATAAAATGAAAATGAAAATAAAAAATAAATAATAAAAAGATTGGGCCAGGGGTACTGTAAGATAAAGGAAGGTAAGTGTTAGAAAAAATGAGAGGCCTAAAGGAACCAAGCCCACGCAGCCAAAAATGCCAAAAATGCCAAAAATGAAACTAAAAAATGAGAAAAATGCAAAAGGTAGCGCCAAGGTTCAAACCCATGACCTATGCATTTTCAGCGCGCTACCTTGCCACTAGGGTGGCTGTACATCTGTTAGTTCATATGAAACAAAAAATACATAACACATAATGCCTCCTTGCCTTGTAATTCATCTTCTTCCTCAAGTTGGCCAGAACCTCTGTATCTTTCTCATTTCTCCATGAAAATGGAAACTTCCAACATGAAAATGATAGTACTCTTTCCCACGATTTCAACCATGTAACTCATGTAAACTAACAGTCAATGATCAAAACTAATTTCAAAGGCCCTAATTTTAAACCTAATTTTTACAGAAATTTGAACTCTAAAATTCTCTATACACAATGAATATAAATGAAATCTATGAACATGGTTGGTTTTAGCATAAGGATATCTACATTTTATCTTCACAAATCGTGACCAATAGATGCCTGTTTGAAGAGATAGAAGTTGGAGTTCTTACCTCTTTCAGCTGAGATCATGAATGGAGTTTGAGTGAGTTTTATGAAGGCCTGAAGATTCCTTTATCTTGCCTGAACCTCCCTGAGTGTGTTCCAATCCTTGCCTTGTCCTGAAAGTGACTGAATCTCCCTATCCAAGTCAACCTGCAAGCTTGAAAAAACAAAAATGGAAGATGGAGAAGGAGGAGTTACAGTGAAGGGGTGATGGTCTGGAACACTTAGATATAAGGTAGGTTAAGTGTTTGAATGATTAGAACTTGAAACGCACGAGTAGATTTCTGGATTGCTATGCTTGGTCTCAAACTGCAAGTTTGACAGGTTTTGGTGATAGTGAGTTTTAGGTAGTTTATGGCCTTGAGCAATTGTCTCTTTTGTTGTAATGTGTTTGTGTATAAGTATAAGGAAGGTTTCTAATCCACTCCACAACAAATTTCTGAGTTATAGGCTTTTTGCACTTTTACTTACTTTTGAAGCAAAGTGAGGAGACAAGTCTCTACATGCTTGTACATGCCTGCTTGGAGTTGGTATAAGTCCCAGACAACTTTCTTTTGGTTTATAGAACTTGTGTGTGCAGAAAAATAGATGCAAGGCTCAAGGAGTGAAAAGTTGCAAAAGTTATGTTTTTCCAAAATGGCAATGGCAACTTTGTGCCATTTATGGAATTAAAGCTTGGACAAAGACTCTTGTGCTTGGATTAAGGCTTTATCATCTGTGTAAGCATTAAATTATGAAGTGAGAAACAAGTTTGAGACCTGTGAAGCAAGGATTAGGCAGCATAGGTTCAGATTTGAATTTTGTTCTTCATGAAATGGCTTGAAATCCAAGTGAGAAATTGCCAACTTCATCTCTTAGATTCTCCCTACTCAAAAATGATCTCAAGGAGTTTTTAAACATTTTGTAAAGATTTCAATGTGCTCTATAACTCATCTTTGAAATGCATTTTAAGATTCCTCTTGGAACTAGGTGAAAAATTTCCATGAAGTTAGGTCAAAATTTCCATGTATTCACAAAATTATATCTTGAGATCCAAGCATCTTTAGGGAAAAATGTGTGAAGAAAAGTTGTATATTTCATGTATATCTACAACTTTCATGTTGGTAACTTCCTTTGAATCATCTTGCATCATGGTGGAAATTTGGCTTAAAGTTGAGAAAAAATAAGAAATTTTCTATACTTAGAAAAATTTCTAAGTTAAGAAAATTTTCAAATTTTAAAACAAGATCTTCAATATTTGATTCTTTGATGAACAAGTTTCACATTTTGATATGTTTTGATGAATTGTGATCCTTGGCATTTGATTTTGACCAAAAAGTCAAAGTTTGACTTTTCAGTATACAGTTGACTTTTGATCAGTTGATTGCAAATTTCATTTGTCAGTCCAATGGATTTGCAATGTTTTGAACCATGTCATTAGGTCATGATGATGCAATTAAGCCCTTGTATCATGTTTCAAACCAATTGGTCATTTTCTAGGTCAAAAACCAGAAATTGCCCTTTCTCAACCAAAACCCTAATTTTGACCATTTTGCCCTTTTGATGATTTGATCAAATTTCTTGAGCAATTATGATCCAAACTTGATCAAATGATACATATGAGTCTAAAATGTTTATGTGGATAAAAAATTATGAAGTTTGACTGTAAATTGGCCATGGTTGACTTTTTCCCCAATACAACTGATTTTTAGGTCAATTATCCAATTGACTGATCAAAAATGTGTTTCAAGGCTTGAAACTTGACATGAGTAATCTTAGGGGTCCATAATGATACTTGAAAGCCATATGAAACATTGATAGTCCAAAAATCCTTGTGCAAACTCAAACCCTAATTTTGGTCATCAGTGCATGAGGAGGTGTCTTGAGCTGATCAAACCCTAATGCAGTCTTGAGTTTAAGAGATCTTGTGGGGAAATCTTTGATAAGTGAGAGGGAAAGTTTTGGGGTACAATAGTCCACAACTAGGGTTTCATCTTTCACAAGTAAATTTTGGTCTCTAAAGTCTCAAATGTAATTCATGGTTTCTTATAGGTCTCCAAGAATGCTCATATCAAGTTTCATGCCTTGCATCACAAGTTTGCTCAGTCAATTGCTCAGATGACTGAAAATCAACTATATTGGGTAAAAAGTCAATTATGGTCATACAGTCAAACTTCAATATTTTTTGTCAACATTAACATTTTGAACTCACATTCATCATTTGATCAAGGGTTGATCATTATTCTTCAAGGAAAACTCTCAAGTCATCAAAAGTCAAAAGTTGCTAAATTAGGGTTTCCCTTAGGAGAAGTCAATTGAACTTTGACCAAGCATAACTTTCACATGATTAATCAGTTTTCACCCAAAAAAATATCATTTTGAATAAAATTCAATTCTATATAACTTCGTATCTCTAAGCTCAAGTCTAAAAAATGCTTCGTTTGAGAGATATGAGCCAATACATTACATGTCATTTCAAAAGTCAACAAAAAGACACTTTTTGTCAAGGCAATTTACATTAAAATAAATTCTTAAAATGCAAACATTATCAACATAGAGATTGTAAAGGACACCTTGGGATTTCCAAAAAGTTAAAGATCACTTTCAAAGGATGAAAATTGAGAGAGTTATGACCAGTGCAATTTGAGAAAATGCATGAAGTTCAAATTAAGCAAACTTGATATTTTGGGCTATTGGGCCATTGCTTAAGAATCCAAGCGTGTATTACACTACTTACGCACCTCAAGTCTTGTTAATGTACCCCTTGGCCTATTTTATTTTAATTATTTTTGCTTTATTCATTATTAATTCAAAAATAAATAAGATAAAATACAACGCTTCTTACACAAAGTCCAAGTCCATTTTATCTTTGACCTAATTCATGCTATATAATCTCCGTCATTCATACACAAAGGACACAAATCCCTTATCTCAAGAATCACCTCTAAAAACTCAAAATTGTTCAAGCTTAGGACAACCTTCAAATCCTTAACAAAGTCACCTCCAAGGCAAATAAACCATCTTATTCACTTCCAACAATCCTACAGAGTAAGAATGGATCAAATCTAATGATCCAAAATGCATGAAACACCATCGCATACATCTGTGATCTCATACTTTTGCAAAATTATATTTTTGAGTTTTTCGTTTTCCTTTAAGACATACTAATGATATCATTGTGTTTCTGAGGTTTGATTGTGCAAGATAGAACCATCGTGGAGGTCCCATGCTGGTCAAATCATAAAACACAATAATTGCACTGATCCATGCGGTTTTCACCATAAATCAAAATCCCTTGGGATTCAGGCCAAAATAATTATCTCATTGAAATCGCAGACCCTTATTTAGGGGGTAGGGTCCCCTTGGATTACTGATTTTGGTTGTTTTGCAGGTTTGACAAAAGGAGGTTACCGGAAAAGACGACTGAAGCTAGGGCACCAGCGCCTCTCCGGTTCATGAACGATTTCTATATTATATATGTATTGTTTCATTATAATGAACGAATGTATTACCGCCCTAGCAGTTGAAGCGCGTGCTTTAAAGACCTTACTATGCCAAGGTGTGGGTTCGATCCCAGCCTTTTGGAATTTTGACATTTTTTGTGATTTATTTGTTTTGTAGATTATAAAAAGCGCTCGTTTCCCTTCTTTGTCACCAAGGCACACCTGGCCCAATGGTGAATATGTTGTTTGAGTTGGCTGAGGGCGTGGGTTCAACACCCACCCCTACCATTTTGGTTTATTTTCCTCAATTATTTTTTCTTCTTACTATTTCTCTTATTTTCCTATTTTTACAAAACCTTTTTCAAAACCTTTTTTTATATAAACCCTAATTAGTTTTAGATTTTGATTTAATCAACCCTAATTAAGTTTTAGGTTTTTATTTAATCAATTAATTTAGTTTTTTAGGTTTTTTTTCATTAAACTTTCTTTCTAATCAAAATCAATTTAGTGTTTGTTTATCTTAATTAATCAATTTCTTTTGTAAGTAAAATTAATTAGATTATTAGGTTAATCATCAAATATTTCCTATCAAAAATCACCAAAGCAATTTCCTTTCCCTTTTCTTTTTTTTACCGCTTCGCGTATTTTATTAATTTTGCATTTTTACGATTATGTAATTGCACACGGTTTGTAATAGATAATTAGGGTTTTTACTTTTTCCCTGCATTTTATTACTTGTACCCCCCATTCCCGAAGCTTTGTAATAGTGTAAAAAAATATTTCCATACATTTATTGCTTTATTATATTTGTTACTATTGCTTAGTAATTAGGTTTTGCATGAAAGTACTAATAACAATCGTTAGCTAACCCTAATTTCAAAGATTAAAAAGAAGTGAAACACAAATCATTTGCACACGCGCACCTCTAGGGTAACCTCCCTTGTTAACTTCGATAAACACAACCATGTTCCTCGAATGTGGGGACGCTTTAGCACTGTCCCTCGATTAAAAATATTGTAGTCCTTCGATGACCCTTTTGAATGTTGCCTTTGATAAATGATCTAGTCCCTTACGAAATTGTTAAAGCGGCCCTACGAGTTGCCTTCAATGATTGTACGATGACCAGCGCCTGTCCCTTCGCATCCAACGATAGGGTTTCCTACTAACTAATGGCACTGGTAACACTATCTAAAGGAGGAGGAAAATTATAATAAAGACTTTGAGTAGGTAGAACGCTCGTAATCGCTTGCTCACAAACCTTTTTTAACAAACACTCTCTCAAAAATATTTTCAAATAAAACACTTTGTACTCATTCTCGAGGACATATACGAGAATCATTACAAAGTTGCCTTACTATTGGCATTTTCAAAATATTTTTCAAACATACAACACAAAGCATTTTCAAACAAATTGAGATAGCGATTAAGAGTCCTTAGACAACTACAGATGAAAAGGGTGCTAACACCTTCCCTTTTCATAACCTACCCCCCGAACTCAAAATATTTCAAGGTCTTTCCTGTTCTTTTCACCTTTTCCTTATTGGATAAAAGAAAAGTTGGTGGTGACTCTAGCTATCCGCAACATTTGCGATAAAACGCAAAAACAAGTCAGTTCTCCCACCGTATTACAAAATTGGCGACTCTGTTGGGGATACTAAGAAGTGGGGTTACCTTAGAGTTAGATCATTTTTAAATGCTTTCCTTGTTTGCCTTGCATGCTTTACATTTGAGGGTTGCTCGGGTTTACTTTTCTTCCAAAGATCCTACACCCGAATCTGGGGGCATATTAGGTAAGTGGCAATAGATCATAGAAACTATACGGCGTATACCATATGGCAAGTAGAAATGTGTATGATTTACACATTACTTTTTACTGGTTTTCCTCGAGTCAGTTGGGGAGAATACTAGGCTGTTGCGTGGTGTCATAAGCACTAACTAACATTTAGAACCTTAATTGATCCAACTTAGCCATTATAAGGTAGTGAGATAGCCGACTTTGGTGCAATCCAAAGTTGTTTGATACTCGATTCTACGCTTATTGAGATTCAACTCTCGGGTTTTGTTTGGTGGCAAGTCAGTTGTCGGGCTAAATAAAACCTGTGAAAAAAATCAGTGATATTGAGATCCCTAGAACCTGGTTACTTCTTTAGAACATGTTGAGCCAACTAAACTTCAATAGGGTACTTACCTACGAACTCCATGCAAGCCTTAAACATAAGACTCTTGTGTGCTTTGTTTTTGTTTGTTATTTGTTCAAACATGACATCATAACATCATAACATCATAACATCATAACATCATAACATCATATCATGACTAACCATTTCAAGGATCTAGGGAATCTATCTTTGTTCTGTGTTGCAGGGTTATGGCTTTCAGTTGTAGGAGTACTATCTGAATCAACTTTGTAAAGTTACCTTCCAAGCTTGAGCAATTAGTATCAAAGGTTCCTGACAATTCTCAATTCACCAAGAGACATGGTCATCTACTCAGTTTGGTTACTAATGGTTTCCAGGAAGACATGATAAGTGTTCTGTTCCAATTTTTTGATCCTAAGCATCATTGTTTTACCTTCCAAGATTATCAGTTGGTGCCCACAATGGAAAAATTCTCTAAGTTTATCGAAGTGCCTATTCTTGATTAGATACCCTTCAGCAGTCTAGAGCAAGTTCCAAAACCTAAAGACATTGCAGTAGCCTTACATCTAAAACGATCTGACATTGTATCTAATTGGGAAATAAGGAATGGAGTCAAGGGTTTTTCTCTTAAATTTTTGATAGATAAGGCCCAGTGGTTTCTAGATGCCATGAGTTTTCGTGCTTTTGAGGATATTTTAGCTTTGTTGATCTATGGTTTGGTATTATTTCCTAATTTGGACCAATTCATAGATATGAATGCCATCAAAATATTTCTCACTCATAATTAGGTACCTACTTTGCTTGGAGATATCTTGCATTCCCTCCACACTCATACTATGAATAAGCGAGGAACTCTTATGTGTTGCATACTTCTACTGTCCAAGTGGTTTATTTCACACCTTCCCTGATCAGTGATAAAGAATGAATAAGGTTTGAGCTGGTCTCAAAGGTTGATGTCACTTTCTCATTCAGATATCCGTTGGTGTTCTCAATCTCAAGCAGATGTGACTATTATTGATTGTTGTGGGGAATTCCCTAATGTGCCACTCCTTGGTATAAGAGGGGCATCACTTATAACCCTTCTCTAGCTCTGCATCAGTTTGGTTATGCTCGAAAGGATGGTCCTCATGATATGCTCATCCAGGGTATTGTGTTCGACTATGAGAACGATCCTCAAAATTACCATCAAAGGTTTATAAGTGCTTGGGGCATGGTCAACAATATTGATAGGGAAACTTTAGGACACAAGAATTCCATTCCTCTAGAGCCTTACCTCAGATGGGTATGGTCTCTTGCTCAAAATATCAGAATGTCATATCCTGCTACCCTACCAGTAATCATAGAGCTTGTTGTTGAAGGGGATGTTCCTTATAACGTTCTTCATCCCTATATGCCTACTGACTTCGAAGAACTATAGAAGTCCTGTATTCAACTCAAGGAAGAAAGGGATACCTTTGAAACTTAACTTTATACTAGTGAGAGGAAAGTACTGGAGCTGATGAAACGACTCCACGAAGAAAACAACCTTAATGCATATGTCAACACAAATAGGAAGCTCCCATGGGAGACTTGAATTCATATTTTGTTTCTTTGTAAATCTTCTTGTTATCATTATAATCCTAGAAGGCAATTATAATTTGAGCTTGTTACTAAAATTTCTTTTGTTTCCTTTTGTTTAAACAAATTTAAATCCCGCAAAGGTCCTTGGAAACATTGCACTGGAATTTACATATCATGCATATCATCACATAACAGGTACCTTCTAGATAGGTTTTCTCATCTTCTTGCTGTTTATTTCAGTAAAAGATGACACTCGAACAAACTGTGAAAGAACTTCAAGCACAAAACACTCAGTTTCAGCAAATGCTCTTGGACTTAGCTAAGGGTCAAGACGAGTTGAAGACCCTCATCACGAAGGGGAATAAGAATAAGACTAAAACGCCAACAATCTTTCTTAATATGGGTAGAAGATTCAAGGGTCCAGTCAGAAGGGATCTAGATTTTGAGGTCCCCCTAAATGAAGATGATAACCAAGAGAAAGATAACGAGAGTGTGAAAGCTCAAGAGAATAACAACCTTGGTTCTGGCTAAGATTCTGATGAAGACTATTTTTCCTAATAGTATCCTCATGCTAATGACAGGTACAAGCATCTCGAAGACCGTCTTAATGCTATGGAGATCCAGAAAGTGCATGGGCTAGATTTTGAAGAGTTGTGTCTTATCTTAGGGGTTGTTATCTCTCACAAGTTCAAGGTTCCTACCTTTTCCAAATATGATGGTGTGTCCTATCCAAAGCTTCATCTGTGGTCCTATGTTCAGAAGATTCAACCCCATACTGCTGACAGGAAGTTATGGGTCCACTTCTTTTAAGAGAATTTATCTGGGACACAACTCGAATGGTTCTATCAGCTGGAAGGAACCAACATCCGCACTTGGGAAGACCTGGATGTTTCTTTTTACAAGTAGTATCAATACAATGTTGACCTTGCACCAACTCGTGTGCAATTACAAAATATGACCATTGACTCGAATGAAGGGTTTAAAGAATATGCCCAGAAGTGGAGAGATCTGGCCGAAAGAGTACAACCTCCTTTGTCTGATAGGGAGATGGTTGATATGTTCATGGGCACTCTGACATGGACTTTCTTTAATCACCTTATTAGAAGATCCTCATCTGGTTTTACTGAGCCGATTCTAACTAGAGAACGTGTTGAAAGTGGTATCAAGAGTGGAAAAATTCAAGTGGCTGCATCTTCGAGTGCTGTAAAGAAGACATTTAGCGGAAAGAAAGAAGTTAATGTTGTTTATGGCCAGAAGGGTCGTGTTAGAAGTGACCGCAACCAGTTTGTAGGAGTGGTGCTAATCTCTAATCCTACGCCTGTTCAACAACAACAGCATGGAAATCAGCGTAAGTCAGATGCACCAAGAAGACAGTTTACCAAGATCAATATGCCACTGTCTTAGGCATTACAACATTTACTGAAAGCGGAGCTGATTACATTAAGGGATTCTCCTCATAATCCAAACACCTCCTCTCCTTGCTACAATCTAAATGTGAAGTGTGCTTACCATTCCAACAGTCCTGGGCACAACACCAATAACTGTTGGGCCCTGGAAAAAAAATTCAGGATATGATTAACAACAAAGAGATTGAGTTTGATCCTCCGGAGATTCCGAATGTAATCACTACACATATGTTGAAGCATGAAAAAGGCGTAAGTGTTATTGATGATGTTATTTATGTTGCTACTGTAAGTGAATTGGTTACTCTCCTCCGAATTATCAAAGAGAATCTGTTGCAGGCTCGTTTATTTCCGAGCTATATTGAAAGATGTTACTGCTACCCAGCCCAACCCAATGGCTGCAAGTTACTGGAGGAAGCACCTAATGGACAATCACATAATTCTGGTTGAGAATATTTCGTCTGTTGAGAATCTATTTGAAGACTTATCTGTAATATCCGGCCCTCTTGTCAGGATCACCTCTAAAGGTCCTGTAAGGATTACTGCTAATCCAAAAGCTTCTCCTTTGGTAATCACCACACCTGGACCTATTCTGTATTCCTCGGACAAACTCGTCCCATGGAACTATGGATCCGACGTCTATTACCATGGCGTCAAGCAAGAACTATCGATTACTGAGAATGAAGATACTGAAGTTATTGATCTCGACATTGACAATATTGCTGGAACCAGTAAGGTTACTAGAAGTGGAAGGGTTTTCTCCCCGGAAATCTCTATGAAGACTGTTGCTACACCATTTAAAGTTACCACTACTAAGTCAACTACTGAGGCTCAGGGTAAAGATAAAATAATGAAGCCTACCCAGACGGAGGCACCTAACGAAGTTGCAGCTGAAGACTCCTCTAAGCAAGACTTGGAAGAGGTATTGAAGATTATCCGTAAAAGCGATTACAAGATTTTTGAACAGTTGGGGAAGACCCCCTCCAAAATCTCCATGTTATCCCTGCTACTATGTTCTGAAGCCCATGCACAGGCTTTAGTGAAATTCTTGAAGTCCACTCACGTGCCACAAGAAATTTTTGTTGATCAATTTGAAAGTTATGTTGCTAGCTTAACGACTGACAATGGGTTAGATTTTTCTGATGCCGACTTGACTCTTGAGGGGAGAAATCACAACAAGGCCCTGTATATCTCCATTGAATACAAGGGCACTACTTTGGCTCACGTATTAGTTGATACTGGTTCCTCGTTAAATGTTTTACCAAAAGGTTCTCTTGACAGACTTGATTGCGAATGGGTTATACTGAAACCCAGTGATATTATAGTTCAAGCCTAGGGAGGTTCAAAGAGAATGGTACACGAAGAGATGGATCTTCCGATCAAAGTAGGTTCACAGGTCTTCGGATCTACCTTCTATGTAATGAATATTCGACCAGATTATTCTTGCTTACTAGGATGCCCCTGGATCCATGGGGCATGCGCTGTTACCTCAACCCTACACCAAAAGTTAAAATATCCAGTGAACGGGAAGGTTGTTACTGTCTGCGGTGAAGAGGAGTATATGGTTAGCCACTTGAACTCATTCTGGTATGTAGAGATGGATAATGAATTCATCGAGACTCCATATCAGAATTTTGAAGTTATCCCTCATGCCACCACTGAAGACGTCTCTGTTATTCCTAAGTTTACCAGGTGTTGTACCCCAAAATTTGCCCTCTCATTTTATCAACATTTCTCATCACAAGGCTCTTGGAACTCAAGATCAAGCTAGGATTTGCTCTGCTCAAGACATCTCCTTGCACTGATGACCTAAATTAGGGTTTGAGTTTACACAAGGATTTTTGGACCTTCAATGCTCAAAATGACTTTCATACTTCATATTGGATTCATAAGTTTGTCCATACCAAGTTTCAAGCCTTGAATCAAATTTTTGCCCAGTCAATTGGACAGTTGACCTAGAAATCAACTATATTGGGGAAAAAGTCAACTGTGGCCAATTTACAGTCAAACCTCATGAATTTTGACCCACATCAACATTATGAACTCATATGAACCATTGGATCAAGTTTGGACCACAACTCCATAAGAAATTTGATCAGATCACCAAAAGGGCAAAATGGTCATTTTTAGGGTTTTGACTGTACAAAGGCAATCTCTGACTTTTTGACCTAGCCAATGGTAAATTAGGTTCAACCATGGACTCAAGGACTCAATGAAATCATCTTGACTTATTCAACAAGTTCAAAAGATCTCAATTGCATTGGATTGACAGATGAATTTTTCAGTCAACTGATCAAAATTTGACTGTACACTGAAAAGTCAAACTTTGACTTTTTGGTCAAAATCAAGTGCCAAGAGTCATTTTTCATCAAGATGTGTCAAATTATAAAACTTGGTCATCAAGAAACCCAAAATTGCAAATTAGGGTTTAAAGTTGAAAATTTTCATAACTTAGAAATTTTCTAAGTTATGAAATTTTCTTAATTTTTCCTAACTTTGCCCCACATTTTCACCATGATGAAAATGGATTCAAACAAAACCTCCAACATGAAAGTTGTAGTCCTCCACAAAGTCTACAACTTTGATTCACAAAGTTTTCTCAAAAAATAATCTTGGATCTCAAGTTATGATTTTTGGAACAAGGGTCCCTAAAACTTTTAACTTAGTGAAATTTTGTCCTAGTTTAGGTAGGATTTTGACCCATCTTCTTGGCCATTTTTCACATAGTTCCACTTATAATCTCAAGTTGAATTTCAAATATGGATTATAGATCATGTTGCAAGCTTTTCAAATTGTCCAATAACTCCTCAAACACATTTGTGGTTAGGGATAATCGAAGGCTTGAAGTTGGCAAAAACTCACTTTGTATCCATGGCAAATTCATGTTCATACAAGTTGCATTTTCAAGTCAGCATGCCTTACACTAGTTTGCAGCCTCTAAACCACTTCACACTCCATAATTTAATGCAAATCCATTGGGCTAATACATTTTTTTGGTCATTAGAGCATTGTACACAAGATTAATCCCTAAACGGTAAAAGGCACATTTCCACTTTTGCAAAAGTTTGCTTTATGTCAAAACCATAATCCTTGAGCCTTAATCCAAGATATCTTGCAGCAAAACAAATCCACAAATTAGAGGGGCGAAGAGGATTGTATGCAAGATGATAAGATTGCCTGTACAGGCCTGTAACCTCACTTCCACTTTCTTACTTCAAAAATAAGAAACTTGTCAAAATCCTTGGAACTTGAAAAGCAGCCAATGCTAACTTACACAAACAGTTTGAACATCTTTCTCGCACCCCTTTGAGCTAGAAACACGATTGCTTGAGCCTCTAAACACCCCATAGCCAGAAATCACATTCCTTTGGCAAAACAGGGCAGGTTCTGCAACTTGAGTGCCATAGCTCATTTGGCCCGTGCGTTTTGCTCCAAGTTGCTTCAAACACCTTCCATTCAACTCACTAAAGCTATCTAAAACCTCAAATACCAACTGTAACTCCATTTACAGTGTTCACCATTTTCATTTTGAGCTTGTGCAGGTTGAGTTCTATAGACTGATTCAAGGACATTCAAGGCAAGCTAGCTATTGGAGAAGGACAAGTGAAGTTCAGGCAAGCTACCAGACACCTCAAGCCTTGTTTGGAAGCACTGCATTGCCCTACACGAATCCAATTGAAACAAGTTTTTCTTCACTTTCTATCTCTCTATTTAGGAACATTTAGCCTTAGGTTTGTGAATAAAAAATGTAGTGTTCATTGCCATAAAGTTGTACATATGCTCAGTTTTCATTTATATTAAGTGTGCTAGGAGAATTTCATCAATGAACATGCTGAAAAAACTAGGTCAGATTTTAAGTCCAGAGAAATTCTCTCTGGTCTTTGAGAGTTAGGATTAGTTTTTTATATGGTTGGAATCGTCTTGGAATTCTCTACAAGTTTGATGTTGTGAGTTTCTGCATTAGAGCTCGTATACAGGATCTAGCATTTGAACCAGGCGCACGCGTTTACAAAGTCTGAAGGTTGAAGATGAAGCTGGCTTGGGCTGGGCTTGGCCTGGCTTGCTTTTGACACCTCCCATTTTTATTTTTGCACCCCCTGGCCCAATTTCTTGTATTTTCATATTTTTTGCATTTTTGTTTTCATTTTTGATTTTGTTTATTTATTTCAAAATATAAAAAATGCTCAAAAATATTTTCATAATTTTTTCACATTTATTTGACATTTTATTTTAATTTTTCTAATATAAAAAGCATTTGAATACTTTTATAATTTATTTAAACTTGAAAATAATATGTAAATTATACTTTTATTTTTATTTCTTATTTTTATTCACACTGAAAATATTATTAAAAATATAATTTATTTTTGTACATATTTTATTTTATATTATACATATTTAATATATTTAATATACATATATATACATATATACTTTTATTTTATTAAATACTCTAGAACAAAAATATAAAAATATTACATTTTTACTTTTATTTTTATTTATACTAAAAAAATACCTTTTTGAAGTATATTTTATTTTTATACATATTAATATATTTTATTGTATATAAATAATATATTGTATTTATTTTCTTAAAGAAATTAGGGTTTACCCTTAAACAAATAAAATTAACCTTTTTTTTTATTTATTTCTTTATACTTTTTACATTAAAAATACTTTTACATACATAAACAAACAAAAACCTTTTTTTTCATAATTCATTTATTTATTTGATATATTTATTTATTTTGATCATTTAAATATTGTCCATTTAAATATCTATGCATTGTGATTCAATTTGGATGTAATAGTAAACTAGGGTTTATATTTCTTGTCAAATACCCCTCATTCAAGATTGTATCCCCATCCCTATAATCATGTTGTAATAGCTTAGAATTTTAAATTCTCGCACTTTACGCTTTCAATTATGCCATGATTATAGAATTAGGGTTTGTATGCAAAAATCTAAATCAACAAATAGTTTAACCTAATCAAAGACAAAAATGCATGAAAATCAAACACAATGCACACTTGCACCCCTAGGGTTACAATCCACTTGTTGCCTTAAAAAATGGGCCATGGTATGCATGTTGGGTACTTTGGCAAAACAAAAACAAAACAAAAGATCATAGTCCCTCGATGACGCTATCTTGGTTGCCTAAACAAAAATGACAAGTCCCTCAAAAATTGCCAAAGATACTTGACACAATTGCTATCATGATCTATACGATGACCCGCGTCTGTCCCGTTTAACATCCTAATACAAGGTTGTTCACCAAATACAATGGTGAAACAACATTGTCAAAAAGGTTAAAAACATAAGGAAAGATCTTTGAGTAAAATAGGGTAGATAACTCTTAGTTACTTGATCAAAAAGCTTGCAAAAACATCCTTGCTATTTTCAAACACACTTCACAACACAATTTCAAAACACTATCCAAATCAAACTTTCAAACATTGAAATCTTTTCAAAAGACAAAAACACCTTTGTATACATTCAAACAAGAATCATTACAAAGTTTGCCACAATGATGGCCTCTTTTCAAAACATCTTTCAAAACCACACACAAAGCACCATTTCAAACAATTGGAAAAGCAAAGCAAGTGATCTAAACAAGTACCTAAGAGCCCATGGATAACCATGGATGAAAAGGGTGCTTGCACCTTCCCTTTTCATAATCTACTCCCCGAACCCAAGAAAACATCTCAAAGGTCTTTCCTGTGCTTTTTGACCTTTCCTTAGGATAAAATAAAAGTCGGTGGCGACTCTTGCTAAACCGAAATATTTGCGAATACAAACGCAAAATCCCAAGTCAGTTCTCCCACTGTATCATAGAACTGGCGACTCTGCTGGGGAAATAACTAAAAGTGGAGTAACCTTAGGGTTTAGATCACCTTAGCATGCTTAACTTGTTTGCTTTGATTGCTTTACATTTGGTTCTAATGTTTAGGTTTGAATCCTCCACCCGGATTTTTGGGAAACATTCATAGGTAAATAGCAATACATTGTGGAAACTGTGCGGGGTATACCTACATGGTTGAAGCAATATATATATTAGTGCGACATATTTGTGAGTACCGGTAGCCTTTGAGTCAATCAAAGAGAATACGGGGCCGCTGAGTGATGTCATGAAGCACTAATTAACTCTTAGAACCTTACTTGACCATCTTGGCCTTTTTTAGGGGTAGTGAGATGACCGGCTTTGGTGCAGTCCAAAGTTGGTAGATACTCGATACTACACTCATTGAGGGTTGTTTTCTTAGAATATTTTGGTCGCCAGTTAAGTGGATAAACCAAAACAATGAACACAGAAAATAATCCAGTGATATTGAGCTCCTTAGAACCCGGTTACTATTTATAGGAAAGGTTGAGCCAACTAACTTCAAGAGGGTACTTACCTATGAAACCTCATGCAAGCCTGAAACTAGGATCTTGTGTGACTTGTTTGTACATATGCTTGTGCATACATCATGAACATCATAAAGCATCATATGCATCCACTAACCATTTTAAGGGTTTGGATCTTCATATTTGTTCTTGTTTTGTAGGTCATGGAACCTCTTCGCAGGAAAACAATTCAAGTCAACCTTGTGAGAATCCCTCCTCAACTCAAGGAGCTTACTTCCAAAATTCCATAGAATTCTCTCTTCAGTGAAAGACATGGTAGACTTCTCAACTTGGTCAACTCCAGCATTCAAGAAGACATGGTGAAAGTTCTCTTCCAGTTCTTTGACCCCCTACACCACTGTTTCACATTCCCTGATTACCAACTAGTACCTACTTTGGAGGAATTTCCCAACTCCTGAGGATTCCTATTCTCCATCAACTACCCTACAACGGTACGGAAAGAGAACCAAAGCCTGAAGATGTTGCTCAAGCCTTACACTTGCAACTATCTGATATCAAAGATCATTGGGAAACCAGAAGTGGTGTCAAGGGTTTCTTGGAAAAGTTTCTGTTTGAGAAGGCACAAGACTGCTGGAATTCTCTATATCTGCAAGATTTTGAAGAGATTGTAGCACTCCTCATCTATGGGTTGGTCTTGTTCCCAAACCCTGATCAGCTTATAGATGTGAATGCTGTCAAAATTTTCATATCTCGGAATCCTGTGCCTACATTGCTTGGGGATATCCTCCACTCATTTCACACACGAACAATGAGGAAAAGAGGTGTTCTCATGTGTTGTACTCCTCTTCTAGCAAGGTGGTTTATTTCTCACCTACCCCAATCAGTTTTGAAGAATGAGCAGAGTTTAAGGTGGTCACAACGGTTGATGACTCTTACACATTCTGATGTTCATTGGTGTTCTCGGTCCAGAGAAAATGTCATCATCATTGATCGTTGTGGGGAATTCCCTAATGTCCCATTACTTGGCATTAGGGGAGGCATTACCTACAACCCCTGCTTAGCTCTAAGGCAGTTTGGGTATGCCCGGAGATATGGTCCTCATGATATGCTGATCCCTGACTTGGTTTTTGACTTCGACAACGACGCTCAAGGACTTCGACAAAGGTTTATCAGAGCTTGGAGGATTCCCAACAAAGTGGATAGTAAGACACTGGGGCACAAGAATTCCATCCCCCTTGAGCCTTATCTCAAGTGGGTACGAACTTGCACCCAGAGTCTTATGATGCCTTACTCTCACATTCTCCCCGTGATCAAAGAGCCTGTTATGGAAGGAGAGGTTCCATACACCCTCCTACATCCTGACATGCCAACATCATTGGAAGAATTACAAAAGAGTTGGATACAACTCAAAGAAGAACGGAATACTTTTGAAGCCAGCTTCTATGCCAGTGAGAAAAAGGTTTTGGAGCTTACCCGCCGACTTCACGAGGAGGAGACTCTCAACACTTACATCGCACCAAAGAGGATGCACAATGTCTTTTTACATTAAGAATTTTGTAATATTTCGCCCATGGGGAAGTTATGTACTAACAAATTTCTTTTTATTAATATGACGTGTGTTTCTTTTTTTTTGCAATAAATTTGAATTTCTGAATCCTTGAATGCATTACATGAATAACATATCATTCATCATATGCATAAACAGGTCTTCACACCAGGTTTCCTTATCTTTCTGTTGTTTATTTCAGCAAGATGGATTTGGAGCAGACGGTTAAAGATCTGCAAGCACAGAATTCACAATTCCAACAACTCCTCATGACCTTATCAAAGGGGCAGGAGGACCTTAAAGCACTGTTAGAGAAAGAGAAGGAACCGGAAAGGAAGAAAAAGAAAAGAGTTGGGGTAGCCACTATGGGAAGAAGATTTGAGCATCAGGCTAGGAGAGTTCTGGAATTTCCCTCGACTTCTGACGAAGGGGTTGGTAAAGGAAAAAGAGTTTCAATGCCCTCCGAATCTGAAGCTGAAGAGGAAGAAGAGGAAGAGGACGAAGATTACTCCGAACAACAATATCCCCCGGAGAATCATAAGTATAAAAATCTTGAGGATCGGTTGGCAGCCATGGAGTTGCAAAGGGTACCTGGTTTAGACTTCGAAGAACTAGGGTTGGTTGCTGGGATCGTCATTCCTCCCAAGTTCAAAGTACCTACATTTTCTAAGTATGACTGTTTGTCCTGTCCAAAGATGCATCTGAGATCCTACCTCAGAAAGATCCAACCTCACTCATCTGATAAGGATCTTTGGGTCCACTTTTTTCAAGATAGTTTGTCAGGCACGCAATTGGACTGGTTCTATCAACTCGAGAGATCTAATGTTCATAACTGGGAAGATTTGGCTGCTGCGTTCTACCGACAATACCAATACAATGCAGATTTAGCGCCTACTCGTACTCAACTACAGAGTATGGGTATGGCTTCTAATGAAGGATTTAAGGAGTATGCCCAGAAGTGGTGGGATTTGGCTGGAAGGGTGCAGCCACCATTGTCGGATATAGAGCTGGTTGACATGTTTTTAGGGACTCTGTCAAGTTCGTTCTTCAATCACTTGATCGGGAGCTCATCTGCAGGGTTCACCGAATTAATTCTGACTGGTGAAAGGGTCGAGGCTGGCATTAAAAGGGGTAAAATTCAGAAGGATGCCTCCGCTTCCACTGCTGTCAAGAAAGCCTTCCCAGCTAAGAAGGAAGTTTCTGCTATTCATACTCAGAGAAACCAAGGGAGAACCGAGCGCCGACCAACGGTGGGGGCTGTGATGATCCAAAACTCCTCAGCCGATCAACCTCGCAGCAATCAACCAAGAGCTAATCAGCAAAGGGTAGAAAGGCCACAACGGCAATTCACCCGAATCAACATGACATTGGATCAAGTCCTCCCTCATCTGTTAAAGTTAAACCTTACCAACTTGAAAGAAGCGCCGAAAAACCCTAATACCTCTTCTCCTTATTATCATTCCAATGCAAAATGTGCATACCACTCTGACAGTGTAGGGCATGATACCAACAATTGTTGGGCTCTTAAAAACAAGATCCAAGACTTGATAGACGCCAAGGAGGTAGAATTCGATGCGCCCGAAAAGCCGAATGTGATTTCTGCCCCAATGCCCAAGCACGGTCATAATGTCCATGCCATTGTGGAAGATCTTCATGTTACCACTGTTGATGACCTTTTGACTCCTTTACCAGTGATTAAAGTGAATTTGATGAAAGCCGAGATATTCCCAGGCTGTGGAAAAGACTGTTACTTTTGTTCAAACTTGCAAACTGACTGCCCACTGTTGAAATCAGGCATCCAATGCCTGATGGATACCGAAGAGATCCTCTTTCAAAAGACTCCTGTTGATACTATCACTCATGTTACTCCTATTACTTTTGATACTACAACCAATGACATTGCTATAATAACCATCTCCGACGATCTTTCCAAGACCTGCAAAAGGCCTGTTAAGATTACACCTGATCCTAAGTTTGTGCCGTTGAAAATTACCATGCCGGGGCCTGTCCCGTATAAATCTAACAAGATGATACCATGGAATTACGGAGGAGAAATCTTCTACCATGGTATCAAGCAGATCGAATCATCCAAAGAGAATTCCGATGATGAAACCCCTGATATAGGGAATATTGCGGGAACGAGCAAGATAACTCGCAGCGGAAGGATCTTCTCTCCGGAGATTGCTCTTCCACGGGCAGCCTTCGGACCCTCGAGAGTTTATGTGCCTATCAAGCCATCTGTGCAAAGTCCAATAATTGAAGAAATTGATGTACCCGAAGCTAGACCCTCTGATGTTACTACCAATAAGGGTAAGGGGATACAAGAAGCGCCTGTCAGGATGAAGGCTCAGACTATGGTTATCCCTGAGACCACCCAAAAAGAGATGGAAGAAATCTTAAAGATAATCAAGAGGAGCGACTACGATGTCGTGGAGCAGCTAGGGCAGACCCCTTCAAAAATCTCCATGCTGGCTCTCTTACTCTTCTCTGAGGCTCATGCTAAAGCCTTGATCAAATTTATAAAGACGGCACACGTGCCTCAAGAAACTTCTGCAGATCAGTTTCAAGAGTGTGTGGCTAGCCTTACTGCCGATAATGGTCTTGGTTTTTTCTGATGCTGATTTGACCCTTAAAGGAAGAAAGCATAACGATGCACTGCATGTCTCGGTGGAGTGCAGGGGGACCAGGCTTGCTCATGTTCTGGTGGATACCGGTTCATCTCTAAATGTTCTACCGAAGAAGGCGTTGGACAGATTGAACTGCGAAGGTTTGACCCTAAAGCCCAGTAATATCGTTGTTAGAGCCTTCGACGGTTCTAAGAGGATAGTTCACGGAGAAGTGGACATTCCAATCAAGGTGGGTACAGAAATTTTCAACTCTACATTTTATGTGATGGACATCCGTCCTTCATATTCATGCTTGTTGGGAAGGCCATGGATCCACAACGCTGGGGCAGTCACTTCCTCTCTACACCAAATGCTAAAGTATCCAGTTCAGGGTAAGATCATAACGGTTCATGGGGAGGAAGAGTATATGATAAGTCACCTTAACTCCTTCCGCTATGTGGAGTTAGATGGAGAATTCATAGAAACACATTTCCAACACTTTGAAGAGGTTTCTCCTGAAGTCGCAGTTGCAAAGACAATGGCTGATGTGGCTATCATTTCCAAGCCTATGTCTCGGATGGCATCCCTTAAAGATGCGGAGGCTGTAATCAGAGAAGGAAGAAGTACAGTGTGGGGGAAATTGCCTGATTTTTCTCACAAGACGGACAAGTTCGGACTAGGTTTTACTACTGCTGGCCAGAAAGCGGTGCGTCACTCCCGAGCTGGAGGACCACCCTTAAAAATCACTCACCATGGAATTCATGCCTTAGAAGATAATGATGAAGAAGACAACTTTGAAGATTGGATCTTTCCAACCGTTGGAGGAGGATTAAGCAACTGGGAGGCGAAATACTTCGTTCCCATCACTTTCATCAATCAGTAATTTATCTTTGAACAATTTCCTATTTAGTCTGTAATAATTAAAACAATTCGTACACTCTTTTCACCTTATGCCTTACTCGGGGCATATAGGTCCATTTGTAAGGGCTTGATTTCTTCATTATCATATGCCATTTTTAATGAATCATTGGACGTTTTCATCTATAAACTGTTGTGTTCATTTTCTTTCCTTTTACATTTTGTTTTGTTTAAGGATGGCTATCTCTTACACACACCCACACTCACAAAATGAAGGTACCCATCCATTCCGGATTCCATGGGTGACTATTCTGCTTTGGCCTTCAGTGACTCTGAAGATTTGGTCAATCATGCCGAGTACGAAAGTGATGAAGACTGTGAAGTGCCTGGAGAGTTAGCTAGACTTTTGCAACAAGAGGAAAGGGCTATTCTTCCCCATGAAGAGTTGCTAGAGACTATTAATTTGGGAACAGAGGAAGACAAGAAAGAGGTAAAAGTGGGTGCCAACCTGGAGCCAAGTGTCAAAGAGCGCTTAGTGCAGTTGTTGAATGAATATGTTGAGATCTTCGCCTGGTCCTACGAAGACATGCCGAGACTCGACACAGATATTGTGGTTCACCGTCTCCCTACAAGAGAAGACTGCCCACCAATCAAACAAAAGCTTCGCCGATTGAGGCCGGACATGTCTGAAAAGATCAAAGCTGAGGTGATGAAGCAATTCAATGATGGTTTTCGGGTTGTTACTTCCTATCCACAATGGGTTGCTAACATTGTTCCCGTGCCTAAAAAGGATGGCAAAGTCAGAATGTGTGTGGACTACAGAGACCTAAATAGGGATAGCCCTAAACACATTGACATCTTGGTTGACAACACAACTCAACACAAGGTATTTTCTTTAATGGATGGATTCTCGGGATACAACCAGATCAAAATGGCCCCCGAAGACATGGAGAAGACTACTTTTTCACGCAGTGGGGCACCTTCTGCTATAAAGTGATGCCATTCGGACTGAAGAATGTTGGGGCAACCTATCAGCGAGCCATGGTAGCTTTGTTTCATGACATGATACATCATGAGATTGAAGTCTACGTAGACGACATGATAGCCCGTTCACAGACAGAAGAAGAACACCTCGACCATCTACAAAAGCTGTTTGTCAGATTGAAGGAATATAAACTCAGATTGAACCCTAGCAAGTGCACTTTCGGAGTCAGGTCCGGTAAACTTTTGGGATTCATCGTCAGTAACAAAGGCATCGAGGTTGATCCTGCAAAAGTCAAAGCTATACAAGAAATGTCTGCCCCCCGCACTGAAAAGGAGGTTAGAGGTTTCTTGGGACGCTTAAACTATATTGCAAGGTTCATCTCTCACCTAACATCATCCTGTGAGCCAATCTTCAAGCTGTTGAAGAAAGATCAGGTGGTTGAATGGAACAATGATTGTCAAGTTGCTTTTGATAAGATCAAGGAGTATTTGCTGGAACCTCCTATCTTGATGCCACTCGTCGAAGGAAGGCCCTTAATCATGTATCTGACTGTTTTGGATAACTCAATGGGGTGCGTACTGGGCCAACATGACGAGTCTGGCCGAAAAGAGCATGCCATTTATTACCTTAGCAAAAAGTTGACCGACTGTGAGACTCGCTACTCACTGCTCGAGAAAACTTGTTGCGCTTTGGTATGGGTTGCTCGCCGGTTAAGGCAGTATATGTTGACACATACCACTTTACTGATTTCCAAGATGGATCTGATCAAGTACATCTTCGAGAAGCCTGCTTTATCCGGAAGAGTCGCTAGATGGCAGATGATCCTGACTGAATATGATATTCAGTACACAACTCAAAAGCTATAAAGGGGAGTGTACTAGCTGGCCATCTAGCTCATCAAGCCATCTAAGATTACCAATCTATGAGATTCGACTTCCCTGACGAGGACATCATGACATTGGACAACATTGAAGGTAACATACCGTATGACGGACCTGAACAAGGATCCCGATGGACCCTGTACTTTGATGGTGCTTCAAATGCACTTGGCAACGGTATCGGTGCAGTACTTATTTCTCCGGAAGGTTGCCATACACCTTTCACTGCTAGACTCTGCTTCAGCTGCACCAACAACATGGCCGAATATGAAGCTTGTATCTTTGGTCTCAAGGCTGCTATTGACTTGGGAATCAAATCTTTGGTCGTATTTGGAAACTCGGCTTTGGTTATCAGTAAAATCAAAGGAGAGTGGGACACTAGACATCTTAATCTTATCGCATACAAAGAACATGTCCTGACATTGTTGCCTCATTTCGAGCAGATTACCTTTGAGCACTTCCTGCGAGAAGAAAATCAGCTAGCAGATGCTCTGGCTACAATGTCTTTCATGTTTAAACTCAACTGGGATAATGAGGCTCCCCAAATCACCATTGAATGAATGGACGAACCTGCGCACTGTCATGAGATTAATACCGAAGAAGTAGTGGAACAACCCTGGTTTCATGAAATCGAAAGGTATCTCCAGACTCAAGAATACCCTGAAGGAGCTTCCGTCAATGACAAAAAGTTCTTAAGGAGATTTGCTGCCAAGTTCTTCCTGAGCAATGGTATCCTTTATAAGCGCAGCCATGATTATGTTCTACTTCGTTGTGTGGACAAGTTTGAAGCAGAGTTGATCATGACTGAAATACATAGTGGCACATTTGGCACCCACTTGAGCGGACATACGATGGCTAAGAAGATTCTAAGGGCAGGCTACTTCTGGTCTACCATGGAAGCTGATTGTCATCAACATTCCCGTACTTGTCACAAATGCTAAGTCTATGCTGACAAGGTACATATTCCTCATGTTCCTCTCAACGTTCTAACAACTCCTTGGCCATTCGTAATGTGGGGAATTGACATGATTGGAGAGATCAAGCCTACGGCATCCAATGGACATCGTTTCATCTTGGTCGCCATTGAATATTTTACCAAGTGGGTCGAAGCATCTTCCTTCGCCTCCGTAACAAAGAATGTGGTTGCCCGCTTCATCAAACAGAACCTCATATGCCAGTACGGTATCCCCGACAGGATCATCACGGACAACGCTACAAATTTGAACAACACCGTGATTACCGCCCTGTGCGAGCAATTCAAGATTCAACATCATAATTCATCTCCCTATCGACCAAAGATGAACGGTGCTGTTGAAGCCACGAACAAAAATATCTAGAAGATCATTCAAAAAATGACAGTCACCTACAAAGACTGGCATGAGATGTTACCGTTTGCTCTGCACGGATATCGTACCACGGCGCATACTTCAACTAGGGCAACCCCCTTTTCTTTGGTATATGGCATGGAGGCTGTTTTACCCGTGGAAGTTCAGATTCCTTCCTTAAGGATTATGAAGGATGTTGGTTTAAGTGAAGACGATTGGATTCAGACTCGACTTGATCAAATTAATTTGATCAACGAGAAGCGACTTACTGCTGTTTGTCATGGCCAGACGTATCAAAAACGGATGATCAAGGCTTTCAACAAGAAATTCAGGCGTCAGGTATATCAAGTCGGAGATCTTGTAATCAAGCGGATCATCTTACTGCAAAGTGATCCTAGGGGCAAGTGGACTCCTACTTACGAAGGACCATTTGTGATCAAGAACATCTTTTCTGGTGGGGCAATGATTCTGAACACCATGGATGGCGACGACTTGCCGCACCCTGCAAACGCAGACATAGTCAAAAGATATTACGCATAAAATGACCCGACAAGTTGAAAACCCGAAAGGGCGACTTGGGCAAAAATGGGCATCCCGGTGAATCAAAAACCCGAAAGGGCGGTTCAGGCAAAAATTAGGGATAAACAAAAAATCTGTACACCCTGCAAGTTGAAAACCTGAAAGGGCGACTTGGGCAAAAAAGGGTTTCCCGGTGGATCGAAAACCCGAAAGGGCGGTCCAGGCAAAAGTTAGGGAATTAAAGCGTATGACTATGTCTCGTCGGATCACTTTAAGGATAATCTCTTCACGACCAAACTCCAAGCTTCTGATCAATCCAATCATCGGTGGACGAAGCAATGAATGAACAAGATACTCAGAGTTGTGAAGGCTATAGAAGAATGGGAACCCCATGGAATTGCTACACATAGCCATCTTTCTTTGTATAAAATTTTTCTCAATTTTACGACAATATTCTATTACTGGGATGTCTGTCTCCTTTCTACAAAGATACTTACAAAAGTTAATACAAAAAATACTTCAAAGTACAGAAATTTGTTTGCCTTTCTTTTCTTTTTACACTTGTGTTTTATTTGAAAACATCCAATGGTTTGTTAAATAGGCATATGCATTTAAATATAATCACTGCTTACAAATAAAACGAAATAAGAAAGGATAATTACTGATAGGTCGAAAGTATAGGAAAACGTCTTTAGGCTATTCCAGAAGAAATCCCCTACAGTATGTCGTTCAGATCCTCAACAGAGCTAAAACCTTGTCATACATATCCCCAGCGGAGTTAAATTTCGAAATTCCCATCAGAGTTAAGTTTCTAAAAAACTCCCGATCCCCAGTGGAGCCAGAATACTCTAAACTTTCATCACCGACAGAGTTCTCCACAAAACAAGGAATCCCCAGTAGATTGGCATACAACCCGAGCTCCTGATTTCCCCGGCAGAATAAACACTCTCCTCGCAGAGTTATTTTCCGACAGAACGAAGACTCTAGTTCTCGTTTCTCCATTAGAAGCCTCCCAGGTTTTAATTCCCCAGGAAAGTCACGAAGGATTCTCACATCTCCACAGAAGTTGTCAAAGTTTTGATAATCCCCGCAGGTTGCCAAGGATCTTCTATCCCCAACAGTAATCAGCAAGGTTCTCTCATCTTCAACAATCAAAGATTTTTGGAATCCCCAGCATCGATCAAGGATTTACTTTCCCCGGCAGCAGCCAAAGATTTCATTATCTCCAGCTATCAAGGATTTATTTTCCTCAGCAAGACAGCTAATCAACTTACATGAACATCCATTACATTCATATATCATAAACAATGATGGAACACATTTCATTGCATCATACATATCATGCAACATAACTTTGTGTTTTCGCTAACATTCTACCCTTTTCAGGATAAGATTAAAAGCTACCTTTAACAAATATTCAAAGATTTCAGATACAGAATAGATACACCCTAGACACGGCGATCATTCTATTACTCATTCAGAATTTCAAGTCAAGATACGGTATGGATACACCCCAGAAGTGGCGGTCATTCTATTTACTCATTCAGACTTCAGCAATCAGATACATACTAGATACGCTCCAGACACAGTGGCCATTCTATTTCTCATTCAAATTCAATTATCAACTTCAAGTTCAGATACACTCCAGACACATAACTTATTATGTCACTTGTCCGGATCCCAGTTACAGTACGGATACACTCCAGACACGGAAGTCATTATGCTACTCATACAGATCTCAACTTCAGATACAGTCCAGATACGCTCCAGACACGGTTGCCATTCTGTCACTCATTCGGAATTTATCACCAGCACATAGATGCTCCATACACAAATGTTCTCTATTCAGAATACAGATACACTCCAGACACGACAGTCATTTTGATATTCATTCAAAAAATCAAATACAGCTACAACTCGGATACACTCTAGACACAAACGCCATTCCTTTGCTCATACGAACCCAGTCTCCAGATACAACTCAGATACGTTCTAAATACGGATACCATTCTGATGTTCATTCTACTGATTTTCAACAAACAAGTTTTGGATGGCATCTCTAAGCCCATCTCCAGCAAGATTCTACCATTTCCAAATGGAATCTTTAAGCCCATTCCCTCACCTACATTTTGACGAGTGCAAATTTACAGGGCACTCTAGTGTCCAATCCTCTTTTACCTTCGAGTCTCGAAAGGCAAACTTGCCAATCTAACTCTTCAGGTTCAAGAAGATTGAATAGGCACAACTGTTGTACCCCAAAATTTTCCCTCTCATCTTATCAACATTTCTTGTACCTTGTGTTTAAAGGCCCAACATTTCTATATAGTATACCCCAGAGAATTAGCCTGATACTCATATCTGGCATATGTATTGTACCTTGGTGGGGGTGCCCCGATTGGAGAAGCTAGAGGTTTTAGCTCTACTAAAGATGCCTTGACTAGGTGTTGCAATAATTGACTGTGCGTCATGGGGAGCGGATCAAACTTTCTCGGCGTCCTTTCAAACTTGTTATGTTGTTATTCCCATGGAATTATTAATGGTTGTTATTCCCTTGGATGCGAGGCTACATCATTAATTTCTCCTTCCTTCTTTTTCGTGAAATTAGGAACATGTCTTTTATAAGGGGTACTAGATGATGCCCCTTGTATCTTCCCGCTCTTTATGCCAGCTTCAATTCTTTCACCAATAGTCACTAAATCAGAAAATCCAGAAGAGACGCTTCCTACCATCTTTTCATAGTACAACCCTTGTAAAGTTCCCATGAACATATCAATTAATTCTTTCTACAGAAGTGGTGGTTGTACTTGGGCTTCCATTTCTCTCCACCTTCGAGCATACTCCTTGAAAGACTCTTCCTTTTTTTTAGACAAGTTCTAGAGTTGCATACGGTTAGGCGTCATGTTCAGGTTGTACTTGTACTGTCTCAAGAAAGTGTTAGCAAGATTTGTCCATGTCTGGATATGTGAAGAATGGAAAAACATAAGAAGGGGGGTTGAATTGGGACTAAAACTTAAAATTAAAGACACGTTGGTTATCCTGGTTCGTTTGAACTCAAACTACTCCAGTCCACCCGCCAAGGTGATTTCGCCTCTCTCAAACGAGGTCTTAATTCCCTAATCACTTTATTACACGAACACAATTACAATTGTCAAAGCCTTCTTGAGTCTAAACCATAACCCGATTTTCTCAAGGAGTTACAAAGTAATATGAATGAAAGGCGTGTACAAATATGTTTTCTCACAAAAATAATATCACAATAGTGATGTATTACACAATTAAAGAGCATCAGGTAGAACTGGATAATTATGTTTTTCTTTTCCGTGCGTAGTAGTTGTATTGAAATCTTCCTCATGTCTTCTTTATATAGGCAACACATGAGAAGATACTTTTGGAAGGTTGATAAATAGTAGTTAATGTACTTTCCAAACATAGAGATTCTTGTCTTTCAGCCGTTACTTTTGATTTGCCATGAATAAAATGTAACGCTTCAGAACATGCTCACATTAGAAGATGAATGTTACCGTTGAGACTCCTTTACTTCTTTCCAGAACTTTACATATCAGAATGTTAGAGTTCTTGTTTCACAACATTGGTGCCAATTTATGTTCTTTATATATATCATGTGTTTGTTATCATCAAAACTCTTACAGGGATGTAGAACCAAACTATGTTCTAACAATATGAACCCGCTCCAACTGCATGTACCAATCTAGGGATGCCCCACTCAAACTGTCTTAGAAACAATGGATCATCAGCTTCTGGTCCTGAGCATATGGATGCATCTTTCTGCAATACATGCGTAGATTATTTCTCAGACATGTGAGTCCCTTGTATTTTCCAAAGTCAGGTACTTTGAATCTTGGCGGGATCACCACATCAGGAACTAGACCTATTTCGAGAGCGTCGACATAGAAAGCATCGTAACACTTCATAACTTTTAATATTTCTTCAACAACTTTGTATTGGTTGAGTGCCAATGGATTTTTGGTAGCATGCGTATGGGTTGTCCTTTGGGGTTCTTGGTTGACATCTTCCAAGTCATGGTCTATATACTGCAAACCTATGTAGTTGTATGTGTTGTTGATCGGAATCTGTAAGGTATGAGATGCCCTTACCTTTGGTGGAGGTGGGGAAACCCTTCAGTATCAACTTGTCTTATTTCTTGTTGAGCCATAGTAGACTTTTGGAGTCCTGACTCCGATTCTTTTCTTGGTTGGTGACCGCTTGATGCACCAATGGTTTGGGCTACTTCTTCAAAGGCTTCCCTAGGTATTCGTTCCTGCCTTTCAATGATGTTCTTCAAGGATAGAAGAACTTGACTCATATCTCCTTTCATTGAGTTTATGTTTCCCTTCAATTGCTCTAAATCTTCCTTAAATGCCGCTTGATTCTCTTTGATTTGTTCTATCACTTTCTGTTGATGGGCTCTTGTCTGGTATGGTGGTTAGAGAGGTGGTGATTTTCTAGTTCTTCTACCAATGGCTTAACTAGATAATGTTTTTGAAAAATTATGAGTTTTTTTGGTATGAATTTATGAGATGCAAATGTTCGTGAATGCATGAATGCATATGAGTATGCTAAGGGTTTCGTCTTTGAATGTCTTATTCACTTGGATATACATATTTTATACATACATTTTATTTTAGGTTATGCTTTTTATTGGTGAGTGTGATCGGTGGAAATAGAACTGACTGTTTAAAGTTGGTTTCGCGAAATGTCGCGGAAGCAAGAGTCGCCACCGTCTTTTATTTTCTCCAACATGGAAAGGACAAAAGCACAACAAAATTCCTTATGAGAATTTTTCTCGGTTCGGGAGGTAGATTTATAGAAAGGGAAGGTGTTAGCACCCTTTCTATCCATGGTTACCCATGGGCTCTTAGGTACTTGCTCTTATGTTTTCAAAATGTTTGCTTTTCAAATGTGTGTGGGTTTGAAAAAGTTTCTTTGAAAGATTTCTGAATAACTCTTATATCTGTCCTCAAGAGTGTTTGAAAAATTTGTTTTGAAAGCTTTTGAAAGTGTAAGGTGTGAAAAGTATTTTGTTTGTTTTTGAAAAGAGCAAGTAACCATGAGTCATCTACCTACCCTAAGGAATTAAGCTGTGTAAGTGTCCTTTAGATAGTGCCATCCCACCATTGAGAGGTAGGTAGCACCATCGTTGGAGGTGTTTGGGTCAATTCGATTTTAGGGACGGTGTGGTCACCGAAGCAACAGTTAGGACACCTTAGAAGTAACCCTAATGTCTTAGATCCTTTTTAATCCGAGGCAACCGTTTCGAGGCAACTGTTTCGAGGCAACCAGATCTTGGACATAAGAGCGACCGCTAAAACGTCCTATACTTGACGACCACGTTTCGAAGGCGACGAGTGAAGCGTACCCTAAGAGTGGTGTGTGCGTTTGTGTGTTGTATTCAGTTAATGTTTTTGTACATGTTATTGGTGAGCTACGAGTCGTTTTTATTTACATACATTCTTTCATGCATTTAACAGTTAGGGGGTGCGGAAAGTAAATTGCAGAAACATAAATCCTACGCGATTACAAGACGCGGGTCTATACATCGCCAAAAGTACAAAGACCCGTTTTTGGTAAATAAGTGCGAAAAGTAAATAAAAACAGTAAAATCCCAATTACTATTACATCCGGAGGCAGTTACAGAAATAATCAAAATAAGGAATTAAAACTAAAATGCGCGCGAAAGAAAGAATCGGGAATGTTCTAAGGGTGTTGACCCTTTTTACAAAAGAAATTAATTTTTTTGTCTTTTTGTAATTAAAATGAAATTAAAACTAACTAATGACTAATTAATTAATTTAATTAAAAGAAAATATTTTTTGTATTTTTTATGTTTTTATGAAATAAAATAAAAAGAAATAAAATTAAAAGTTAATTTTACCTAATTCTAGATCTATTTTAATTATTTAAGAAAAGAAATTAAAATTGCCTAATTAAACTATTTTAGTTAATATTTTATTTACAAAAATAATATGAGAATAATACTAATAATAATGTTAATTCTATTTTTGATTTTTTTATGAAAATATGTTAATTATGTTAATTTGTTAATAAGAAATAAAATAAGGTAAATAAAAAAGAAAATGACAAAAATAAAATAAAAGAAAAGACTAAACCCAAGGGGGTGTGGGCTGGATTTTGAGGGTATATTGTTGAGATTTGAGGCCCATTTGAATAAGGCATGTATGACTTTTTTTGGTTGCCTACGCATGCGCTGACTCCAGAGCACCATGGTCCCCATGCTTGGCCCTTGGATCTGCATCTGATGGACACTTGGCAGGCAGAGATGTGAGGCTTATGGTGCGCCTCAGTTTGGAATCTGCACAGGAAAGTACTTGGAAAAATAACATGAGAATTATGGGGGGACCTGGGAATCGAACCCAGGTCCCAGTGAATACAAACCATGTTTCTAACCACTGGACCAACTATGCGTGTGTGTTAGTAAAATGGAAAAGAAATATAATATAAAAAATACGCGTCATATGCTGAAAAACAAAAAGGCGCGCGCAGGATTTGAATGCACCAATCACATGGAGGCACGTCCTTCATCTTCTCCGTTCCTGCAAAACATGAAACACATAGCGGGGGTTTTAAACCCCCACAAAATGCAAGCCTGTAAAAAATAGCGATTAGACGCTCATGAAGCATAAATTGGGCGCGAGCTGTTCATCCTGTTCGTCTTGTCACGCTGATTTTGGCCATGCTTGTCTAGAGTTTCAATTTTACAGCATGGGAAAGACCCCAATTTCAAAGCTCTGAAAACCCTAATAATCGCTAATGGTGGATTCCTATTCAGGGCACTACAACCAAATTGAATTAAGCCAAAAGCATCAGAACATCCCTATTAACATAAATCAATTCAAAAGAATGGTTAAAAACACATGAATGATGATATGTAATTCTGAAAAATAATTCAAACCGTGTGAGTTATTTGCTTTGATTCGGATCGTGTTAGGGCTCGTTTGTGCTTGCAAAAGGATCCTGGCAATGTAAGGGGCGTGTGTGGATCAGAAAGGAAGCTTGAATTGAGCTGCAAGGTGGTTTTCAGTTTGTCACTTTTCCTTGGAATTTTTGAAATTGCTTATGCTGTATGGAGTGTTTCTAGGTCGTGGTTTTTGTCTCAGAAGCTTGCCTATGTGTTTTGTAATGAGTATCAATCCATATAATGAGCCTTGAAGCCTTGCAATTATGTTTTGGATTTTGCCATGAACACCATTTAAACAACTTGCCATTTTTGCTTCAATTTTGAATTTTGTACTTGGAATAGGTCTTGCACGAGTTTGGTAAGTACTTCATGGTGTATCAAAGCTAATTAAACCACAAAATATCCCTCCATTAATTTCTTTGATTTTTATTTGAATTTTAAAGATTTAAAATGAATTAAATCAAATAAAATTAAATAAAAATGGAAAAATTAATTTTTAATCTTGAAACAAATTTTGGGACACGTGGGAGGCATGTCCAAGCTGAATCAAGTAGAAAAAGTGGGCCCCTTTTGTCAAAAATGAAGTTTCAAGGATAGTTGACTTTGGCCATTTCACAAACATTTCCCAACTTCTCCAATGCATATCTTGCTCAATTTTAAAGCTATGAACATGTTCTTGGACATTTTGGAAAGGTCTTGAAGTCCTCTAACCAATGTCTTTGGTCCCATGTCATTTGAATTTACCAATATCAAGTTGTGGTCTTTGACTTAAAGTGCCTTTTTGTTGACTTTTGAAAATGACCTATAATGTTGAAATTGATAACTTTTTGTGAGAGCATTTCTTGGACTTGCAATGTGAAGATGAGTTGTAGGAAATGTCTTCCCCTTAAAGATGAGCATTGGATGGTATTTTTATGATGAACCATGAAAAAGTTATGCCTTGGTCAAGTTACAGTTGACTTTTCAACTGTCCAAAAATAGAAACTTTTGGCATCTTGATGATTTTTGAGCCATTCTTGTGGAATCATGATCAAAACTTGATCAAATGATGATTGTGGCTTCAAAATAAGATGTTGACCAAAATTTCTGACTTTTGACTGCAAAATGACCATTTTGCCCCTACAGTTGATTGTGAAGCAATTAGGGTTTTTGACTGTGCAACTTGACCTTGTGAGCCTTGAAACTTGACATGTAGGTGCTTGACAATGTGTATGAGCATATGGGAGTTGATTGAGCCCTTGAAAACCTCAACTTCCTTGCAAGAACCAAAAGCCTAATTTGACTGGCTTAGGAGAGTGGTTGACTGTGTAGCCCTTGAGTAGACTTTGAACCCTTTGAGGTGATGCTTGTCAAAACTTTGAAGAATATGGGAGGGAAAATTTTGGGGTACAACAGTTGCCCCTGTTCAATCTTCTTAGACCTGAGGATGTAGATTGGCGTGTGTGCCTTTCGTGATCTGAGGGTGGAAGATGATTGAACACTAGAGTGCCCAGAAATTTGCACTCACATAGTAGAGTATCAGTAGTGTGACAGCGGGAATGGGCTTACAGATGCCATTTGGAGAGATAGTGGATAGGAGGATGGGCTTATAGATGCCATCTGGATATGTGACAGAACCTTGTCGGGAATGGGCTTATAGATGCCATTTGGAACTGTTGGTAAGTGGATGGGCTTATAGATGCCATCTAGGTGTTGATCGCGTAAGAGATTCCTTAGCGAGAACTTGCGTACCTGAGAAAGAAAGATAATTACCTGGCCTGTTACAGGAGTTGATCTTCAAACTCTTTACGTAGATATGCCCTGGTCGGATGCAGGCGTCGAATCTACAATTAGTTGCTCACAGATGTGCCCTGGCTAGATACAGGAATCGAATCTTCAAACTCTTCAGACGTGCCCTGGCTGGATACAGGAATCAAATCTGGAAATAGTCGTCAGCAGATACACCCTGGTAGGATACAGGAATCGGATCTTCAAACTCTTCAGACGTGCCCCGACAGGATACAGGAATCGAGTCCAGAAAAATAGTCGTCAACAGATACACCATGGCAGGATACAAGAATCGGATCTTCAAACTCTTCAGACGTGCCCTGGCAGGATACAGGAATCGAGTCCGGAAAATAGTCGTCAACAGATAAACCCTGGCAGGATACAGGAATCAGATCTTCAAACTCTTCAGACGTGCCCTGGAAGGATACAGGAATCGAGTTCGGAAAATAGTCGTCAACAGATACACCCTGGCAGGATACATGAATCGGATCTTCAAACTCTTCAGACGTGCCCTGGCAGGATACAGGAATCGAGTCTGGAAATAGTCATCAACAAATACACCCTGGCAGGATACAGGAATCGGATCTTCAAACTCTTCAGATGTGCCCTGGCAGGATACAGGAATCGAGTCCAGAAAATAGTCGTCAACAGATACACCCTGGCAGGATACAGGAATCAGATCTTCAAACTCTTCAGACGTGCCCTGGCAGGATACAGGAATCGAGTCCGGAAATAGTCGTCAACAGATACACCCTGGCAGGATACAGGAATCGGATCTTCAAACTCTTCAGACGTGCCCTGGCAGGATACAGGAATCGAGTCCGGAAAATAGTCGTCAACAGATACGCCCTGGCTGGATACAGGAATCAGATCTTCAAACTCTTCAGACGTGCCCTGGTAGGATACAGGAATCGAGTCCGGAAATAGTCGTCAACAGATACACCCTGGCAGGATACAGGAATCGGATCTTCAAACTCTTCAGACGTGCCCTGGCAGGATACAGGAATCGAGTCCGGAAAATAGTCGTCAACAGATACGCCCTGGCTGGATACATGAATCGGATCTTCAAACTCTTCAGACGTGCCCTGGTAGGATACATGAATCGAGTCCGGAAATAGTCGTCAACAGATACACCCTGGAAGAATACAGGAATCGGATCTTCAAACTCTTCAGACGTGCCCTGGCAGGATACAGGAATCGAGTCCGGAAAATAGTCGTCAACAGATACGCCCTGGTTGGATACAGGAATCGGATCTTCAAACTCTTCAGACGTGCCCTGGCAGGATACAGGAATCGAGTCCGGAAAATAGTCGTCAACAGATACGCCCTGGCTGGATACAGGAATCGGATCTTCAAACTCTTCAGACGTGCCCTGGCAGGATACAAGAATCGAGTTTGGAAAATAGTCGTCAACAGATACACCCTGGCAGGATACAGGAATCAGATCTTCAAACTCTTCAGACGTGCCCTGGCAGGATACAGGAATCGAGTCCGGAAATAGTCGTCAACAGATACACCCTGGCAGGATACATGAATTGGATCTTCAAACTCTTCAGACGTGCCCTGGAAATATACAGGAATCGAGTCCGGAAAATAGTCGTCAACAGATACGTCCTGGCTGGATACAGGAATCGGATCTTCAAACTCTTCAGACGTGCCCTGGCAGGATACAGGAATCGAGTCCGGAAAATAGTCGTCAACAAATACACCCTGGCAGGATACAGGAATCAGATCTTCAAACTCTTCAGACGTGCCCTGGCAGGATACAGGAATCGAGTCCGGAAATAGTCGTCAACAGATACACCCTGGCAGGATACAGGAATCGGATCTTCAAACTCTTCAGATGTGCCCTGGCAGGATACAGGAATCGAGTCCGGAAATAGTCGTCAACAGATACACCCTGGCAGGATACAGGAATTGGATCTTCAAACTCTTCATACGTGCCCTGGCAGGATACAGGAATCGAGTCCGGAAAATAGTCGTCAACAGATACGCCCTGGCTGGATACAGGAATCAGATCTTCAAACTCTTCAGACGTGCCCTGGCAAGATCCAGGAATCGAGTCTAGAAAATAGTCGTCAACAGATACACCCTGACAGGATACAGGAATCGGATCTTCAAACTCTTCAGACGTGCCTTGGCAGGATACAGGAATCGAGTCTGGAAATAGTCGTCAACAGATACACCCTGGCAGGATACAGGAATCGGATCTTCAAACTCTTCAGACGTGCCCTGGCAGGATACATGAATCGAGTCCGGAAAATAGTCGTCAACAGATACGCCCTGGCTGGATACAGGAATCGGATCTTCAAACTCTTCAGACGTGCCCTGGCAGGATACAGGAATCGAGTCTGGAAAATAGTCGTCAACAGATACACCCTGGCAGGATACAGGAATCGGATCTTCAAACTCTTCAGACGTGCCCTGGCAGGATACAGGAATCGAGTCTGGAAATAGTCGTCAACAGATACACCCTGGCAGGATATAGGAATCGGATCTTCAAACTCTTCAGACGTGCCCTGGCAGGATACAGGAATCGAGTCCGGAAAATAGTCGTCAACAGATACGCCCTGGCTGGATACAGGAATCAGATCTTCAAACTCTTCAGACGTGCCCTGGCAGGATACAGGAATCGAGTCCGGAAAATAGTCGTCAACAGATACACCCTGGCAGGATACAGAAATCGGATCTTCAAACTCTTCAGATGTGCCCTGGCAGGATACAGGAATCGAGTCTGGAAATAGTCGTCAACAGATACACCCTGGCAGGATACAGGAATTGGATCTTCAAACTCTTCAGACGTGCCCTGGCAGGATACAGGAATCGAGTCTGGAAAATAGTCATCAACAGATACGCCCTGGCTGGATACAGGAATCGGATCTTCAAACTCTTCAGACGTGCCCTGGCAGGATACAGGAATCGAGTCCAGAAAATATTCGTCAACAGATACACCCTGACAGGATACAAGAATCGGATCTTCAAACTCTTCAGACGTTCCCTGGCAGGATACAGGAATCGAGTCTGGAAATAGTCGTCAACAGATACACCCTGGCAGGATACAGGAATCGGATCTTCAAACTCTTCAGACGTGCCCTGGCAGGATACATGAATCGAGTCCGGAAAATAGTCGTCAACAGATACGCCCTGGCTGGATACAGGAATCGGATCTTCAAACTCTTCAGACGTGCCCTGGCAGGATACAGGAATCGAGTCCGGAAAATAGTTGTCAACAGATACACCCTGGCAGGATACAGGAATCGGATCTTCAAACTCTTCAGACGTGCCCTGGTAGGATACAGGAATCGAGTCCGGAAATAGTCGTCAACATATACACCCTGGCAGGATACAGGAATCGGATCTGCAAACTCTTCAGACGTGCCCTTGCAGGATACAGGTATCGAATCTGGAATTGCGACAGTTGATAGTAATCATCTTTGTATTGACCTTTGTCCTGAAAAGACAAAACGTTAGTTGTATGCAATGCCATGATGTATGAAATGCATGACGTTCTCAAAATAAATGAGATTGTATATTCATGATGCGTATGTGCATGCTATAATGTATGAAGATGTGATGTTTATGAATGTATTTGCGTCTAGGAAAATAAATCCTTGACGAATGCGGGGAGCTTGAATCCTGGGCTGATGTTGAATAGTAGAGTTCTCCGTTTCCGCTGGAGATGACGATTGCAAGAATAAACCGGTAGGAGAAGATGACTCCGTTGAGGAATAACCTTTGCTGGAGAGATTATTTCGCGCGGAATACTCTGCGGGGAGGGATATTTTGCTGAGATTTGAATGATAACTCCGCTGGGGATACCATTGTTGAGCTTTGTTGAGGAATTTGATGAACTCCGCTGGGGATATGAAGACTTCGCCGGGGACGATCTTTCCATGGCAATTGGCTGAGGATAACCCAGTTATATCCTGGTGGGGAAATAACCTTTGAATAAAGCCGGGGGAGGCGCGTTCGTACTCTGCAGGTGATAAGCTTCCAGAATCTACTGGGGATAAGCTTCCTACTGGGGAGATTGATTCAACTCTCCAGGGGGAACTTTTCAGATGGGACTGGGGAATGGCTCCACTGGATGTCTGGTATACCGCCGGGGAACAATCTTAGATCAAGATTGTCGGGGATGCTTGCTAGGAATGTTTGCGTACTCCGTTGGGGAATATTGAGATTTTCTGGGGGATGCCCAACTTCCTTAAGGCTGACAGTAAACTAACTCTTCTTGGGGAGAGCGTTGTTGACTTGCTGGAGATATTGTACCTTGTCAGGGCTGACGGGAGACCAACTCTGCTCGGGGGAGAGTATTGTTGGACCTTGTCTTACTCCCGGGGAGTGGAGGTAACTTGGTCATGTTCTTCAGCTGAACTTACCTTAGTACCTTGGTGGATAGAGCAACTAGATCGCTTAGACAACTCATATTGCCCCTGTTTCTGTGGGAGAAGATACCTGTGGAGGAGCTTGATGACTGCCGGTTGACAAATCTTCTTCTGGTAGGCAAGTGACGAGATGACGGAACATAGTCGTACGCTTTTGATCCCTAACTTTTGCCTGGACCGCCCTTTCGGGTTTTCAGTCAACCGGGATACCCATTTTTGCCCAAGCCGCCTTTTCAGGTTTTCGACTTGCCGGGTGTACAGATTTTTTATTTCATCCCTTATTTTTGCCCGAACCCTTTTGGTTCGCCGGGAAGCCCTTGTTTTTGCCTAGGCCAGTCGACCTAGCGGGTCTTTGATTATGCGTAGTATTCTTCAACTATGTCCGTGCTCTTAGGATACAGGAAGTTGTCACTGTCAGTGGCGCAGTGTTACCATGCCACCAGAAGATCTTCGTTTGATCGTCCAATGCCCCAAGTGATCCAGATGGAGATTTGCCCCAAGCTGGTTGGCCTTTTGAGAGATTCTCCGAATCTTGACTTAACTGCCCCAGATGATGGACACTGATCATGCCATGCCCCTTGATTAGAGGTGCTTTTGTTCATTAGACATTCGTCGTGCGAACTTCTTTGTTGTTCGAACAAAAGGTCATATGCAAACAATGTTATTTAAAAATGCAAAGCTTATGTCTGTCTCGAAGTTTTTGAAAATGTAAATTTTTTTTCCAGTAAAACGAGCAAATTTTGTAAAAATGTGATGTCAACTCAGGATGTGTAGCAAGCCTTAAGGAGTCAGGATACCTTTCGTAACAGTATGCTTTCGAGCTAGCCCATGCTTCAGCTAGTACTTTTACGGGTTATAACGTGGCCTGGCTCACGGTTCAAGAAACAAAGGATAAAGGCTCAAATTTTATTTGTACCCACCCGCTCTTCGTGATGTTCTTCAAACCTAAACTCAGTTGATCGTGCGTTAGACCTTGTTCGAGTCTTTGTCCTAATATACCCATGATGGTTCGGATGTTGACATTTTATTTTGAATAGACAGTCATTCCTTTTTTTGGTTGAGGGTTTGTAGGACCTCTTTCTTTTTTTTTATTTCGTTATCCCTGTTTTTTGCATGAACTGTTTCTTTTGTGGTTACAGTCAGCGGGATGCCCCAGTTTTGTAAGTCTCCTTCATAGGTTTTGACTTAATGGGCGTTTATTTTGAGGGATAATGACTTCCTGTCTTTATGATTATTCGGAACCATCACTGTCTTTTTTTTTGTGAGGACCTCTTTTGATGTTATTCGTTGTGCACTTGGATCAACTGAGAAGACTACCCTGCCCTAGGTTATGATTAAGGGTTTTAATTTTCGAAAATAAAAACTCCTACTTCTTTGGCTCGAAGGGGTTGACGAGGGATTATCATCCTTATAACTCCAGTGTTTAGGAATTGAAACAATGCCTGTACCTCATCAGCGGGGTCTGTTCAAAAGCATACTGTAAGGATCGTGGTATCGTTTTCGTCATCCTCCCTCAAGAGGCTTAGAATTATTAATTGAGAGTTGACATCAAAAAATGAAAACAATTTTGAATATAGCGAATGCGAATATATTGGTTCAAAACAGACATATGTGATGCATTGATAAAGTAATAAAGTTTGCTATGACAATAATTGTTTCAACAATCAAAAGAAAATTACAACTTGAAAAATCTAATGAACAAAAGTCTTCTAATTTGAACTAGTCACTTCAAGTGATGAATCTTGCAGGGATAGTAGAAGAACTCAGCCTGGCCATCTTGGGTGAATTCCAGTGCTCCTTCATCAATCAGATCCTGGATCTTGTTCTTCAGAGACCAGCAGTCGTTTGTGGCATGCCCCGGGCTATCCGAATGATAAGCGCAGTGGGCGTTGGGGTTATACCTTGAAGGTGTCTTGTTGGGGTTCTTAGGAGGGTCCCTTAGAGTTACCAAATTCAACCTCAACAGATGTTGTAAAGCTTGAGACAGCGACGTGTTGAGCTTGGTAAATTCCCTCCTAGGCTTGTCTGGCTTGCTATAATCAACCCGTTGCTCTGGGCGAGGTTGTGGTTGGACCTGTGAAGTGGTAGCAATTTGGAGAGGTCTAATCTTCACCATGCCAGACTCTTGTCCTCTCGGAAGCTTATCAATGACCTGGTCCCTGACTTGGACTGTTTGCTTCATGTTGTGTCTGTCTTGATGAAGCTGGTTGACCATGGCTTTCAACTCTTCTTGCTCCCGAGCCAAGCCTTGGATAAGGGCCATCTGCCCCAGTATCTGAGTCCTCATTGCATCTACCTCAGCTTGCAGCTGTTTCAGTCGTTCGTCCTTATCATCCTCAGGACTTTTCTTGGCCAAATTCCCCATGAGGAGTGTCCTCAACTCTTCCTGCCCCTTGGATAGGCTTAGGAAGATCTCCCTGAACTGAGTCTCTTGAGCATGAAGACCCTGGTTATCTTGTTGGGAAGCCATTGCTGAAATAAACAGCGAAGAAGGTAAGCAACCTGTAGAAAAGAGTACCTGTAATGCAATGATATGGATGTATGCATGCAATGTTTTCAAGGACCTCGCAGGATAAACAAGAAAGATTGTTAGAACTTGAATTTTGTAGCTTGATTGAAGGAACTTCATTTTGTTGAGAGTCCTTCTTCAAGAGTCAAGGCTCACCATATCGAGTGGGTCATAGCCCCTGACTCAAGTTATCAACCTTGGCTAGAGGAAAATAAATCCCCTTTGATTCATCATGACCTGCATCACAAACCCTTGAGATCCTTTAAATGGATTAGTCCTTATGTAGGATGTATGCAATGGTATGATGTTATGCTATGCATGGAGTAATGTAAATAAACCCTGTTATAAGTCCAGATTAAGGATTGTAAACAAAACCTGCAATGAACTCATGTGTCAGATAACAAGTATGCAAGTAGTCAAGTTTGAAGGCACACAAGTCACACAAAGAGCCCTTAGAGTTTAGGCCAGCATGAAGTTTGGGGTACTACCCTCTTGAAGTTGGTGGGCTCAGAACCTGTCCTATCAAAAGTAACTGGGTTCTAAGGAGCTCAATATCATTGGGTTGTTTTCTATGTTCATTGTTTTGATTTAGCCACTGAACTGGCGATCAAAATATTCCAAGAAAACAACCCTTAATGAGTGTAGTATCGAGTATCAACCAACTTCGGACTGCACCAAAGTCAGTTATCTCACTACCCCTAAAGAGGCCAGGATGGTTCAATTAAGGTTCCTAAGGTCAGTTGATGCTTCACGACACCACGTGGCGGCCCCGTACTCTCCTTGACTTGACTCAAGGGTTACTGGTACTCACCAAAGTGCCACATCAACATAGCAGACTGCTTCAACCGTGTCGGTATACCCCGCACAGTTCCCTCACAGTCTTGTTGCTACTTTCTAAGAGGTATCCCCCAGATCCGGGTTAGGATCTATAGAACTCCCAAAACAGGCCCAATAATATTAAAGCACACAAATCAGGTAATTGAAAACATAAGTATAATCTATCCTAAGGTACACCTCACTTTAAAATATTCCCCAGAAGAGTCGCCAGTTCTGTGATCGGTGGAAATAGAACTGAATGTTTAAAGCTGGTTTCGCGAAATGTCGCGGAAGCAAGAGTCGCCACCGTCTTTTATTTTCTCCAACATGGAAAGGACAAAAGCACAACAAAATTCCTTATGAGAATGTTTCTCGGTTCGGGAGGTAGATTTATAGAAAGGGAAGGTGTTAGCACCCTTTCTATCCATGGTTACCCATGGGCTCTTAGGTACTTGCTCTTATGTTTTCAAAATGTTTGCTTTTCAAATGTGTGTGGGTTTGAAAAAGTTTCTTTGAAAGATTTCTGAATAACTCTTGTATCTGTCCTCAAGAGTGTTTGAAAAATTTGTTTTGAAAGGTTTTGAAAGTGTAAGGTGTGAAAAGTATTTTGTTTGTTTTTGAAAAGAGCAAGTAACCATGAGTCATCTACCTACCCTAAGGAATTAAGCTGTGTAAGTGTCCTTTAGATAGTGCCATCCCACCATTGAGAGGTAGGTAGCACCACCGTTGGAGGTGTTCGGGTCAATTCGATTTTAGGGACGGTATGGTCACCAAAGCAACAGTTAGGACACCTTAGAAGTAACCCTAATGTCTTAGATCCTTTTTAATCCGAGGCAACCGTTTCGAGGCAACTGTTTCGAGGCAACCGGATCTTGGACATAAGAGCGACTGCTAAAACGTCCTATACTTGACGACCACGTTTCGAAGGCGACGAGTGAAACGTACCCTAAGAGTGGTGTGTGCGTTTGTGTGTTGTATTCAGTTAATGTTTTTGTACATGTTATTGGTGAGCTACTAGTTGTTTTTATTTACATACATTCTTTCATGCATTTAACAGTTAGGGGGTGCGGAAAGTAAATTGCGGAAACATAAATCCTACGCGATTACAAGGCGCGGGTCTATACATCGCCAAAAGTACAAAGACCCGTTTTTGGTAAATAAGTACGGAAAGTAAATAAAAACAGTAAAATCCTAATTACTATTACATCCGGAGGCAGTTACAGAAATAATCAAAATAAGGAATTAAAACTAAAATGCGCGCGAAAGAAAGAATCGGGAATGTTCTAAGGGTGTTGACCCTTTTTAGAAAAGAAATTGATTTTTTTGTCTTTTTGTAATTAAAATGAAATTAAAACTAACTAATGACTAATTAATTAATTTAATTAAAAGAAAATATTTTTTGTATTTTTTATGTTTTTATGAAATAAAATAAAAAGAAATAAAATTAAAAGTTAATTTTACCTAATTCTAGATCTATTTTAATTATTTAAGAAAAGAAATTAAAATTGCCTAATTAAACTATTTTAGTTAATATTTTATTTACAAAAATAATATGAGAATAATACTAATAATAATGTTAATTCTATTTTTGATTTTTTTATGAAAATATGTTAATTATGTTAATTTGTTAATAAGAAATAAAATAAGGTAAATAAAAAAGAAAATGACAAAAATAAAATAAAAGAAAAGACTAAACCCAAGGGGGTGTGGGCTGGATTTTGAGGGTATATTGTTGAGATTTGAGGCCCATTTGAACAAGGCCTGTATGACTTTTTTTGGTTGCCTACGCATGCGCTGACTCCAGAGCACCATGGTCCCCATGCTTGGCCCTTGGATCTGCATCTGATGGACACTTGGCAGGCAGAGATGTGAGGCTTATGGTGCGCCTCAGTTTGGAATCTACACAGGAAAGCACTTGAAAAAATAACATGAGAATTATGGGGGGACCTGGGAATCGAACCCAGGTCCCAGTGAATACAAACCACGTTTCCAACCACTGGACCAACTATGCGCGTGTGTTAGTAAAATGGAAAAGAAATATAATATAAAAAATACGCGTCATATGATGAAAAACAAAAAGGCGCGCGCAGGATTTGAATGCACCAATCACATGGAGGCACGTCCTTCATCTTCTCCGTTCCTGCAAAACATGAAACACATAGCGGGGGTTTTAAACCCCCACAAAATGCAAGCCTGTAAAAAATAGCGATTAGACGCTCATGAAGCATAAATTGGGCGCGAGGTGTTCATCCTGTTCGTCTTGTCACGCTGATTTTGGCCATGCCTGTCTAGAGTTTCAATTTTACAGCATGGGAAAGACCCCAATTTCAAAGCTCTGAAAACCCTAATAAACGCTAATGGTGGATTCCTATTCAGGGCACTACAACCAAATTGGATTAAGCCAAAAGCTTCAGAACATCCCTATTAACATAAATCAATTCAAAAGAATGGTTAAAAACACATGAATGATGATATGTAATTCTGAAAAATAATTCAAACCGTGTGAGTTGTGTGCTTTGATTCTGATCGTGTTAGGGCTCGTTTGTGCTTGCAAAAGGATCCTGGCAATGTAAGGGGCGTGTTTGGATTAGAAAGGAAGCTTGAATTGGGCTGCAAGGTGGTTTTCAGTTTGTCACTTTTCCTTGGAATTTTTGAAACTGCTTATGCTGTATGGAGTGTTTCTAGGTCGTGGTTTTTGTCTCAGAAGCTTGCCTATGTGTTTTGTAATGAGTATCAATCCATATAATGAGCCTTGAAGCCTTGCAATTATGTTTTGGATTTTGCCATGAACACCATTTAAACAACTTGCCATTTTTGCTTCAATTTTGAATTTTGTACTTGGAATAGGTCTTGCACGAGTTTGGTAAGTACTTCACGGTGTATCAAAGCTAATTAAACCACAAAATATCCCTCCATTAATTTCTTTGATTTTTATTTGAATTTTAAAGATTTAAAATGAATTAAATCAAATAAAATTAAATAAAAATGGAAAAATTAATTTTTAATCTTGAAACAAATTGTGGGACACGTGGGAGGCATGGCCAAGCTGAATCAAGTGGAAAAAGTGGGGCCCTTTTGTCAAAAATGAAGTTTCAAGGATAGTTGACTTTGGCCATTTCACAAAAATTTCCCAACTTCTCCAATGCACATCTTGCTCAATTTTAAATCTATGAACATGTTCTTGGACATTTTGGAAAGGTCTTGAAGTCCTCTAACCAATGTCTTTGGTCTCGTGTCATTTGAATTTACAAATCTCAAGTTGTGGTCTTTGACTTAAAGTGCCTTTTTGTTGACTTTTGAAAATGACCTATAATGTTGAAATTGATAACTTTTTGTGAGAGCATTTCTTGGACTTGGAATGTGAAGATGAGTTGTAGGAAATGTCTTCCCCTTCAAGATGAGCATTGGATGGGATTTTTCTGATGAACCATGAAAACGTTATGCCTTGGTCAAGTTACAGTTGACTTTTCAGCTGTCCAAAAATAGAAACTTTTGGCATCTTGATGATTTTTGAGCCATTCTTGTGGAATCATGATCAAGACTTGATCAAATGATGATTGTGGCTTCAAAATAAGATGTTGACCAAAATTTCTGACTTTTGACTGCAAAATAACCATTTTGCCCCTACAGTTGATTGTGAAGCAATTAGGGTTTTTGACTGTGCAACTTGACCTTGTGAGCCTTGAAACTTGACATGTAGGTGCTTAACAATGTGTATGAGCATATGGGACTTGATTAAGCCCTTGAAAACCTCAACTTCCTTGCAAGAACCAAAACCCTAATTTGACTGGCTTAGGAGAGTGGTTGACTGTGTAGCCCTTGAGTAGACTTTGAACCCTTTGAGGTGATGCTTGTCAAAACTTTGAAGAATATGGGAGGGCAAATTTTGGGGTACAACAGTGAGTATCCAAAAAATAAATATGCAAATGAGATACGAAAACAAAATCCTTTATTTAAATGATAATTGTTCTTCAAAAGAATACAATTTAGATACCGAAAAAATATTCAAACTTTAAGACATTAAAACTTGTTGAAAGAAATAATCAAATGAAAACAAAAAATTTCTAAGCACGTCTTCGGATTTCTGCTCTGAAGCCATCAACCATTGTCCTACAAAGTTTTAGGAAGTCTTCGACGTGTTTCGGGAGAGGGACTGTTGTACCCCAAAATTTTCCCTCTCATTTTCTTCAAGACATTCTCCTAGGGTTCTCAAATGCTCAAGGTTGTCCAAGAATTGATCAGACAAATTTCCTCATAAGCAAATGGTCCATGTGATACGGTGGGAGAACTGACTTGAGGGTTTTGCGTTTTATCGCAAATGTTGCGGTTAGCAAGAGTTGCCACCGCACAGTTTCCACAATGTATTGCTACTTACCTATAATGTATCCCAAATTCGGGTAGAGGATTCAAACCCAAACAAAGAACCATAATGTAAAGCAAACAAGTAAAACAATGTAAGCAAATAGAGGTGATCTAGCCTTAAGGTAACCCCACTTTTATAATTATCCCCAGCAGAGTCGCCAGTTCTGTGATGCGGTGGGAGAACTGACTTGAGGGTTTTGCGTTTTATCGCAAATGTTGCGGTTAGCAAGAGTCGCCACCGACTTTTCTTTTATCTAAAAGGAAAGGTGAAAAAGCACAGGAAAGACCTTTGAGATTGTTTCTTAAGTTCGGGGGGTAGATTATGAAAATGGAAGGTATTAGCACCCCTTTCATCCATGGTTTTCCATGGGCTCTTAGTTACTTTCTAGATCACTTGCTTTACTTGTTTTGAAATTGTGCTTGGTGTGGTTTTGAAAGTATTTTGTAAAAGAGGCCATTGTTTAGGCAATCTTTGTAATGATTCTCGTTCGTAAGAATGTATACAAAGATTTTTGTCTTTTTGAAAATGTTTTCAATGTTTGTAAGATGTGTGTGTTTGTTTTGAAAATAACGAGGATAGTTCTTTTGAAATGAAGCAAGTAACTAGAAGTAATCTACCTACTCAAATGTATTTCTTGTTCATTTTATTTTCCTTTGACATTGTTATCTTACCATTGATTTGGTAAGTAACCCTATCTTTGGATGTAAGGGGGACGGGCGTGGGTCATCGTATAACCAAGATTAACAATGTTGCAAAGTATCTTAGCATTTTTGAGGGACCAAGATCATTTTGTAAGGCAACTTTAAATAGCGTCATCGAGGGACTTATGATCTTATATTTGTTTGTTTTGCTAAGATACTTTACATGCATAAGATGGCCATTTTTGTATAAGGCAACCAAATGGAGTAACCCTAAGGATTCTTGTGTGCAAGTGTGTTATTTTCATGCTTGATTTTGTCTTGGATTAGGGTTTTCTATTTGATTTGTTTTTATCTTGTCATTCAAATCCTAATTACTAGCATGGTATATAAAAGCGGTAAATTGTGTAATTTAAAGATTACTACGCTATTACAACATTGTATGGGAGGGGGGAATACAAATTATGAATGGGGATTTGCAATAATGTAAATCTAATTAAGCTATTACAACCCAATCGAATTTGTACAAGTATTTAAACAAATAATATACAATATAAATTAAATATGCAATAGTAGGAAAAGGAAATTATTTTTATAAATTGGTTAACCCCAATTCTAGTTTGCTTAAAAGAAAATAAAGTTCCTTAAGTATCATTTTTGTATATTTTATATTAAAAATAATAAATAATATTTTGTGAAAATATTTAGTCTTTTTATATGTTAGGAAAAGATATTTACAAGTGTGAAAAAAGAAATAAAAATTATCCTAAGTCTATTTTATTTTTACAAATTTATTTAAGAAAAATAGTTAATATATAATTTAATAAAAATATTTTTTTATGTGAAAATAAAATAAAATAAATCAAAATGCAATATTTGTCATATTTTATATTTTTTATGTTAAAGAAAATATATTTAATAAAATGAAAATAAAAATTAAAAACAAATAATAAAAAGATTGGGCCAGGGGTACTGTAAGATAAAGGAAGGTAAGTGTTAGAAAAAATGAGAGGCCCAAAGGAACCAAGCCCACGCAGCCAAAAATGCCAAAAATGAAACTAAAAAATGAGAAAAATGCAAAAGGTAGCGCCAAGGTTCAAACCCATGACCTATGCATTTTCAGCGCGCTACCTTGCCACTAGGGTGGCTGTACATCTGTTAGTTCATATGAAACAAAAAATACATAACACATAATGCCTCCTTGCCTTGTACTTCATCTTCTTCCTCAAGTTGGCCAGAACCTCTGTATCTTTCTCATTTCTCCATGAAAATGGAAACTTCCAACATGAAAATGATAGTACTCTTTCCCACGATTTCAACCATGTAACTCATGTAAACTAACAGTCAATGATCAAAACTAATTTCAAAGGCCCTAATTTTGAACCTAATTTTTACAGAAATTTGAACTCTAAAATTCTCTATACACAATGAATATAAATGAAATCTATGAACATGGTTGGTTTTAGCATAAGGATATCTACATTTTATCTTCACAAATCGTGACCAATAGATGCCTGTTTGAAGAGATAGAAGTTGGAGTTCTTACCTCTTTCAGCTGAGATCGTGAATGGAGTTTGAGTGAGTTTTATGAAGGCCTGAAGATTCCTTTAGCTTGCCTGAACCTCCCTGAGTGTGTTCCAATCCTTGCCTTGTCCTGAAAGTGCCTGAATCTCCCTATCCAAGTCAACCTGCAAGCTTGAAAAAACAAAAATGGAAGATGGAGAAGGAGGAGTTACATTGAAGGGGTGATGGTCTGGAACACTTATATATAAGGTAGGTTAAGTGTTTGAATGATTAGAACTTGAAACGCACGAGTATATTTCTGGATTGCTATGCTTGGTCTCAAACTGCAAGTTTGACAGGTTTTGGTGATAGTGAGTTTTAGGTAGTTTATGGCCTTGAGCAATCGTCTCTTTTGTTGTAATGTGTTTGTGTATAAGTATAAGGAAGGTTTCTAATCCACTCCACAACAGATTTCTGAGTTATAGGCTTTTTGCACTTTTACTTACTTTTGAAGCAAAGTGAAGAGACAAGTCTCTACATGCTTGTACAGGCCTGCTTGGAGTTGGTATAAGTCCCAGACAACTTTCTTTTGGTTTATAGAACTTGTGTGTGCAGAAAAACAGATGCAAGGCTCAAGGAGTGAAAAGTTGCAAAAGTTATGTTTTTCCAAAATGGCAATGGCAACTTTGTGCCATTTATGGAATTAAAGCTTGGACAAAGACTCTTGTGCTTGGATTAAGGATTTATCATCTGTGTAAGCATTAAATTATGAAGTGAGAAACAAGTTTGAGACCTGTGAAGCAAGGATTAGGCAGCATAGGTTCGGATTTGAATTTTGTTCTTCATGAAATGGCTTGAAATCCAAGTGAGAAATTGCCAACTTCATCTCTTCGATTCTCCCTACTCAAATATGATCTCAAGGAGTTTTTAAACATTTTGTAAAGATTTCAATGTTCTCTATAACTCATCTTTGAAATGCATTTCAAGATTCCTCTTGGAACTAGGTGAAAAATTTCCATGAAGTTAGGTCAAAATTTCCATGTATTCACAAAATTATATCTTGAGATCCAAGCATCTTTAGGGAAAAATGTGTGAAGAAAAGTTGTATATTTCATGTATATCTACAACTTTCATGTTGGTAACTTCCTTTGAATCATCTTGCATCATGGTGGAAATTTGGCTTAAAGTTGAGAAAAAATAAGAAATTTTCTATACTTAGAAAATTTCTAAGTTAAGAAATTTTCAAATTTTAAAACAAGATCTTCAATATTTGATTCTTTGATGAACAAGTTTCACATTTTGATATGTTTTGATTAATTGTGATCCTTGGCATTTGATTTTGACCAAAAAGTCAAAGTTTGACTTTTCAGTATACAGTTGACTTTTGATCAGTTGATTGCAAATTTCATTTGTCAGTCCAATGGATTTGCAATGTTTTGAACCATGTCATTAGGTCATGATGATGCAATTAAGCCCTTGAATCATGTTTCAAACCAATTGGTCATTTTCTAGGTCAAAAACCAGAAATTGCCCTTTCTCAACCAAAACCCTAATTTTGACCATTTTGCCCTTTTGATGATTTGATCATATTTCTTGAGGAATTATGATCCAAACTTGATCAAATGATACATATGAGTCTAAAATGTTTATGTGGATAAAAAATTATGAAGTTTGACTGTAAATTGGCCATGGTTGACTTTTTCCCCAATACAACTGATTTTTAGGTCAATTGTCCAATTGACTGATCAAAAATGTGTTTCAAGGCTTGAAACTTGACATGAGTAATCTTAGGGGTCCATAATGATACTTGAAAGCCATATGAAACATTGATAGTCCAAAAATCCTTGTGCAAACTCAAACCCTAATTTTGGTCATCAGTGCATGAGGAGGTTTCTTGAGCTGATCAAACCATAATGCAGTCTTGAGTTTAAGAGATCTTGTGGGGAAATCTTTGATAAGTGAGAGGGAAAGTTTTGGGATACAATAGTCCACAACTAAGGTTTCATCTTTCACAAGGAAATTTGGGTCTCTAAAGTCTCAAATGTAATTCATGGTTTCTTATAGGTCTCCAAGAATGCTCATATCAAGTTTCATGCCTTGCATCACAAGTTTGCTCAGTCAATTGCTCAGATGACTGAAAATCAACTATATTGGGTAAAAAGTCAATTATGGTCATACAGTCAAACTTCAAGATTTTTTGTCAACATTAACATTTTGAACTCACATTCATCATTTGATCAAGGGTTGATCATTATTCTTAAAGGAAAACTCTCAAGTCATCAAAAGTCAAAAGTTGCTAAATTAGGGTTTCCCTTAGGAGAAGTCAATTGAACTTTGACCAAGCATAACTTTCACATGATTAATCAGTTTTCACCCAAAAAAATATCATTTTGAATAAAATTCAATTCTATATAACTTCGTATCTCTAAGCTCAAGTCTAAAAAATGCTTCGTTTGAGAGATATGAGCCAATACATTACATGTCATTTCAAAAGTCAACAAAAAGACACTTTTTGTCAAGGCAATTTACAATAAGATAAATTCTTAAAATGCAAAAATTATCAACATAGAGATTGTAAAGGACACCTTGGGATTTCTAAAAAGTTAAAGATCACTTTCAAAGGATGAAAATTGAGAGAGTTATGACCAGTGCAATTTGGGAAAATTTGAGAAAATGCATGAAGTTCAAATTAAGCAAACTTGATATTTTGGGCTATTGGGCCATTGTTTAAGAATCCAAGCGTGTATTACACTACTTACGCACCTCAAGTCTTGTTAATGTACCCCTTGTCCTATTTTATTTTAATTATTTTTGCTTTATTCATTATTAATTCAAAAATAAATAAGATAAAATACAACGCTTCTTACACAAAGTCCAAGTCCATTTTATCTTTGACCTAATTCATGCTATATAATCTCCGTCATTCATACACAAAGGACACAAATCCCTTATCTCAAGAATCACCTCTAAAAACTCAAAATTGTTCAAGCTTAGGACAACCTTCAAATCCTTATCAAAGTCACCTCCAAGGCAAATAAACCATCTTATTCACTTCCAGTAATCCTACAGAGTAAGAATGGATCAAATCTAATGATCCAAAATGCATGAAACACCATCGCATACATCTGTGATCTCATACTTTTGCAAAATTATATTTTTGAGTTTTTCGTTTTCCTTTAAGACATACTAATGATATCATTGTGTTTCTGAGGTTTGATTGTGCAAGATAGAACCATCGTGGAGGTCCCATGCTGGTCAAATCGTAAAACACAATAATTGCACTGATCCATGCAGTTTTAACCATAAATCAAAATCCCTTGGGATTCAGGCCAAAATAATTATCTCATTGAAATCGCAGACCCTTATTTAGGGGGTAGGGTCCCCTTGGATTACTGATTTTGGTTGTTTTACAGGTTTGACAAAAGGAGGTTACCGGAGAAGACGACTGAAGCTAGGGCACCAGCGCCTCTCCGATTCATGAATGATTTCTATATTATATATGTATTGTTTCATTATAATGAACGAATGTATTACTGCCCTAGCAGTTGAAGCGCGTGCGTTAAAGACCTTACTATGCCAAGGTGTGGGTTCGATCCCAGCCTTTTGGAATTTTGACATTTTTTATGATTTATTTGTTTTGTAGATTACAAAAAGCGCTCGTTTCCCTTCTTTGTCACCAAGGCACACCTGGCCCAATGGTGAATATGAGTTGGCTGAGGGCGTGGGTTCAACACCCACCCCTACCATTTTGGTTTATTTTCCTCAATTACTTTTTCTTCTTACTATTTCTCTTATTTTCCTATTTTTACAAAACCTTTTTCAAAACCTTTTTTTATATAAACCCTAATTAGTTTTAGATTTTGATTTAATCAACCCTAATTAAGTTTTAGGTTTTTATTTAATCAATTAATTTAGTTTTTTAGGTTTTTTTTCATTAAACTTTCTTTCTAATCAAAATCAATTTAGGGTTTGTTTATCTTAATTAATCAATTTCTTTTGTAAGTAAAATTAATTAGATTATTAGGTTAATCATCAAATATTTCCTATCAAAAATCACCAAGCAATTTCCTTTCCCTTTTCTTTTTTTTACCGCTTCGCGTATTTTATTAATTTTGCATTTTTACGATTATGTAATTGCACACGGTTTGTAATAGATAATTAGGGTTTTTACTTTTTCCCTGCATTTTATTACTTGTACCCCCCATTCCCGAAGCTTTGTAATAGTGTAAAAAAATATTTCCATACATTTATTGCTTTATTATATTTGTTACTATTGCTTAGTAATTAGGTTTTGCATGAAAATACTAATAACAATCATTAGCTAACCCTAATTTCAAAGATTAAAAATAAGTGAAACACAAATCATTTGCACACGTGCACCTCTAGGGTAACCTCCCTTGTTAACTTCGATAAACACAACCATGTTCCTCGAATGTGGGGACGCTTTAACACTGTCCCTCGATTAAAAAGATCGTAGTCCTTCGATGACCCTTTTGAATGTTGCCTTTGATAAATGATCTAGTCCCTTACGAAATTGTTAAAGCGGCCCTACGAGTTGCCTTCAATGATTGTTTGATGACCAGCGCCTGTCCCTTCGCATCCAACGATAGGGCTTCCTAGTAACTAATGGCACTGGTAACACTATCTAAAGGAGGAGGAAAATTAGAATAAAGACTTTGAGTAGGTAGAACGCTCGTAATCGCTTGCTCACAAACCTTTTTTAACAAACACTCTCTCAAAAATATTTTCAAATAAAACACTTTGTACTCATTCTCGAGGACATATACGAGAATCATTACAAAGTTGCCTTACTATTGGCATTTTCAAAACATTTTTCAAACACACAACACAAAGCATTTTCAAACAAATTGAGATAGCGATTAAGAGTCCTTAGACAACTACAGATGAAAAGGGTGCTAACACCTTCCCTTTTCATTACCTACCCCCCGAACTCAAAATATTTCAAGGTCTTTCCTGTTATTTTCACCTTTTCCTTATTGGATAAAAGAAAAGTTGGTGGTGACTCTAGCTATCCGCAACATTTGCGATAAAACGCAAAAACAAGTCAGTTCTCCCACTGTATTACAAAATTGGCGACTCTGTTGGGGATACTAAGAAGTGGGGTTACCTTAGAGTTAGATCATTTTTAAATGCTTTCCTTGTTTGCCTTGCATGCTTTACATTTGAGGGTTGCTCGGGTTTACTTTTCTTGCAAAGATCCTACACCCGAATCTGGGGGCATATTAGGTAAGTGGCAATAGATCATGGAAACTATACGGCGTATACCATATGGCAAGTAGAAATGTGTATGATTTACACATTACTTTGTACTGGTTTTCCTCGAGTCAGTTGGGGAGAATACTAGGCTGTTGCGTGGTGTCATAAGCACTAACTAACATTTAGAACCTTAATTGATCCAACTTAGCCATTATAAGGTAGTGAGATAGCCGACTTTGGTGCAATCTAAAGTTGTTTGATACTCGATGCTACGCTTATTGAGATTCAACTCTCGGGTTTTGTTTGGTGGCAAGTCAGTTGTCGGGCTAAATAAAACCTGTGGAAAAAATCAGTGATATTGAGATCCCTAGAACCTGATTACTTCTTTAGAACATGTTGAGCCAACTAAACTTCAAGAGGGTACTTACCTACGAACTCCATGCAAGCCTTAAACATAAGACTCTTGTGTGCTTTATTTTTGTTTGTTATTTGTTCAAACATGACATCATAACATCATAACATCATAACATCATAACATCATATCATGACTAACCATTTCAAGGATCTAGGGAATCTATCTTTGTTCTGTGTTGCAGGGTTATGGCTTCCAGTCGTAGGAGTACTATCCGAATCAACTTTGTAAAGTTACCTTCCATGCTTGAGCAGTTAGTATCAAAGGTTCCTGACAATTCTCAATTCACCAAGAGACATGGTCATCTACTCAGTTTGGTTACTAATGGTTTCCAGGAAGACATGATAAGTGTTCTGTTCCAATTTTTTGATCCTAAGCATCATTGTTTTACCTTCCAAGATTATCAGTTGGTGCCCACAATGGAAAAATTCTCTAAGTTTATCGAAGTGCCTATTCTTGATTAGATACCCTTCAACAGTCTAGAGCAAGTTCCAAAACCTAAAGACATTGCAGTAGCCTTACATCTAAAACGATCTGACATTGTATCTAATTGGGAAATAAGGAATGGAGTCAAGGGTTTTTCTCTTAAATTTTTGATAGATAAGGCCCATTGGTTTCTAGATGCCATGAGTTTTCGTGCTTTTGAGGATATTTTAGCTTTGTTGATCTATGGTTTGGTATTATTTCCTAATCTGGACCAATTCATAGATATGAATGCCATCAAAATATTTCTCACTCACAATTAGGTACCTACTTTGCTTGGAGATATCTTGCATTCCCTCCACACTCATACTATGAACAAGCGAGGAACTCTTATGTGTTGCATACTTCTACTGTCCAAGTGGTTTATTTCACACCTTCCCCGATCAGTGATAAAGAATGAATAAGGTTTGAGTTGGTCTCAAAGGTTGATGTCACTTTCTCATTCAGATATCCGTTGGTGTTCTCAATCTCAAGCAGATGTGACTATTATTGATTGTTGTGGGGAATTCCCTAATGTGCCACTCCTTGGTATAAGAGGGGCATCACTTATAACCCTTCTCTAGCTCTGCATCAGTTTGGTTATGCTCGAAAGGACGGTCCTCATGATATGCTCATCCAGGGTATTGTGTTCGACTATGAGAACGATCCTCAAAATTACCATCAAAGGTTTATAAGTGCTTGGGGCATGGTCAACAATATTGATAGGGAGACTTTAGGACACAAGAATTCCATTCCTCTAGAGCCTTACCTCAGATGGGTATGGTCTCTTGCTCAAAATATCAGAATGTCATATCCTGCTACCCTACCAGTAATCATAGAGCCTGTTGTTGAAGGGGATGTTCCTTATACCGTTCTTCATCCCGATATGCCTACTGACTTCGAAGAACTATAGAAGTCCTGTATTCAACTCAAGGAAGAAAGGGATACCTTTGAAACTTAACTTTATACTAGTGAGAGGAAAGTACTGGAGCTGATGAAACGACTCCACGAAGAAAAAAACCTTAATGCATATGTCAACACAAATAGGAATCTCCCATGGGAGACTTGAATTCATATTTTGTTTCTTTGTAAATCTTCTTGTTATCATTATAATCCTAGAAGGCAATTATAATTTGAGCTTGTTACTAAAATTTCTTTTGTTTCCTTTTGTTTAAACAAATTTAAATCCCGCAAAGGTCCTTGGAAACATTGCACTGGAATTTACATATCATGCATATCATCACATAACAGGTACCTTCTATACAGGTTTTCTCATCTTCTTGCTGTTTATTTCAGTAAAAGATGACACTCGAACAAACTGTGCAAGAACTTCAAGCACAAAACACTCAGTTTCAGCGAATGCTCTTGGACTTAGCTAAGGGTCAAGACGAGTTGAAGACCCTCATCACGAAGGGGAATAAGAAGAAGACTAAAACGCCAACAATATTTCTTAATATGGGTAGAAGATTCAAGGGTCTAGTCAGAAGGGATCTAGATTTTGAGGTCCCCCTAAATAAAGATGATAACCAAGAGAAAGATAACGAGAGTGTGAAAGCTCAAGAGAATAACAACCTTGGTTCTGGCTAAGATTCCGATGAAGACTATTTTTCCTAATAGTATCCTCATGCTAATGACAGGTACAAGCATCTCGAAGATCGTCTTAATGCTATGGAGATCCAGAAAGTGCCTGGGCTAGATTTTGAAGAGTTGTGTCTTATCTCAGGGGTTGTTATCCCTCACAAGTTCAAGGTTCCTACCTTTTCCAAATATGATGGTGTGTCCTATCCAAAGCTTCATCTGTGGTCCTATGTTCAGAAGATTCAACCCCATACTGCTGACAGGAAGTTATGGGTCCACTTCTTTCAAGAGAATTTATCTGGGACACAACTCGAATGGTTCTATCAGCTGGAAGGAACCAACATCCGCACTTGGGAAGACCTGGATGTTTCTTTTTACAAGTAGTATCAATACAATGTTGACCTTGCACCAACTCGTGTGCAATTACAAAATATGACCATTGACTCGAATGAAGGGTTTAAAGAATATGCCCAGAAGTGGAGAGATCTGGCCGAAAGAGTACAACCTCCTTTGTCTGATAGGGAGCTGGTTGATATGTTCATGGGCACTCTGACATGGACTTTATTTAATCACCTTATTAGAAGATCCTCATCTGGTTTTACTGAGCCGATTCTAACTAGAGAACGTGTTGAAAGTGGTATCAAGAGTGGAAAAATTCAAGTGGCTGCATCTTCGAGTGCTGTAAAGAAGACATTTAGCGGAAAGAAAGAAGTTAATGTTGTTTATGGCCAGAAGGGTCGTGTTAGAAGTGACCGCAACCAGTTTGTAGGAGTGGTGCTAATCTCTAATCCTACGCATGTTCAACAACAACAGCATGGAAATCAGCGTAGGTCAGATGCACCAAGAAGACAGTTTACCAAGATCAATATGCCATTGTCTTAGGCATTACAACATTTACTGAAAGCGGAGCTGATTACATTAAGGGATTCTCCTCAGAATCCAAACACCTCCTCTCCTTGCTACAATCTAAATGTGAAGTGTGCTTACCATTCCAACAGTCCTGGGCACAACACCAATAACTGTTGGGCCCTGGAAAAAAATTCAGGATATGATTAACAACAAAGAGGTTGAGTTTGATCCTCCGGAGACTTCGAATGTAATCACTGTACATATGTTGAAGCATGAAAAAGGCGTAAGTGTTATTGATGATGTTATTTATGTTGCTACTGTAAGTGAATTGGTTACTCTCCTCCGAATTATCAAAGAGAATCTGTTGCAGGCCCGTTTATTTCCGAGCTGTATTGAAAGATGTTACTGCTACCCAGCCCAACCCAATGGCTGCAAGTTACTGGAGGAAGCACCTAATGGACAATCATATAATTCTGGTTGAGAATATTTCGTCTGCTGAGAATCTATTTCAAGACTTATCTGTAATATCCGGCCCTCTTGTCAGGATCACCTCTAAAGGTCCTGTAAGGATTACTGCTAATCCAAAAGCTTCTCCTCTGGTAATCACCACACCTGGACCTATTCTGTATTCCTCGGACAAACTCGTCCCATGGAACTATGGATCCGACGTCTATTACCATGGCGTCAAGCAAGAACTATCGATTATTGAGAATGAAGATACTGAAGTTGTTGATCTCGACATTGACAATATTGCTGGAACTAGTAAGGTTACTAGAAGTGGAAGGGTTTTCTCCCCGGAAATCTCTATGAAGACTGTTGCTACACCATTTAAAGTTACCACTACTAAGTCAACTACTGAGGCTCAGGGTAAAGATAAAATAATGGAGCCTACCCAGACGGAGGCACCTAACGAAGTTGCAGCTGAAGACTCCTCTAAGCAAGACTTGGAAGAGGTATTGAAGATTATCCGTAAAAGCGATTACAAGATTTTTGAACAGTTGGGGAAGACCCCCTCCAAAATCTCCATATTATCCCTGCTACTATGTTCTGAAGCCCATGCACAGGCTTTAGTGAAATTCTTGAAGTCCATTCACGTGCCACAAGAAATTTTTGTTGATCAATTTGAAAGTTATGTTGCTAGCTTAACGACTGACAATGGGTTAGGTTTTTCTGATGCCGACTTGACTCCTGAGGGGAGAAATCACAACAAGGCCATGTATATCTCCATTGAATACAAGGGCACTACTTTGGCTCACGTATTAGTTGATACTGGTTCCTCGTTAAATGTTTTACCAAAAGGTGCTCTTGATAGACTTGATTGCGAATGGGTTATACTGAAACCCGGTTGTGATACGGTGGGAGAACTGACTTGAGGTTTTGCGTTCGTTTTCGCACTTGTTCGGTTTAGCAAGAGTCGCCACCTACTTTTTATTTTATCCTAAAGGAAAGGTTAAAAAGCACAGGAAAAACCTTTTGAGATGTTTCGTGGGTTCGGGGGGTAGATTATGAAAAGGGAAGGTATTAGCACCCTTTTCATCCATGGTTATCCATGGGCTCTTAGTTACTTGGTTTTAGATCACTTGCCTTGATTTTTGATTGCTTGAAATGGTGTGTGTATTTGTGTTTTGAAAAATGTTTTGAAATAGACGCCTTTGTTTCGGCAACCGTTGTAATGACTCGTGTTTGAGTATATACAAAGGTGTGTATCTTTTCGAAAAGATGTTTCAACTGTTTTTTGTTTTGAAAGTATTTGTGGAGTGTGGTTTGAAAAGTAGGCAAGTGTTTTTTTGCAAGTTTGTCAAGTAACTAAGAGTTTTGTCTACCCCTAATGTACTCAAAGGTTTTTCTCATGTTTTAACCCTTTTTAAACAATTTTGTTCCACCATTGTATTTGGTGGACAATCTTGCGTTTAGGATGTTTAACGGGACAGGCGCGGGTCATCGTATGGACCATGAATGCAATGATGCCAAGTGTCTTTGGCAATTTGCTTGAAGGGACTATGATCATTCCGTTTAGGCAACTTTTGAAAGCGTCATCGAGGGACTTATGATCATTGGAATTGTTTTGCCAAAGAAACTCGACGTGCAAGCATGGCCCATTTTGGAAGGCAACAAGCGGGATTACCCTAGGGGTGCGAGTGTGATTGTGTATTGATTTCATGTATTTGTCTTGTATTAGGTTATCTAGCGTTTGATTTTTTTATGTACATACAAACCCTAGGTCTAACCATGGTATATTTGAAAGCAGTAAATTGCGGGAATTTAAAGTCTACGCTATTACAAATAAGTATCCGGGGATGGGGGTACAATTATTTACAAATGGGGGATGAGACTTATAGGAGGATAGTATCCAAATAATTACAACCAAATCGAATGGTAATCGCATATGTAATGTGTATCAAATGTACAAGATGAGCAAATGTAAATGCATCAATGTATTCGTGTATTGTGTATGTGTAAGTGTAAGTGTATGTGTATATGTAATTTATTTACAAGTATGGAGAATATTTAACTTAAGAGAAAATTAAGTATTGATGTAATTATGTACAAACATTAAAAAAGGTTTTTAAGATTAAGAAAAAAGAAAATTGTTTTAAGTTCTATGTATTATGTATTAGTGTATTAATGTATTTGTATTTAGTATTTTTAAGTACAAAAAGATTTATTAAAAGAGCTTTTTAGATAAAGTCTAATAACCTAAATATATATATATATATATATATATATATATATATATATATATATATATATATATATATATATATATATATATATATATATATATATATATATATATATATATATATATATATATATATATATATATATATATATATATATATATATATATATATATATATATATATATATATATATATATATATATATATATATATATATATATATATATATATATATTTATGTATTTTAATGAATATCTTTATGTATAAAAGGAAAAGAAAAATGTTTCAAACTTAAGAAAAAAAAGTTAATGTTTGTATATTTTTCTAAAATGTAACAATTAATAATATTTAAAAAAGTGTTATTTTATTTATCAAAACAAAAAAAAGTATTATATTAATTTAAATAAAAAAGATGATAAATAAAAGTATGTTAGTTTAAAACAAAACAAACAAAAAAAACAAAAGGAAAATCGGCTCAAGGGTGGACGTTTAGCCCATTTTGAATGATCAGAATAATAGGAAAAAGGGGGGGGGGGGGGGGGGGGGGGGGGGTGCGCGCGTTTAATGGGCTTAGGCTTACTGGAAAAGGGCAAGGCCCATTACAATGCTTCACAACGTTTTTTTTGTTTAGGGTTACAACTGGGTTATTCATTTGGAATGGATTAGGGTTTGTTTGAACACAGGCGCCGTTCACTTCTTTCTCCATCTTCGTCTTTCTCATGCCTTCGCCTCTGAACGCCTCTCCGTCTATGGCCGGCCATCGTCATTGTCCGCTCTTTCCTCTTCCATGGTTACCCAGGCGATGGTTCGTTCAAGGTGGTAATTCCCGTCTTAGCGTTTTTTAGGGTTTTCACTTTTATATCTTGCATGTTCTATTTTCCATTGTGTTCTGATCTTAAGTGTCATTGTTGTTTCTGTTTGAGGTATGAAAGGGAAGGAGAGAAAAAATACTACCTTGACCCCTTGGAGACGGAGGAGAAAGTGGATTGGGAGGCGCTGTGGACGGCCAAACGGAGAGATACGCGTGATGAGCAAGCTTGCTTGTTTTGTTGGAGAACCCGGGTACTTTTGTATTGCTTCTTTTTTTGTTGTTGGTTTGATGATGACAGGCTTGAAAACCCTTACTTTTGTTAGAACAAAGTTTGAATCTACTACCCTAAGTTTAAGTTTTGATGATAACAAAATACTAAGAAACATTAATTGTATGATTCATGTAAAGAACTAGTTGCTACCTAAAAATTACTTTCTGTTTTACAGAAACTCTGATGGGTATCAGCAGGAGAACATCCTCATCAGCATCAGATAATTGGATATCAACATCAGCATCAGAAGATGTCATATCAGATACCAGAATCAGAAGATCAACTTACGCTTACGCTGAAGCTTGATGAACAGAACTGCGCTCAACACTCTGAACTCTGATAAAGACAACAACAGTTCATCAGCACTTAAGCAGCATCAGAATGAGCCAAAGCCAGAACACGCTTAAGTGGCAACGGTACTGTGCATTCAAGATGAGTTATTACCAACGGCATCATTCCAGACAAGATCTGCTTAATAAGGAAAGATTGTTATTGGCATTGAAACAAAATTATTGCTCCAACGTACACTATTTCCAATGCTATATAAACAAGTCAATGAAGATTGAATTGGCTAATGCTCTACAACAATCTCCACGCCTAAAAGCTATTCATAATCTTCCTTACTCTCATTTTTCTAAAAGCTCCAAAATTCCTTACTCAATTATTTTAGCAATCTAGTTTCCATAAGCTTAAGTTGTGTAGTATCACAGTTGTGATAAACAGTTTTGTAGAAAACATTCACACACCTAGATTTCAATTCTTTGTAAGAAAGTAATTCCTTGAGAAACCGGTTTGTGGTTTGCATCAAGAAGGATTTAGCAGTTGTTAAAGCAGATTGTAATATTCAGTTGAATATAATGGATTAAGACCTCGTTGGAGAGAGGCGAAATCACCTTGATGGGTGGACTGGAGTAGTTTGAGATCAAACGAACCAGGATAAAAATATCGTGTTGATTGCATTGATTTTCAGTTTTACAATTCAACCCCCCTTCTTGTGTTTTTCACTTCTTCAATTGGCATCAGAGCGCCTGGTTCTGAGCTAAAACACTTAACCGTGTCAGTACAAGATCCAGCGTCAGAAAAACACAATGGCAGGAACTCATCAACACATCAGCAATGACAACAATGAAGACAGAGACAGATTCAGCGGCAAACCTCCAGTCTTTGATGGAGAAAATTTTGATTACTGGAAAGACAGAATTGAAAGCTTCTTTCTGGCACACGATGCTGATCTGTGGGACATGGTGACAGATGGATACACGCACCCTGTGAATGCAAGCGGTCAGAAGATTGATAGGAAAGCAATGTTTGATCAACAAAAGCGTGACTTCAAAAATCACCACAAGGCCAGAACCATTCTTCTCAGCGCCATCTCTTATACTGAATATGAAAAGATCTCCAACAGAGACACAACAAAGAACATGTTTGACTCACTCAGAATGACGCATGAGGGCAACGTTCAGGTCAAAGAAACTAAAGCTCTTGCGCTCATCCAGAAGTATGAAGCATTCAAAATGGAAGAAAGTGAATCCATTGAAACAATGTTCTCAAGATTCCAAATTCTGGTGGCTGGTCTCAAGGTTCTGGACAAAGGATACTCTACTGCTGATCACGTCAAGAAGATCATCAGAAGCTTACCAAAGCAGTGGAGGCCAATGGTTACAGCTCTGAAGCTAGCAAAAGATCTCAACAAAATTTCTCTGGAGGAACTTATCAGCTCCCTCAGAAGTCATGAGATAGAGCTAGAAGCTGATGAACCTCAGAAGCAAGGTAAGCCTTTAGCATTAAAATCTAACAAGAAAATCTGAGTCTAAAGTTTTGCAGGCAGTTGAAGAAACATCTGATGGATCCTCATCAGAAGAAGACGAACTTTCTCTCCTCTCCAGAAGAGTGAACCAACTGTGGAAGCAGAGGCAAAGGAAGTTCAGGAATCCCAGAAGATCTGATCAGAACGAGTCTTCTTCCAGATACAGAAGGACAAATTCTTCCTCTAGATACAGAAGATCTGAAGGCTCCTCAGGAAGCAGAAAGCCAAACACCAAGGACATCATCTGCTATGAGTGCAATGAGCAAGGACACTATAAGAGTGACTGCCCAAAGCTTCAGAGGGAAAAGCCCAAAAATAAGTTTGGAAGAGAAAAGAAGAAAAGTCTCATGGCTACATGGGATGACTCTGACTCGTCTGAAGCTGACTCAGAATCAGATGATGAGAGAGCAAACATAGCTCTCATGGCCAACATTTCAGAAGATAGTGAAGCTTCTGAATCAGACTCAGAATCAGATACTGAAGAGGTATTTCCTGACTTTGCAATTAATTTTACTAAGGCTGAACTTGCTGAAAGCCTTAATGAAATTCTGGAAAGGTACCAGCAGATTAAAGTTAAATTCAGAAACCTGAAAAGGAATCTTGAATCTGACTCTGATAAGACTGAGAGTCTTAAATTGGAAAATTCTGAGCTGAGAAATAAAATTTCAAAATTAGAAAATGTTTTACGAAACTCTCAGAAGGAACAAATTTCCGAAACTCCCAGCAGCGCTGATGAGATCATCAAGGAGTATGATCACAGTTTCCAGAAGTTCCTTGCTAAAAGCATAGATAGAAGCAAAATGGCTTCAATGATCTATGGAGTTAGTAGAAACGGCAGGAAGGGAATAGGATACCAAGGTAAGGTTCCTACACCAAAGAATGTCATGGATTTAACCATTAAACACACTCCTCTGAACTCACATTTTGTGTATGGTCACACACATGATATTAAATACACTAGCAGTAAGTATTCTGTGAAACCAAAATTCAACCAGAGTTTTGGTAAATCTAATAAATCAGGACCCAAGAAAATCTGGGTACCTAAGGATAAAATAATACATGTTGCAGATATCTTTAGCAGCAAATCAGAAACACCAGTCATGGTACTTGGACTCTGGCTGCTCGTGACACATGACGGGAAGAAGGCATATGTTCCAAAGCTTGGAACTTAAGCCTGGAGGCCACGTTGGCTTTGGAGGCAATCAGAGGGGAAAGATCATTGGCTCTGGAACTATAGGTAATGGAAATCTTCCCTCTATAAATAATGTTCTGCTAGTAGATGGATTAATGCATAATCTGTTATCCATAAGTCAATTAAGTGATAACGGTTATGATATAATCTTTAATCAAAAATCATGTAAAGCTGTTAGTCAGAAAGATGGGACTATCCTGTTTAATGGAAAGAGGAAAAACAACATCTATAAAATCAAACTTTCTGAACTGAAAAGTCAGAATGTAAAGTGTCTTTTGTCTGTTAACAACGAGCAGTGGATCTGGCACAGAAGATTGGGGCATGTTAGTATGAGAAGAATATCTCAGATTAACAAACTCAATCTGGTCAGAGGACTTCCCAATTTGAAGTTCAATTCAGATGCTCTGTGTGAAGCATGTCAGAAAGGCAAGTTTGCAAAACCTTCTTTCAAATCTAAAAATGTTGTTTCTACCTCTAAGCCATTAGAACTTCTGCACATTGACTTATTTGGACCAGTTAAAACTGCTTCAGTCAGTGGCAAGAAGTATGGGTTAGTAATCATAGATGACTATAGCAGATGGACATGGGTAAAGTTCTTAAGACACAAGGACGAGTCACACTCTGTGTTTGTTACCTCCTGTAACCAAGTTCAGAATGAAAAGGATCTTAGAATCGTTAAAGTCAGAAGTGATCATGGTGGAGAGTTTGAAAACAAAGATTTTGAGTCATTCTTTAATGACAGAGGCATTCTGCATGATTTCTCTTGTCCTAGAACTCCCCAACAAAATGGAGTTGTAGAACGAAAGAACAGAACATTGCAAGAAATGGCCAGAACCATGATCAATGAGACAAACGTGGCTAAGATCTTCTGGGCAGAGGCAATAAACACAGCGTGCTACATTTAGAATAGAATCTCAATAAGACCTATTCTGGAAAAGACTCCATATGAATTGTGGAAGAACAGAAATCCAAACATTTCATATTTTCATCCATTTGGATGTACTTGTTTTATCTTAAATACAAAGAATTATTTGAATAAGTTTGACTCTAAAGCACATAAGTGTATTATGTTAGGATACTCTGATGCAACACAAGGACTTCCCAGGAGGTCACCCATCCTAGTACTACTCTCGCCCATGCACGCTTAACTGCGGAGTTCTGATGGGATCCGGTGCATTAGTGCTGGTATGATCGCACCTGATATGTAATGCTCTTTAATTGTATACATATTCAGGTATTTCCTTATTACCGGCATTTTAGTCTCCCGACAAACAAATTAAATATAATGAACCCGAATATTATTCGTTTTCTCCTTATTAACGATAATTTATTACACCAATAAATAAAATTTACACCAGCATTTATGTTTTATCGTTGCTAACGATAATATTTTACCCCGATTAATAAAAAATAAAAATAACTCCTTCTAAAATACGCAAAAAGAGGTGCAACAAAAGGACTTCCCAGGAGCTCACCCATCCTAGTACTACTCTCGCCCATGCACGCTTAACTGCGGAGTTCTAATGGGATCTGGTGCATTAGTGCTGGTATGATCGCACCTGATATGTAATCCTCTTTAATTGTATACATATTCGGGTATTTCCTTATTACCGGCATTTTTGTCTCCCGACAAACAAATTAAATATAATTAACCCGAATATTATTCGTTTTCTCCTTATTAACGATAATTTATTACACCAATAAATAAAATTTACACCAGCATTTATGTTTTATCGTTGCTAACGATAATATTTTACCCCGATTAATAAAAAATAAAAAGAACTCCTTCAAAAATACGCAAAAAGAGGTGCAACACAAGGACTTCCCAGGAGGTCACCCATCCTAGTACTACTCTCGCCCAAGCACGCTTGACTGCGGAGTTCTGATGGGATCCGGTGCATTAGTGCTGGTATGATCGCACCTGATATGTAATGCTCTTTAATTGTATACATATTCGGGTATTTCCTTATTACCGGCATTTTAGTCTCCCGACAAACAAATTAAATATAATGAACCCGAATATTATTCGTTTTCTCCTTATTAACGATAATTTATTACACCAATAAATAAAATTTACACCAGCATTTATGTTTTATCGTTGCTAACGATAATATTTTACCCCGATTAATAAAAAATAAAAAGAACTCCTTCTAAAATACGCAAAAAGAGGTGCAACAAAAGGACTTCCCAGGAGGTCACCCATCCTAGTACTACTCTCGCCCAAGCACGCTTAACTGCGGAGTTCTGATGGGATCCGGTGCATTAGTGCTGGTATGATCGCACCTGATGTGTAATCCTCTTTAATTGTATACATATTCGGGTATTTCCTTATTACCGGCATTTTTGTCTCCCGACAAACAAATTAAATATAATTAACCCGAATATTATTCGTTTTCTCCTTATTAACGATAATTTATTACACCAATAAATAAAATTTACACCAGCATTTATGTTTTATCGTAGCTAACGATAATATTTTACCCCGATTAATAAAAAATAAAAAGAACTCCTTCAAAAATACGCAAAAAGAGGTGCAACACAAGGACTTCCCAGGAGGTCACCCATCATAGTACTACTCTCGCCCAAGCACGCTTAACTGCGGAGTTCTGATGGGATCCGGTGCATTAGTGCTGGTATGATCGCACCTGATATGTAATGCTCTTTAATTGTATACATATTCGGGTCTTTCCTTATTACCGGCATTTTAGTCTCCCGACAAACAAATTAAATATAATGAACCCGAATATTATTCGTTTTCTCCTTATTAACGATAATTTATTACACCAATAAATAAAATTTACACCAGCATTTATGTTTTATCGTTGCTAACGATAATATTTTACCCCGATTAATAAAAAATAAAAAGAACTCCTTCTAAAATACGCAAAAAGAGGTGCAACAAAAGGACTTCCCAGGAGGTCACCCATCCTAGTACTACTCTCGCCCAAGCACGCTTAACTGCGGAGTTCTGATGGGATCCGGTGCATTAGTGCTGGTATGATCGCACCTGATATGTAATCCTCTTTAATTGTATACATATTCGGGTATTTCCTTATTACCGGCATTTTTGTCTCCCGACAAACAAATTAAATATAATTAACCCGAATATTATTCGTTTTCTCCTTATTAACGATAATTTATTACACCAATAAATAAAATTTACACCAGCATTTATGTTTTATCGTAGCTAACGATAATATTTTACCCCGATTAATAAAAAATAAAAAGAACTCCTTCAAAAATACGCAAAAAGAGGTACAACACAAGGACTTCCCAGGAGGTCACCCATCATAGTACTACTCTCGCCCAAGCACACTTAACTGCGGAGTTCTGATGGGATCCGGTGCATTAGTGCTGGTATGATCGCACCTGATATGTAATGCTCTTTAATTGTATACATATTCAGGTATTTCCTTATTACCGGCATTTTAGTCTCCCGACAAACAAATTAAATATAATGAACCCGAATATTATTCGTTTTCTCCTTATTAACGATAATTTATTACACCAATAAATAAAATTTACACCAGCATTTATGTTTTATCGTTGCTAACGATAATATTTTACCCCGATTAATAAAAAATAAAAATAACTCCTTCTAAAATACGCAAAAAGAGGTGCAACAAAAGGACTTCCCAGGAGGTCACCCATCCTAGTACTACTCTCGCCCATGCACGCTTAACTGCGGAGTTCTGATGGGATCTGGTGCATTAGTACTGGTATGATCGCACCTGATATGTAATCCTCTTTAATTGTATACATATTCGGGTATTTCCTTATTACCGGCATTTTTGTCTCCCGAAAAACAAATTAAATATAATTAACCCGAATATTATTCGTTTTCTCCTTATTAACGATAATTTATTACACCAATAAATAAAATTTACACCAGCATTTATGTTTTATCGTTGCTAACGATAATATTTTACCCCGATTAATAAAAAATAAAAAGAACTCCTTCAAAAATACGCAAAAAGAGGTGCAACACAAGGACTTCCCAGGAGGTCACCCATCCTAGTACTACTCTCGCCCAAGCACGCTTGACTGCGGAGTTCTGATGGGATCCGGTGCATTAGTGCTGGTATGATCGCACCTTATATGTAATGTTCTTTAATTGTATACATATTCGGGTATTTCCTTATTACCGGTATTTTAGTCTCCCGACAAACAAATTAAATATAATGAACCCGAATATTATTCGTTTT